>MNCI01021879.1:89340-303839 GCA_015680685.1 Gnetum montanum
TCCCCCCTCCCCCCAAATTTGTTTGTGGAAGAGCTAAGTGTTATACACAATAGGGGTATATATAAGGTTTTTGCATTGCGTCGACAAGGTTGTGTATATGCGGCCGCGTATACACAGGGGGCTGCATATATGGGGGCCCGTATACATAACAGGTTGCACCCATTGACCAGCATTGACTCAACAAAAGAAAGCCTAAAAAATTAATTAAAAACGTCAAATTGGAATGGTTGAAGAGCATGAGAAACTGGGAATGTGGCTGAGGACAAGAGGAAGGTAAACTGGGCTAGAAAAAGAGTCAAAGGTAGGAGAATGTGGGGAAAAAGAACTCTATGGAGAAGAAATTCAGCAATGGGTATCATGAAAACAATCAACCATGAAATCAAAAGGATGTAAGGCTAACAAGAAGGACCAGGAATATGCAAGTGGGTCCTCCCCATAGCAGGTGGTAGCCTCAGTAGCCCTTGTATATCCTCAACACCGGAGTCCGTGGGCCTCGGGGCCAAGAAATGGTGATCGCAAGTTAATACCCCCCATCCATGAGAACCTACCAAGGCATGACAAGTTCATGGAAATCATGACAAACTTTCAAAACATAAGTTGGGTAGTGAGGTGAGTTATGAAGAGAAATGGGTGAAGAGAGAGACAAGAGAATTGGAATTCTAATCATCGGTCACATGAAACCCCATGTGAAGTTGTGGTTAAGTGAACCGATAGGACCTTTCCTGAGTTCAGACCCAAAACCAACCACATACAATGACATCGTAGCAATAGGCAAAGCCTCATCCATCCTCCAAGTATGAGAGTGCACCCACAGAAAAGCACCACTCCAACAGGCATGAAAGAAAGGAAGTGAAACAGGACTAAGTTAGAGGGGACAAAGTGAGTCCCATAACTAGTTTTGGTGTATTGTAAGAGGTGGTCTAAGGGGTGTGCTTTGAATTCCCACATAGTTATAATTTTATTTTTCATTTTCTTGTTATTTCATGGGAACCACACCATGCAAAGACCCATGCTTGGTTGCATGCATTCAACCAAGGGGTGTGCTTTGAATCCTCATGTTTATCTGTTGTGTTTATTTATTTATTTATTTATTTATAATTTTTGCAATGATGACCACACCATGCAAGGTCATATTGCCCAGGAGCTTCCTTGTAGAGTAGAACGTGGAGTGGTAAGAAATCTGTAAGGACACACTGGTAACCCAGGGGACAGAAGAGGACAACAAATGTTGCATTCCCCTTGAAGTCACACTTGATTCAAACCATTGGGTCATCCCCAAGTTTGGGAACTACACAAGTCACACATTAATTAAAATATTTTTAAGTGAAGGGGTTGCATGTTTCCAAATGAAGGAAAACCATGGAGTGGGTGAATGGGTGGATGACATGGACTCACTGCCAATTTTATGAGATGAAAATAGACGTAAAGTCCAAGAACAAAAAATGTAAGGGTGGGAAACTAGGTGGACTATTTCACATGACCCATCGCAATGAAAACCATCCGTGCCAGACACCTGATGACAATAAGATGACTTATTAGCAACCAATTGAAAATTAAACACACACACACACATGCATAAATAATCAACAAAGAAATGGAAAAGGAATTAAACAAAGAAAAAGTTAGTAAGAATTGGCAAACGTACGAATGATGTTGAAAAAAAAAGTGTAAAACAAAAAATTTCAAAAATAATGAGAAGCTTGGTAGAATGGACTAGCATGGAGGATGGTCTCCCCCACGACTGGGCGGAAAGGAGGAGATGTGAAAAATGGAACAAGGCTATCCCGGTGACAATGAGGCAGTAGCACTAGTTAGGTGGAGTTCATGAAAAGGTTTTAATTGTTGCTGATTGACCAATTGTGTTCTAGTGGGATCCTTAGGTTTGTGTATAAGCAAGGCCCTAGATGGAAAGGTTTCAAAGACAATGTAAGATCCCTCCCACAGCATTTGAAACTTGGTCGGTTGTGGTACATGTGTGGGGTTCCAGTAAAGCACTTTGTCTCCACATCTAAAGGTTACCTTTCGAATCCTAAGATCATGATTTTTTTATTGTAGGCCTTGTGGATCTCATTTGAAGACAAGGCCACTAATTGATTCTCATGTAGCACACTTAGGTTGATAAGTTGTTTGTGTTGTGCTAGTGGCAGGTCAAGACCTAAGTCACTGGATGTGGATAGTGTTTGGAGTTCTGCTTGGATTGGGAGTTTCGGTAACTTACCGTACACTAACTCATAGGGAGAGTACCCTATAGAAATTTTTCTAGTGGAGCGATAGGCCCAAAGGGCATCATTAAGTTTGGTGCTCCAGTCCCTCCTATATTTACTGATGGTTCAAGTGAGGATTTTGGTGATCTCCCTATTGGTAACTTTGGCCTGCCCATTGGCTTAGGGGTGATAAGGCGTTGTAAATTTATGGGTAACCCCCAAGTGTTGCATGAGTTTATGAAAGGTGACACCTATGAAATGCATTCCATTGTCTGAGATGAGTGCACATGGCACTCCAAACCTATTGATGGTTTGCTATTGGACAAATTGTGCGGCAGTGTTGGAGGAACAGTCAACGATGGTTACCGCATCCACCCACTTTGTGCAGTAGTTCACAATGACAATGATATATGCCTTTCCATTGGACAGGGGTGTGATGGGACCCATGATGTCGATACCCCAGATGTCGAAGGGCTCCAGTGGTTGGATCCACTATTGAAGTCCCTCCAATTATGAAGTCATCCCACTGTCTCTCTGGCATCATTCATAGGAATAGACAAACCATTGTACATCTCTGAAGATTGTGGGCTAGTAATATCCTGCAAGTAGGATTTTAATGGTTGTGCATCATCTAGCATAGTGGCCCCCACAAGGGCCCTTGTGAGCATCTTGGAGGATGCATAGTGTATCATCATCAAGGACACACCATCGAACCAAGCCATCTACGCACACCTTGTAAAGGTGGCCATTGATTTCCATGAAGAACTTGGCCTTATGGAGAAACTTTTGTTTCTACTGATGGTTCCACTCCTTTGAAAATTCCTGAGTTGTGAGATAGGTGAGGATGTGGTTGAACCAAGGTGATTCCTTGGGCACCTATGGTCGACTGCTCTCGCGAAGAGAAGTTCATCGAGAAATTGGTTGGAGAGGGGCTCCTCCTCTTCTGTGTCATCCCATCGCAACTGAGATAAGTGGTCAGCAACCACATTCTTGATTCCCTTTCGATCTACCATAGTGAGATCAAATTCTTGAAGAATCACTAGCCACCGTATGATACGGGGGCTTACCATTGGCTTGTTCATTAGGAACCGAATGGCATTGTGGTCGGTATACACAAACACCTTATACCTGAGCACATAGTCTTAGAATTTTTCCAAGGCGAACATCACCATCATCAACTCCTTTTCAATGATGGTGTAGTTAAGCTGAGCACCCACAATGTTACAACTTGCACAGTGAATATAGTATGGGCATTTTTTATCATCCCACTATGTAAGCATGGCTCCTAATGCATAATTGGATGCATCCATCATGATGTGGAAGGGTCTGGACCAATCAAGTTCTCGTAGAATAGGAGTCTCTATGAGTTTCTGTTTAAGCATTTGGAATGCAAATTCAAATTTCCTAGTCCAGATAAATGGAACATCTTTCTTCGTGAGTTCTACCAACAGCTTGACGATCTTTGAGAAATTTTTTATGAAGCACCGGTAGTAACCAGTGTGGCCAAGGAATGACCGAACATCTTTTACAATGCTTTGTTACTTGGTAATTCCTTAGATGACCCTAATTTTGTTAGGATCCAAGCTAATCCTTGTCTATAAAATACGGTGCCCCAACACAATGCCCTCCTGGACCATTAAGTGGCTTTTCTGCTAGTTGAGCCATAGGATAGTGTTCACACATCTTTTCAGAACTTGCTCAAGGTGGTCCAAGGCTTGATCAAATGTGGCCCCATAGGTAGAGAATTCATCCATGAAGACTTCTGCCCCATTGCCAATTTGCTGCTGGAAGATGTTGAGAACAAGGCGTTCAAAAGTGACAAGCACATTACACAAGCCAAAAGGCATCTTTTTGTATGCAAAAGTCCCCTAGGGACTTGTGAAGGTTGTCTTGGCCTAGTCCTATGGTGCAATTTGGATTTGGTTATAGCCACTATAACCATCCAAAAAGCTATAATAATGATGCCCCGCAATGGTATCCAACACGTGGTCCACAAATGGAAGTGGGAAGTGATCTTTGAAGGTAGCCATGTTGAGCAATTGAAAATCTATATAGACCCTCCATTTTCCACCCTTCTTTGGCACAATAACAAGTGGGCTAACCCACTCACTATCGGCAATGGAATAGATGAACCCCACTTTTAGCAACTGCTCAATTTCATCTTTAATGACCTGCTTCAAATTGGGGTTCAATCACCTTTGTGGTTGTCTCCATGGCTTCATGGAGGGATCGATATAAATCTGATGTTGGAAAAACCTGGGATCAACTCCTGTTAATTTAGGATGTGACCATGCAAAAGCAGCATCCCATTTTTTCACCACCTTCAACAAATTCTTCTTCTGTTCAAGAGCAAGGGTGGCATTGATAATCACCAGTTTCCCATTCTGCAAAATGCATATTCTAGGTGGGCCAGTAAGGGTTTGAGTTCCAAGGGCTCTTGTTTGAAACTTTCAGGGATTTTTAACTTTAACCAATCATCATGGTCATCAATAGTGGATACTTGTTGATTAGCCTCTTTCAAATGATCCATGCTTTCTATGTAGGTGCATACAAGCTCCTCAGATGGTTCCATGCATAAAGTGCTACTAACAGGATCAGTGGTTAGCCACTAGGTGCCTTCTTGAGTTGTGGTTGTTGCGTATAGGAATTGTTGGACTTGTGATTCCTTGGTACACCAATTGCATTCTTGAATAAATGTCCACTAAGCAGACCACAGCTGTTGCACACAGTTACACCTGGAGTCACTATACGTGATGCATGGAACGTGCCTCTTCTCGATCTTCCCAAAAGGATTTTCCTTTGAAATTTTAAGGAAAAGATCTTGGAGTCCTAGTGCTGCATCCACCATGCTCAGCTAGGCTCTTCTCATTATGATTGGGAAGTTCCCCTTGTAATTCTCAACATGGATGATAAGGAAATTAGTAGGAGAGGACCACCTACTAAAGATGGTCACAGTGTCCTCCACCAAGCCCAAGGAAACAGTAATGGATTGGTCTACCAGTTCAAGCCAAATGTTGCTCTTTTTTAATGGGGAAAATTTCCAATTCTTGTACATGTCATGTGAAATAAAATTGACTCTTGACCCCGAATCCAAAAGGGCTTACTCATTTCCTGCCACCTAAAGATAGATGAGGGGGATCCCTAGATCAGTCAATTTCTGGGGAAGATGACCTGCCTTATCCAATCAATCACAACGTGTGTGAGCATGACCATTTTTACGTTGGAGGGCATTTGGTTTGAAGGCTGCTCGAAGGGTGGAACAATGGAGACAGTTTGAGGTTCAGAGGCACTAGCCACAGGCATATGTGAGGGTGTGCTTAAGTTATTGGGCTAGAAGAAGGGATGTTTTCGTGGCTTAGCTTCTGGTCCACTCAGCTGAGGGGCCAATTGTAGGTTGATAGCCCTTGTAGCATTGTGTTGTTGTGGCTATGGTGGGATTTCCCCCTACATAGATGGAATAGGTGGTAACTAAGTGGGATGTTGTTAAGTAGGGACAATAGGAGAGGGTGATGGAGGATAGTAAAGATGTGGGCTTTCCCCCCTGGGTGATGGAGATTGTGGTTGAAAATACTCTGGGGTGGTAGTAATTCTAAAAGGTTGTATGACTGGAAGAGTCCTCTGGAGAGACTGGTTGTTGGATGTAGTACCCATAGGGATCTGGCTATTGATAAGGGTATTGCTACCTTGGAGGTGGCATCCCCCATGCTTGTGGGTGCTGCCACTACTGAAAGTGTTCATAAGGTTGCAATGGCACTCCACTTGGATAATATCCTTACTGCTGGTGATACTGCCTAGGATTTCCTTGTCGGTAAGGCAACCTTCAGGGTGTTTGCCTCTTTGCCAAATGAGGGTTTAATGCATACATCCCAAAATCTTGTAGATGTGACACCATGGGACAACACCCCTTATGATGTTTGTATTAGCATATGTCACATTTATCATCCTCCTCTGTGTCATAGTCTGCAACCTATTCAGCTACTGCAACTTTTCCCTTACCCTTATGATAAGCACATTCAGCTTCCTTCTTCCTACACTGATCACGATCATTACCTTGCTCTTTGGACTCCTCTATGATTTTTAGAACACTTTGAAATTTTTCATCTAGAGAATCCCACATCTTGTCAACCTTTGTTAATATTTCATAGGTAAATTTCTATTGGAGCAAGGTTTTTCAGTTCACCGTTGCATCCGGTGGTGATTCCTCCTCTTCACAAAATCGGACCTTCCTTTTTCTGACAGAGGGATCCCAATTAAACTCCTCTGCACTCTCCTTCTTTCTATGTTCACCCTCTTCTTTAGCCATGTTCTCAATGAGGCACTATAGTTGATGGGCCCTTAGTTCTAATAGTCATCCCTAGGTGTACAAGCCAAGGGTATTTCTAGTTTCAAAGTGGAGCCCATCAATGATATGGTGAAGTTGTGCCCGCTGAGAGTAGCCATGACTAGGGCACCGATGTAATAATGAATAGTATCTTCTCATGGCTTCATCCAAGGGTTTATGATTACCTTGCTTCCAACCTTGGATTTTATGTATCAGGTTCACCACTCTAGAGTAGGTTTGATACTTGTCATTGAAGATCTCCAGCATTGTACTCCATCTCCTAATTGATTCCAGTTCCAAAGACTGATACCAACTTTCAGCTTCTTTGATATGTGCAAGGGAATAGCTTAAGCTTTTGCCAATAATTGTTGATGTTATGTATGATGCAAGCATCATGAAATACTTGTAGGTGAGTTTGTGAATCACAATTATATCCCCCTTCAAATTTGGGGATGTTGTTCATGTTGATGCGCTTGATCCGACTATCCTTCAAGTGCTTATTGGGTATCTAAACTATCTCGGCGATATGAAGTATGCTTCGAGTAGCCAATAATGGTTCATCCAAGTCATAGTCCTTCTGAGGATGACAATGTCTATGATGATTTTGATTGCCTCTCCTTTCATGATGATGAGCTTCACGCGATTGGTCATGCGCTTCCTCACGTCATTCCCTTTGGTCCTTATGACCACCATCACTTCACTCCTTTCTACCATGGTTATGATCAAAGTCTAAATTGGGTGAAGGTAGAGGAGAGCAAGAGGATGGAGAAAAAGGAGAGGAATTGCCACCGCCCTAGTGTCAATCTCCTCCTCTACTCTGATGACAACCTTAATCTTCCTACCCATCTTCGCTTGTGTCGTAACCTCTCCTGTGTGACCCTCCATCTTCCTAGGGGTCCCAGTCACTTGATTGCTTATTCTAGATGATGGACTGAATGATTTGATGTCCTAGAGGAAGTTCGGCCAAATGGGAATCATGAAAGATAGGCTCCCCATCGTCTTGCAGCCCTTGTAAGAATAAGGGATTACTGAACTTTTTCCCCTTCATATGTTCATATTGTTCTGCCTACTGCTAGTCTCATACCTGTTGGGCCTGAATGGGACGATACTCCCAGTAGTCATGGTCCTCCATGATGTACTCCACACCATGGTCCTAGATCCCTAGTCTTGCAAGATTGTGAAACAACATTCCAGGAGCCAATCAGTCAAACGATAGTATGATGTTGCCTTCCATGTCCCACCATCATGAATGTTCATCCTGATGTAGGATGAAGGTAAAGTAGGGAACATATTCATCTAGATGCATGTAGACCACCTGCCATTCTTGTGTCACCAAAGGGTTGGATTAATCTTGCTTGTGAGAAGAAGACATGTTGGATATTATATGATCCACTAATTGGTGTATCTTACTTTTTACTTAGTCCACCTAGCATGCATAAATTTTACTATCCTAGGTCCATTCCAATGACATGAATGATAATTTTTCTAAGTTTAAATGGTGCATGTAAGACTAACAATCCCTGGCAATGGCACCAATGATGGGTAGCTAAGTACCCCTACGTCCAACCATGCAAATCATGGATGTTCACAAGCAACTCAGTCGAATTCCGTAGACTGTAAGCACTTTGCATACACCAGACCTTAACCAGCAAAACCTTTTGTTAGAATAGTCATTGTCTTTCCAACCTCATTTGTGATGTTCTAATTGCGATGGTTAAGTGAGATTAAGGAAACTAATTTTTATGACTTTTTCACTTTATCTTCTAGCATCTAATTCTTGGAATGGAAAGTAAGGAATGAAATATTACGTAATCTATAATTATCCTAATCTATATCTTAACTTCTCCTAGCATAAGTATCTGATCCCATATTTCATGCACATCCTAAGCATCCCCTAACCACTACTGGGTTACCAGATGTTAAGCATCATTGGGCTACCAAGTGTTAGGTTTACATTCGAGATGCTCGTACTTATGGTTTCTAAAAACTATAAAAGAGCAATAGCCATTAAAATAATAACAATGGAAACTTAAGGAATTATTAAAGCATAGAAATATTAAACTATTAAATGCATCAAATGATTCAAATGACTAAGTCCAATTGCTACAAGGAATGCTTGAAAACCTCGTCTTTATTATCGTTCATGCCAATGGGCTCAGGTACATTAGCGCTTGAATAAAGAGCCAGATACCTTTCTTACACCTACTATGGGCACTTGGAAAATATTCTAACTCTCATGGAAACAAATTGTAAGAGCTTCACTACAATTTCCAAAAAGATACCTAAGTATGGCAGGAGCCCACTTATTTATAGCTAAAACAGGCTCCACATAAACAGGCATCATCAACGCATGGATGGATGCATCGACGAGGCTACGTCAATGCGACCGCGTATATGGGGCTATGTTGACATAGCCACATATATGGGACCCCGTATACATAGCCTAGTCAAGACATCAACCGTTTAGCACTTTATCAGTTGGGATGTGCCCATTCCAACCCACATTGCAGAAGCTACATGGATGGTGCATGATCCTAGGAGTAAGGAGGAAAAAATGAAAGCACTACTAGATGCTTTCTACCTCCCACCTAAAGTTGCAATAGTAGTAAAACAACTACAACCACCACCAACATGTGAAGTTGATAAGGATTCCTTGAAGCCTTAGGAACCACCACCAACATGTGAAGCCGATAAGGATTCCTTGAAGCCTTAGGAACCACCACCACTTGGGACCATTTAATCTTCTCCAAAAAGCTTCACACCATCAAGGAACGTGTTGTTCAATTTTTGAAATGTTTTGTCATGGTGTTCAAGTTTGTGTCCTAAACACCACCATTTTTGTAATGTGTTGATCTATACACACAAGCACTCCATGTTTTGTCAAAGTTAGTTAGTTGTTTTGTTGAAGAAAAGTTAGTAAATAATCCCATACCTTTTCAATTTTATAAAAGAACTTGAGGATGAGTTTTCATTCAGTCATGGGGGTATGATGAGTTTTTGTTGGTTAGTTGCATTGATGAGGCCTCATTGACACATCTCCCCCTACATCAATGAGGCCCTACCAATGTAGTGTCTATTTGTCACCTATAAATACATGCCTACCATCCGCATTTATGATAATCTAGATTTTAGTAGTAGTAAAGCTCTTGCATTTTTTCTATTCAAAAGTTAGATTTTTTTTCCCTGAGTGCCTGCAGCAGGAGTCATTGAGTGTACAAATCTTTATTCAAGCATTGTTGTACCTAAGCATGGCAATGTGTGCAACAATAAAGACAAGCTTTCTGATAAGCCTTGCAGCACTTTGGATAGATTAGATATTTTATTCATGCATTTGTTGTTTTTAATTATCTATTACATGCTTTTCAATTAGTTATTAAATATTTTCCAATTATTACATTTATGACACAATTAAGTGAGATAGATTACACAAATAAGTACAATCACTTCAAGCGTAACATGTATTCACTTGGTAATCTTATCAACGCTATTGCTTGATACACCCAATAGCATAGTGCTTGGTCACCTAGCAATACATGGGTTTAGGACATGTACAGAATGTGGGAACTAATACTTATGTTAGGATTAGTTAAATAATAAGTTAATCAATTAATTTAGATTATTTAATCAAATTACTTTTATCTACATTTGAGCACCAACTTATAAAACATAAAAAATGATAAAAATCAAATGCTTCAATTACACTTAACCATACCAATGAACATCACAAGTGTAATTGGGAAGACAACAATTGACCTTAAGGCTAGATTCACTTCCTAAAGGGCTAGTGCATTGGAAACGATGAAGTCCACTGAATTTGACTAGATCATGCATGCATGCTTGTGATTCATTTGGTTAGGCATAAGGATACCTTGTCACTCATCAAAAATTAATGATGATGTCTCTGAATTCATGCATGATTTTGGGACTACTTCTCATCTATTTCATTAATTTTTCCTACTTTTCTATTTCCATATCCATTAATATTTCTTGGTCATCTTCTAAATTAGACCTTTGGCTTCAATTATTCAAAAAGCTATGTGCTTTTGGAATTACTCTTATTAGTCATGGGGGCTAGGGATGCTTTAAAATTTTTGAATTTTTTCTAACATCCTATTTTCAAACATCATGGTAACTAATAGTAATTGATCAAAATAATGTAAACAACTTAATGATTTTAGTTACCTCATAGCCTTAGACAGAGTATGCTATAATCACCTTGTGCTGAAACAAAAACTAAGGGATCCAAGAAGGATTAACTATTAAGGAAAATTTCTCACAACTAATGTTGATCCTTTGGTGACTACAAGTGATGCTAAAAGCAACATCTAAGGAAGAAGGTCTTTTTCCAGGCATGAAAAAAAAATCCAAGAGAGGGACAATGGAGAATATGACCATGGACACATCATAGCACATATAAGATAGTAGCTTAAGCTTCAAATGTTTGCTAGATCCATGGGACAATGAGAAGAAATTTCAATCCACCCTTCAAGAATTCTCTACATAACCAAAGAAGCACAAACATAACAATCAAGGTTAAAATTTTACCAGTGCTAGCAACAATAAGAAGAATCATCTTTAGTGGATCTTTAAGGACCTTTACAAATATTGTAATCTTTAATGTCCATCTAATCTTTTTGTCACTCTGTCATTTTGTATGTATCCACTTGAATAAAATTCTATAATGTGATACTCAAAGTCATTTAATATTTTTCATATCAGTCAATAATCCCATACCTTCCCAATTTTTTATAAGGAACTTGTTCCTCATTTTGTTTAACTCGAGGACAAGTTTTCATTCAGTCATGGGGGTATGATGAGTTATGATTTTCTTGGCCTTGACATCAAAGCCTTTACATTGGATCCTTCACATTTGATGAATCATTACTTTCTATCTACTCTAACATTAGGTACACGATGTTGGAGCTACGATGTCAAGTATGTGATGTCAAGATCTTGGTACGACATTGGGTATACAATGTCAGGGGGTATGTGCTAGCCTATAAATATAGCACTTGGGCTCATGATTTCTAGTTATTTTTTCAATAGTTTTTCATAGTTTTCTCAATATAGTAGATAAATTTTTGTAGTTTTATTTTGTGATCTTAGAGAACAATCAGTGAGTATCCATAGAGTGGATCTAATTCAGTTGTATGAAGTCTTATTTGACTAGCAATGTACCTAGACATATTCCATGAATAGTAATAAGATCGAGATTGATTCTTATTCATTGTAGCACTTTCACTTAGATTAGATTTACTTTCCATGCAATTTACTTTTCATGTACCTAGTTAATATTTACATTTTCATGCATATTAATTAATTAAGCATAAGTACGATCACTTCGAGCATGTGTATGACTCTTGGTAATCCTAGCAATGCTTAGCGTTTGGTAACCCAATAGCATTATATGTGTTTATGAAATGCACGGGAAGTGGGATCAGATACTTATGTTACGGTAGTTGATTATTAATTAGCAATTAGATTAGTTGAATTGATTATAAATTGAGTTTCAACTTATGGTCAATCGTAGAATAATAAAATATAAAATAATAAAAATCATATGCCTCACTTTGGACTACACCATACATGACAAAGCTACCACTAGTCCAAGTGGGAAGACAGTGAACTACGATCAAGGCATAGCAATCTAGATGCCACAACTATTCCCATCCACAGAATTTGACCAGATTGTGTGTGAACACTTGTGATTCATATGGTTGGGTGTAGGGGTACCTCACCTCTCATCAGGTACTAAATTAAATTTAATTTTTATTTACCTTCCTTAGAAAAATGAGTAGACCAAGTATATGGATTAAAACTTGGAAGACATGTTGAGAATTTATTCCTTTGAATGTAAAGAAAGTTGAAATAAAGTGTTGCCTTTGGTTAAGTTTTCTTACAACAATAGTTATTAAGCTCATCTTATCACCACTCCTTATGAAATTCTTTATAGCAATCATTGTAGAACTTTATTGCGGTGGAATTATTTTGAATATAGACAATAGATTAACTTAAATTTAGGAAAGTAGACATCCCACCAAATCAAACTTATCAAAGATAGACAATAGGCAGCTCAAGACATATCAATGAAATATGCTAATGTTAGATGCAAACCCTTGGAGTTTAGAGTTGGTGATCACATTTTCTTGGAAGTTTAGTTAGATTTTCACTATGTTGAACCTTTTTAGATTATCATCAGTCTCTTTATCCCATCAATATGAACTACTTGATCTAAGTGCACATACAAATATATATTTATGTCAACTATATATTTGACATTGTTAGGCACTTAAAACATGTTTTTTATTGCTAAATCATAAATATTTTAACTTTTGTGGATGACTTATCGATACTTTCATAGAAACTTTGATTATTTTTCATACTATATGTTATTTGTAATGATTTAATATATTCATGAGCCAAAATCATGCATTATCGAGTTATCACTAAAATCCCTTAATCTCAATTTTGCATGTTTGTAGAAACTAAGTAAGGACTTCAATTTAGACAATCAAAGTCCTGATAATTAATCATGATGATAAAACTAAATAATAGATGTTATGACTGGAATATTATATTCTATGTTCAACCATACAAATCACAATGCATGATTAAGTCAAATTCCATGGACTAGGACTAGTATCATTGACTAGGTAGTTAGGTGTTAGATCACTAGCCGTTATCTTCTTGATCATGCTTGTGTGGGATTAGTTCATATGATTAAGTGTGGCTGGGGCATAAGAATTATTAAAATATTAAAATTATAAACTATTTGGTTTAACTATAAGAAATAAATTTAATCTAGCTTATGTATGAAGCATCAATTCCTAACTCATCATACACATCTTGAACATACATTAACATTGTTGGGTTACCAAGTATCGATTGTTGGACATAAAAATTGGTGCATTGGTGGGATTACTAAATGTTAATAGTTGGTCATGCTCATGTAGTATAATTATGTTTTTCCTACAAAAATGTTTTTCAACTCCCATAATTTTATTAATCATTAGTAATAGCCACAAATGATCTTCAACTTGGTATAAATTTTCCTTAGTTAATGATAATGATGTGATGGGATATAAGTTGTCAATTGAATGTGGACTTAACCCTCTCAAACATGAAATAGGATTGATAGGGGGTTGACATAATGTTTGAGTAATTCTGCTAAAAAACGTTAAGTATACAATGCTCAAGAATTAACTAAGTATGAAAAAGCAGAAAATTTATCTCTGGAAAATATGTTAAGAGAGAAAACCAATCTTAAGCACAAAGAAGAATTGAATATGAGAAAATAATAGGACTTAGACACAAAATATGGAAGGAATGGTTTAAGTTCTGTTATCAAGCAAATAGCAAAGCTTTATTAATGATTGAATAATGTTTACCTCATATGGAAGGCCAAGATTGCAAGTAGTAAATAAAATATAAGGGTAGGAAAATTGACAATAAGAACCTAATTTAAGATAAAAATGTAGGCCTAATGGATGATTTAGAACTCTATTAGGTAGATAGATGGATGATGGAATTGTAGAAGTGATTCAAAATCAATTTTAGGCCAAAACATGACTTTTTTTTACCAAGGGTACTACAATTGACACTAGAGCAAAGAACATTCTAACTCTTGAAGATGACCTAGAGATAGAAAAATTTCCATGTGTTGACTACTGATGTTGGAGATGCAAGACTAATGCTAATTGCACATTGATGTTGATAGTGACATTGAGAGAAGCTATAAGTGGTTGTGGAGCTTGTCAAAAATGATGTTGGTCTGCTGTGCGCACTTGTGATCTCTTAAAATCTCAAAATGTGCTCAAGATCTCAAGAAAACCATCCTTGAATATGTGATTTGAACTCTTATTTATAAGCCTAGGGTTGCTAATTTTAATTTAGGGTTCTCAAATTTGATCTTGGAGTTAAGTGCTACTTTCTCAAATTTGATATGAAGTTCAAGAAAGGTAAGTTTGACCTTCATACTTAGAAAGTTTAACAACCTAGAAAGGTGATGCTAATGTTGATGCATCTCCAACACTTACTCAAATTTTTTGAAAATTTTTCTAGATATCAATTTCAATCTTTTGGAGCTCTATTTGATGCCTGAAGTGATGTTGAATACCATCGAGATTCATGTGGAGCTAAGTGATGCTATCAAAAATTGAGGTAAAGATAAGTGATGTCATGTTGGTGGTTTCAACTATGGTGATGCTCACATTGACCTTGTCATGAGCATCAACATCATCACACTTGACAAATTTTCCACAATGTGCCTAAGTTGCCAATTTCAACTTTTGAATCCATATTTGACACTTGAATTAATGTTGAACATGGCTGAGATGATGCAAAGAGGTCCATAATGCTATGGGATGCTATCAAATGCTGCAAGCACACTAGTGTGCATAGGATGTGAAGAGGCCCATGTTGTCATACATACTACTATGATTCAACTACAACAGTGTTTGAATAAATATTTATACACTCAATGACTCCTATTGTGGGCACTCGGGAAAAATATTCTAACTTTTAAATAGACAAACTATAAGAGATATACTACTACTATGAATCTAATGCCCATAAACATGGTTGGGAGCTTGTATTTATAGTTTTTGCTCTAGGGATACATCAACGGGGCCCCATCAACATAGCAAACACTACATCAATGCAACCCCATCAATGGGGCAACACCACATAAATAGAGAACTGTCAATGGGGGCCCGTCAACATGACACTTTGATGCTCACCATATCCCCACAACTAAATGAAAACTTGTCCTTGAGTTATTTTACAAAATTGGGAAGGTACAGGATTATTAACTGACTCTTAACAAAACAAAACAAACTAGCTTGACAAAACTAAGTGCCTGAGAGTATAGATTAGCACATTACAAAAATTGAACACCATGACATGACTACACATAAAGAATTGAATAGAACCGCCTTTGATGACATGAAGGTGGTGGAGAAGATCACATAGTCCCAAGTGGTGGTGGCTCCTAAGGTTCTGAGGGACCTTCACCAACTTTAACCACATGTGGTAGTTGAGATGGTTGTGGCTATCCTGCTATGACTGCAACCTCTGGTTGAAGGTGAAAGACATCAAGCAATGCCTTCATCTTCTCCTCCATACTCTGGGGATCATTCATGGTCCACATGGCATTACCAATTTTGGCCAAAATGGGGACATCCCATGGATATGGCATTATCAAGAACATTTTTTATACATTAAAAAACTGGGCAACAAACTATTTGCATTTGATGTTGAATGCTTGACTGCATTTTGCAACTCCTAGTAGTCATTCATCCTCCTAGCTAGGTTATCAGTAGTTAATCATTGAATCGTGAATTGTGCCTTGAGAACTTTGAGTTTAGAGTTGGCCATCACAAGCTTGTCCTTAGTGTCCTTGTGGTGCTTGAACTTAGCCTTGTACAACAAGTGCAATCTAGCCACCTACTTCTCTAACTCTAACCACAATCATCTGGTAGTCAACATGGCTAGATTTTCATAATGAAGATTGGTAAGCTCCATGTACTTCATCATCTTCTTGATCTGCAACTCCTTCATGCATATTTTTGCTTTGTTGTAGGCATTTATCCCATCAACAATGGGTTTCCACAACTCTTTTCCTTGTTCGAGTTGGTGAAGGATCTCATTTACCTTTGCCTTCACCAACTAGATGTGATTCTCATTTACTTCTTTCTATAGATTGACCTATTCTCTATAATGGTCCTTGACTCTCTTAAACTTAAGAGCCTCTAATTTCCATGTGGCTACCTCAATCACAATTTTCTAGTGAAGGGCACAGACTTCCTTCATGGAAAGATTTCTATTTTTTGTTGCTAATCCCTTCAATTTCATGTTTGCTCTGTCTAGTTGCTCCTGCTATTAATGGATAAAATATATTAACTATTGCTTATGTGCATCAACATTCTGTAGGTGATGATTTTCTATAATCAATTGGACATTCTCCTAGTGAGTCTAATTTTAAGGCCTTCTAAATCTTGTGCTAAGTGGCCTTTACCAAGGATTGATAGAACACTGTGCTAAGTGGCCTTTGAGTTTGTTGTGAATTTGCTCCATAGCCTTATCTCTTGTCAATGTGGGGTTGAGAAATGCAGGATCAATAATTTGGGCTCTTAGTTTAGCAACTTCCATAGCTAAGCATTCATTCTACTCCTTGGCTATTTCAAGTTACCCCTCCAATATGATGTTTTTGCCCCTTTCTTGTAGTAGCTCCAGCTAGGTTGTAGTGATAGTGTCTAGAGGATCAAAGACATCCAGAAGTAGTTGCATAGTTCCCACCAATTGTTCTAGTAGTTATTCATGTTGCACTATGTTTATTCTACTATTTTTGATTTCTATAGACATCTACACATCTTTAAGTGCAATGATATCCAATGCAAATGCCATAGGTGTGTTGAGAGTCTCATCAATATGATCAATGATCACTTCTATTGCAGTCTCCTGCCATTGGTGCTACATCATCAGTATAGTTGCTCCTTCACCCTTCTCCAAGCACACCAAGAAGGTATTAGCATTCCCAGAGATTTCTAGGAGTGACTATTATTCTATGAGATATACTGTCATCTCTCTCACACTCAAATTTGACCTTGAGGGTAACTACGTTCTTTGGGCTAAGAAAATGGATCCACCCTTACCCATCAAGTTGATCATTTGGGCCACCTCATTAAAATAACTCATGGCTAGTCTATAGATGGATGGGTCCCTACCACTCCTTCCTACTCTTTACTCTTGTTCACTCAAGAGCCATTCTCTGTATTCTCACAATCATTGGATGATTGCAGTAATGTCTAGTACCATTGTCTAAGTGGAAATTAGAGGTGTTGGTCATTGCTCCTCTTCTTAAATTATGGTCATAGGCATCTTATCCTTCATCATTTCCAACTAGTTAGTGGCTAAAAAAATTCTAATAGTATCATTGGTGCAATAGACTATCCCTCCCCTTTGATAGAGTTTCCTGATGAGGTATGGAAAGGGGAGTGCATTCCTTCCACATTCATTTTCTTTAAATCACTTCTCCATCTCTAGGTAGATTAGCTATAGAAGGTTGATGGGGAATCTCCCACTCAAAGTGATGCATACTCGAGTAGAGAAGGTGGTGATTTTACTTAGCCTCACTTTAGGATTGAGATGAAAGGCTACAATCTTATAATAGATCCTCTTTTCCAGTGTAAGCATGCCAAACTCCTTACAATCAATTCCATAGCACTATTGCATCCATTCTTTCTTAATATTAGGATATTCTTGCATTAGTATCTCAATAAGATTTGCCCCTGTTTCAGGCAACCCAAGAACTACAGCAATGGCATGCACCGAGTAGGACACTAAGACGTCCTTGATCTTCACCATTTCTCCAGGCTTCTTGTTATTCCAAAATAGGAATGTCTCTCCCATGTACCACTCCCTAATAAAAGTGATGATTGGTAACATCGGAGAGCCTTTTAGCTAGTCCTATACTTCTCTTGATGTGTGCTCTAGGAAAGGGCCAAAGTTTAAATTTTGGAATACCAATTTTTAGACCTCTTATGCTTTTATTTGATTTAGGCAAGCCTCTATTAAGATCATCTTGAGGTTTGCTAGTTATTCTGGTGCATCATCCTGATGGGAGTGTTCTATTGCTATTGCTACTAGTTCTAGAATTTGTCTAATAGATTCCACTTTTGCCTCTTCCCTGAGAGGACCGGTGGCATGGGTTGCAAGTGGTTCTTCTTAAGGCTATTCTTGGCCTCTCCCTAGTCTAGATCATTTCTCCCTTGGTTGGGATGGTCCTACTTCCTGCATGTGCTTTCCTTTTTGTGTCATCTACGATTACAACACATCTATGGATTAGTAGATGTAACGTGTAACTTCAAAGTTTTGAGTACTCTTTCTTGCTTGTTAGTTACACTTTGGCTAAGGTTGGACCATGGTAGATTTATTATTTTATTAATTAGTTATTATAATTATCATCAGAGCTTTTTGGAAAGGTTTAACTCTTGTAATTTAGTGTTTAATGGTTGATTTTTCAGTTAAAGCTTTGTGGAAGTTAGAAAAAATCCTTAAAAAAATTTTATTAAAAATGGTACATTTGTGGCCCCCACGATGAAGAGGTTACCTTTGGTAGCTACAGGGTCAAAGAATGGAGAGATTTGGATAAATAGTTTATAAGTTATGAGCTCTAGAAGGTTCTAGGCTTTGAAAAATTGAAAAACTCCTTTGGCATTTGTGAGAAAATGTAAAATATTCCAAGTGGAGTCACACCTATTTATAGTAATTTTCCCTTACATCAATGAGGCCCTATATATGGGGCCCATTGGAAAAAATTTTCAAATGTTAATATCTCAAAAAATATAAGGAATTATTCAATGAAATTAAGGTCCATTGAATTTCAAAAAAGCTAAAAATATGACAAAATCATTGAAAAGGGTCTTTGAAAGCTCAAAAATTGAAAATTCTAATGGAGAACATATTTGATGAACAAAATATGTAAAGGAGCACATGGTCTAATGTGGAAGATGGGTGTACAAAAGATTCTACTTACAAGAATGCCTAAGGATAAGGTGCTTAACAAACCTGACCAAGGGATATGCAAGTGGGTCCTCCCCATAGCAAGCACATGCTCTTTTCTCCCTTGCATAACCTAAACCTAAGGAGTCTGTGGGCCCCATAGGTGACTAATGGTCTATGGACTTTATGAACCAAAACTCAAAAGATTCTACCTAGGAATTCAAATATGTCAAACTAAGACATGGAATCAAGAACATGGACACTAGTAATGAGGTGAGTTATGGACAAAAAAAATGGATGATGGAGAACATGGAATGGAATTCCACATTGAGGTCCTAAGAAGTTCCTTGTGTAGTTCATGTTTAAAATGACCAAAGAAGATCCATATTTAGTCTAGACCAAACCCAGCCTCTTTTAGTGATTTTGCATCATCACTCTAAGACTAATCCATCCCCTTAAGATATGAGAGTGCAGCCATAAAACTACCACTATTCCATAAAGAGAAGAAAAGAGAAGTAGGAAGTGAGAGAGGGCCTTAGTTTGAGGGGACCTCTAGGCATGGGTGCATGTCTTTCTAGTCCCATAACTAGTTCTTGTAGCCCATTTATTTATCTAAGGGATGTGCTTTGAATTCCCATCATGTCTAGTTTTTTCTCTCTCTTTTTTTTGTTTTTTTTTTTTTGGATTTTTGGATGGGAACCACACCATGTAAAAAATTTATTTGACTTCCTATTAGTGGTTGGAATGGAACAATAAGAAGTCCATGAAAAACACTCAAGCACTCAAGTAAGTAGAAGAGTATGAAGAGTATTGAGTTTCCTTGAAGTCATACCCTGTTCAAACCTTTGAATCCTTCCTAATTCTAAAAACTACCAAGGTCATAAATTTATTAGGAATTTCTTTAATGAAAGGGACCTCAAACATCTAGAACAAGAAGAACCATAGAGCTTGTGGATGGACGGATGATGTGGACTCACTACTTGTTCCATGAAAAACAAATCATGACTGAGTCATCAATACAAAAATTCAAAAATAGAGACTAGACATTACTAAACAAAACATAAAGCACAAACCAACATTAGTAATAGCCACAATGGCACTATGTCCTATTGGTAATAAAGCACTTTTATTAGTAGAAATCTGAAAATCACACTCAAAAAAAATAAAGTAGAATATATAAGAAAGTGTAAAATATCCAATAAAGACTCGAACATACTAACAATGGTGTAAAACAAAAAATGGTATAAAAATAGGAAAAATTTTGAAAATAAAAAAGTTGTAAAATAAATAAATTAAAAAATCAAAAACATGAAAAACAAAAGATAGAAAAACTAAGGAGCCATACATATGATTAGCACAAATGACCATCTCCCCCACGATTGAGTTAGAAGGAGGAGATCTAAAAAATCAAGCATGGTTGTCCATCCATTGAGGTAGTTGTTTCACTGGCTTGCTTAGGCTCATGGAAAAGCTTTACTTGTTGAATTTTGACCAACTTCTTTTTATTTGGGCTCTCAAGTTTGTATATGATCAATGTCCTAGAAGGAAAGGTTTCAGCAATTACATAAGATACTTCCCACAATGTTTGGAATTTAGTTTTTTGAGGTACATGTGTGGGATTCTAGTAAAGAACCTTATCTCTTGGTTGAAATTTCACTTTCTATATTATAAGTTCATGTCATTGTTTGTTGAATGCCTTGTGCACTTCATTCAAGGATAGGACCACCAATCAGTTTTCATCTAGCATGTTTAGGTTGATCAATCTTTCTCTTTGTGCTAGGCTTAGGTCAAGATTCAAATTGCAAGTTGTTGAGAGTGTACAAAGATTAGATTGAATCATGAGCATTGGAAGTTTTCCGTACACTAACTTGTAGGGAGAGTAGCTAATAGGAAGTTTCCATGTTAAGCAATAGGCCCATAGGGCATTGTTGAGTTTTATGCTCCAATATCTCCTATATTTGCTTATGGTTCTTATTAGGATTTTTGTGATATCTTGATTAGTTACCTCTGCTTGACTGTTGGCTTGGGTCTAATAAGGTGTTGTTAATTTATGTTTAACCCCAAGTGTTGCATAAGCTTTTGAAAAGTGGTACCTATAAAATGAGTTCAATTGTCAAAAATCAATGCATGTGGCACCCTAAACCTATTTACAACATTTTGTTATACAAATCTAGTAGTAGTGGATGATGTAAAATTGGTGACAACTACTGCTTCTATCCATTTGATGCAGTAGTCAACTACTACGATGATATATGCCTTTTCATTGGACATGGGTATGATGGAACCCATGAAGTCAATGCCCCATATGTCAAATGGCTCTAGTGGTTGAATCCATTATTGAGGACTCTCCATTCATGTAGTCATCCCACCATCTCTTTGACAACATTCACAAGATCAAACAAATTCGTAAGCATCCTTGAAGATTGTAGGCCAATAGTATCCTACCATTAGGATTTTTATGATCATGCATCTCCCTGCATAGTGGCCTCTGCAAGGGCCTCTATGAGCATCCTAGAGAATGCATAGTTCATCTATATTAGGGACACACCAACAAACTAGGCCATTAGCACATACCTTATAAAGGTGTCTATTGATTTTCATGAAGTACTTTGCCTAATGAAAAAACTATTACTTATTTCTAAAGTCTAGATCTCATGGCATCTCCTAAGTAAGAAGGTAAGTGAGGATGCCATCATACCATTTTGGTTCAATGGGCACTTGGTCATTTATTACTCCTATAAAGAGAAGTTTGTTTGGAAATTGATCAGAGAGTGAACTCTCCTCCTTTTTATTATCCCATCTTAATTGAGAGAGGTGGTCAACAACCACATTCTTAGTCCCTTTCCAATCTACCAATTATGAGATTGAATTCCTACAAGATCACAAGTCACCATATGATATGGGGGCTCATTGTCAGCTTATTCATCAGGAAGCAAATGGCACTGTGGTCTATGTGCACAAATCTCTTATAACCAAGCACATAGTGCCTAAACTTTTCAAGAGCATACACCACTACCATCAGTTCTTTCTCAATTATGGTATAATTCAATTGTGCACCCACAATACTTCGACTTGCATAGTAGATGTTTCTTATTGTCTAATTGCATAACCATATCTCCTAAGGCATAATTAGATGCATTTTTCATTATATGAAATGGTTTGGACTAATATAGTGCTCAAAGAATTGGAGTTTCTATGAGTTTCTCCTTTAGTAGTTGAAATGCATGTTCACACTCCTTGGTCCAAATGAATAGAGCATCTTTCTTCGTAAGCTTGACCAATAGCTTTGTCATCTTAGAGAAACTCTCTATGAATCATTAGTAGTATCCAATATGTCTAAGGAATGATCAAACATATTTAACAATCTCTGGTTGGCATGTGATTCCTTGGATTACCCTTATCATATCAAGGTCTACCTCAATCCATGTTCAAGTAATTTTGTGCCCCAGTACTATGCCTTCCTAAACCATTAAATGGCTTTTTTGCCAATTGAGCCTAAGGTTTGTTTTAACACATCTTTTCAAAACCTACTCAAGGCAATCCAATGCTTACTCAAATGTAGTCCCATAGGTAGAGAAGTCATCCATAAAGACTTCTACCTTGCTACCAATCTATTGTTAGAAAATGCTAAGGACCAGGCATTGAAATGTTGTAGGGGCATTGCACAAACCAAATGGCATCTTGCAATATGCAAAAGAACCTTGTAGACTTGTGAATGTTATCTTAGCCTAATCTGCTCAGAGATGGTGTCCAACACTTAATCCATAAATGGCAATGGAATATGATCTTTAAATGTTACCATGTTCAACAACTTGAAATCAATGTAGACCTCCACTTGCCACCTTTTTTTGGCACAATTACGAGTGGGATAACCCACTTACTATCGACAATGGAATAGATGAACCCTACCTTGAGTAGTTGTTCTATTTCCTCCTTGATGATTTGCTTTGGTTTGGGATTTAGCCATCACTACAGCTACCTTCTTGGCTTCATGGCTAGGTTCATGTAAATGTGATGCTAACATATCCTTGGATCGATTCTAGTCAGCTCAAGATATGACCAAGCAAAGGTTGTTGGCCATTTATTTACAACCTACAATAGCTTATCTTTGTATTCAGAAGTAAGATTTGTATTAATTATGACTAGCTTACCATTATCAAAAATTCATACGCCATGCTAGCTGGTAGAGTTTTTAACTCTAGGGGCTCCTACTTAAAATTATTAGGGATTTCCAACTCTCCCCAATAGGTATCATCATCAGACAGTTGGTAATGAACTTGTTCAAGTTTTTCCATGCCTTCAACATAAGCACATGTTAAGCTCTTAGTATGTTCCATGCATAGTGTGCTGCTGTCAAAGTTAATTATCAACCATTGGGTGCACTCCTATTTTATGGTTGCTACATATATACACCTTTAGATATCTACTTCTTATGCATACTAATTGCATGCTAGAATGAATGTACTCTCAATGGACCATATCTTTACATGCAATTACACTCATTATCACTATACATGATGCATGGAACACGCTTCTTGTCTAAACATCCAAATTCATTTTCCTTGGAGATTTCCAAGGAGAGGTCCGTTATGCCCATACGTGCATCTACTATGCTTAACCATGCCCTTCCCATAATGAGGGGGAAGTCACCTTTGTAATTTTCCACCTTGATCATCAAAAAATTATCAAGATAGGACCACTCGTAAATTGTCGTCATAATGTCCTCCACTAATTCCAAAGGGACAGTGATTGATTATTCATTTTAAATGAATGTTGCTCTTCTTGAGAGGTGGTAGGTTCTAGGCCTTGTACATGTCATGGGAGATGAGATTGACATTGGAACCAAAATCAAGAAGATCCTTACATGGCTCATGTCCAATGATTTATAAGTAAATCAGTGGACTTTCTAGGTCAGATCATTTCATGGGAAGATTTCCAACATTAATCCAATCAGAAATAACATGAATTAACATCACAGTGCAAATCTGAGGCAACGTTTGGTTTAAAGGATACTTGAATGTATTTGATGTAGATGATGAGGGTGTTAGAGATACAAGGTGACTAGCTACATTAGGTTGTAAGGGTTTGAAAGGACTATTGGGTTGGAAAGAGGGTCATTTTCTGAGTTAATTGTCTAAACCACTAAGCTACAAAGCTAGCTACGAATGCATAGCCCTCATAGCATTTTGTTGATGTGGCTATGGAGGAATTTTACCCTACATGAACGAAACAAGAGGAAATTGGGCTAAGGATGGAGAGGGATGTGTGTAGATGGATATGTAGGGTGGTAAGGATATGGGTTCTCAAATTGAGTAGATGGTTAATGAGTTTAATGGTACTCTTGAGGGTAATACTGATTTTGAAATGATGCATGGTCAGTGGAGCTTCTTGGAGAGACAAGTTGCTAAACATAGTACCCGTATGGATCTAATTACCTGTAAGGTTACTGGTGCCTTGGCAATTGCATTCCCCATGAATGTGGTTGGTGCCACTATTGATATTGTTCATATGTTTGTGGTGGAGCTCCACTTGGATAGTAAGCCTATTGTTGCTAGTGGAACTACTTTGGATTACCTTAAGGATAAGGCAATTGTTTGGGTGTTTACCTCTATGCTAGTCAAGGATTCAATGTGTACACCCCAAACTCTTGTAAATGTGACACCATAGGCCAACATCCCTTAGGATGTTCATATTGACAAATGTCACAACCAACATCATCATTAGATTTTTTCTTCATAACTTCTTCTACTACAGCAACTTTTCCCTTACCTCTTTGATAGACACATTTAGCTTCTTTCTACTTTTTTCCAGTTATTCACTATTTTTCTCTTTGGATTCTTCAACAATCTTCATAGTAGTTTGGAATTTTTCATCCAAAGAGTCTCATAATTTATCAACCTTCTTCAAAATATCAGAAATAGATTTTTTTATGGACAAGGTTTTCTGGTCCACCACTTCATCGAGTGGTGACTCCTCCTCATCACAAAATTGAACCTCCCATTTCTTGATGGAAGGCTCTCTATTATATTCTTCTACACTTTTCCTTTTTTACAACTCACCTTCTTCTTTTGCTACTTGCTCTATTAACCTTGGTATCTGATAACCTCTTAGTTGAGATAATCTCCCTTGGGCATAAACACTAAGAGTTCTATTGGTTTTTCCTCTAAGCCCATCTATGATGTGGTGGAGTTGTTCCCTCTAAGAATAATCATGGTCAGGAAATCAATGTAAGAGAGAATAGTATTTGCCCATGATGGCATTCAAGGATTCATGAGTTTCCTATTTCTAGCCTTGGATTTGCCTTTTTAGATTGGACACTTTGAATTATATCTAATATTTATCATTGAATAGCTCCAACATGGTACTCCATCTGTAGATAGCTTCTAGCTCTAAAGACTTGTACCAACTTTTAGCTTGCTTGATAAGTATCCTAGGAAAGAGTTTGAGTTTTTGCCAATCATTTTCAATGTTTTCTAAGACACGGGCATCATGGAAAGCTTGTAAATGTGTCTACAGATCAAAGTTAGATCCCCGCTCAAATCTTAGGATATTATTCATGTCTAAGCACTTGATCCAACTATCCTTCACATGCCTAGTTGGGATCTCAATTGCCTCTACAATGTTAAGAATGCCTCAAGTTACCAACCAAGGCTCATCATAATAATGATTTCATTGTCATTGATGGTATTCTCTGTTA
Organism: Gnetum montanum; assembly: GCA_015680685.1. Lineage (NCBI taxonomy): Eukaryota > Viridiplantae > Streptophyta > Gnetopsida > Gnetales > Gnetaceae > Gnetum > Gnetum montanum. The sequence goes on from MNCI01021879.1 coordinate 115,064, forward strand.
CCCCTTTGATTATTATGGGCTTGGTGATTAGTATTATTGCCTTTATGCTCACCTCCATCATGGTTGTTCCTTCTACAACATCTTTAAGAATCATAAGAGGAAGAAGAAGCAAATGCAGATGAAGAGGGGAAAGAGGGAAGAGGACTACCTCCATCATGAAATCTATCAATTCCTCCTTTTCTATCATGGCCACATTCATCAGATTTCCTATCATTTGGATACTTGTTTGATCCCTTGCTTTGATTACCATCTTTCCCTAAACCTGAATTATGAATTATAGACTGTAAATTCAAGGTTACACCCTCATCACTAGTAACAAAGGATAGAGAATCTTCATCCTAAGAGTCCTTAGAGGTAGGACCCTCATTTTCATCTTGGTTTAGCAGGAACAAGGGATTAGTGAATCACTTTCCCTTAGCATCCTCATGTTACCTCTCCTAATGTCAATCTCACCTGCATTCTGTTAGTGAGATAGTAGTCCCCAAGTGTCATAACCATTCACAATGTATTCCTCTTGAAGATCTAATATTTCTAACTTCTTAAGAGTTTGAAGTAGCATTCTAGGTCATGAACCACATTATGTTGGCCTTGACATCATGTACGTAATGTCAAAGCCACAACATTAGGGCCTTGGTCCGACGTCGCATGTCCAACATTATGGTGTATATCCCAAGTCTATAAATACCACACCTAGGCTCTAATTTTGAGTAGTTTTTTATCGTCAATTTTTTATCATTCTTAGTTAGAATAATGAAGCTCTTGCAGTTTATTTTCCTTAGAGTTAGAATATTTTCTAAGTGCCCACAGAAGGATTCTAAAGTATGTATGATTCTTTGCTTGAGCACTAATGTACCTAAATGCAGTAATGTGATAGGAATAAAATGAACTCTTTAGATAATTCTTGCAGCACTAAGAATAGCTTAATATTTCCTTTAATGCATTTTACTTCCTCACTCTTTATTTTAATGCATTTGAATTAAGAAATTTATTTCTAGCAATTAATGAACACAAGCATAACCACTTCGAGTATTTATATAGTACTTGGTAACCTATCAACACTTAACATTTGGTAGCCTAGCAGTGCTATATGTGTTTAGGATGTGTCCAGGAAAGTGGGGTGGTTACTTGTGTTAGGCTAGCTAGGAAATAGACATTAGTTTTCAATCTACTCTACCCTTATTCTTATTGTAGGTGATTACATCCATAAAATATTAAATGACAAAAATTCATATACCTCAATTACACTTAAACCATACCCTTGAGCCTCACAAGTGTAGTTGGAAAGACAACAAACATTCCCAACATCACTTCACTTTCTAGAGAAACTAGTGTACAAGATAACTACAATTGCACATAATGCCTTAGTGATTCATATGGTTGTGCATAGGGGTACCTCACTGCTCATCATTGGCACCATTTGCAAGTACTTGTTTGTTGTTTAGTGCATTATCTAGGACCTAGTAAAAGTATTTAAATCATTAGAAAAAACCTTAGCGTGATATCTTATTTCACAATTACTACAACCAATTCTTACAGCACACTATAATTTTTATTTTGCTAACTGAAAATCTCTTCTTTTCATAGGAGCACTTCTTCACCCAAGGCTGATAATGTTTGTTCGAAAAAGCCTTAATAGTATGGAATCATATGTAGTTACCCTGATGAGTATGTGGAAAACTTCATCTTCATCCTACATGAGGATGAATAGTTGTAGTACATGAAGGGTAACATTGTGTTGTTGCCTAATCATGCTACTCATACAATGCTCTATCAAATGCTTGCAAGATGTGGTCTTCAAGATTTCCATGGGGAGTATAATGTGGAAGATGTCAACACCAAGGATTATCATCCCACCAAAGAGAATTCCTGCAAGATTGGTAGCTAGAACAACACTATGAATTTTCAAAGAGAAAAAGGCTTAACGATCCTCCATCCTATTGTACCAACAAGCTAGTGGAGAATCCTTTTCAGGGGGTTTTCCATACAATGACACTCCTCTCTTTAACTTTAGCATCAAAGCTCAAAACTAGAATCTACACTTCACAGTTCACAATCCTGATATTGGTAACAAGGGATACAATGACAAAGAAGGATATGAAGGGACAAGTCAAGATAGGGATGTAGACAAGAAGTAAGATCGTGACCATCGTCACAATCGCTAAAGAGGTAGTAGTAGGCACTATGATGGTGCTGACTCTCCTTCCTCTTCCCCTTCATCATCATCTTCTTCTTCTAGCTCTGATTGTGAATGTAGAAGGCAAGATCATGATGGAGGTGATTGAAATGAGTGTAATGACCAATGGGACCAAAATAATCAAGGGGACCATTGAGATAGACAAGATCAAGGATGTAGATGTTCAAGAGAGGCACATCACCATGAACAAAGGGGTAGCAAAGGGCATCATAGGCACCATGATCAAGATCTCGATGAGCCTCTATTTACTACCCAAAGTAGGCTTAACATCACAGAGGTACTTAGAATTCTAATAAGACATGTGAAAGACAATCAGATCAAATGATTAGACATGAACAATATTGCTCAATTTGAAGGAGGATATAACTCTAATTCATAGAATCATATTCAAGCTTTCCAAGATGCATGTGCCTTATAAAACATAGAGAACAAGTGGTAGAAATTGAAGTTTTTCCCAAGGACACTCATCAAAGAAGCAAAGAACTGGTATTAGTCCTTAAAACTAGAATCTATCAGACAATGGAGTACCATGCTCAAGTTATTTAATGATAAGTATCAAACATACTCCAAGGTTTCCAACTTAAGGAAGCTGATTCAAGGGTGGAAATAAGGAACACACAAACCATTGGATGATGTCATTAGCTGATACCATTCCTTGATGCACAAATGTCTTAGCCAAGGTTATTCTCAATTGGCTCAACTTCACCACATTGTAGATAGGCTTCGTAATGAAATGAGGAAAACCCTTAGTGTTTATGCCCAAGGGTGATTTTCAGAACTAACTACCCATTAGGTACAAGGGTTAATTGAGTAGGTCACTAAAGAAGAGAGAACATTAAGAAAAAGAGAAAATGTAGAGGAGTACAATCGTGATCTTTTCATCTGCAAGAGGGAGGTTTGATTTTGCAACAATGAGGATGAATCCATATTTGATGAGGAGATGCATAAGAAATTCTTGCGACTTCAATAATTCCAATCTAAACTTATGGTCAAGTTTAATCAGTTAAGTGACTCCATGGATAGCAGATTTCAAGCTATCCTCAAAATCGCTAAAGAGCCTAGAGAACAAGGTAGTAACCATGAGCACAGGAGGCATAAGGAAGTTGAACATGCATATTACAAAGGTGAGGGCAAAATTGTTATAATAGAAAAGGTTGCAAATAGTGAATCAAATGATGATCATGGATGTGATGTCTGCCAATATGAACATCCTAAGGAACATTACCCCATTGTGTCCCATCTTCAGGAGTTTGGGATGTATGCCTTACATCCACGACTTACACAAAGGCAAACATCCAAAAGGTTACCTTATCCTTAAGGTAATCTTAAGCAGTTCCACCAATAACAACTATATTATCCAAGTGGAGCTTCATCGCAACCATATAAATAGTACTAATAATGGCAACAACCACAATCATGGGTGCTTATACCACCAAGGTAACAATACCCTTACTAGTAGCCTAATCCATATGTTTCATCACATGCAACAACCCATGTCTTCATGTGACTCTTCTAGTCACATTTCTAATATTCAACCTTACTACTGCCCTTCTGATTATTACTGAGCTTATTTGCAAAATGAAAAAAGAGATACCACCTCCTATCCTTATCCTCCTCCTGTCCCTGCACACACTCATCCTCCAGTTGCATATCTATACCTACTCCTCCTATGCAAAGTGAACTGCCCACTCAACCATAATGATGCAATGATACAAGGGCTATTAATTTGCAATCCAATCATCAATAGAAAGGGTCAACTACTTGATCAAAGAAAAGATCTTTTTTTCAACCTTGTAGTTCACCTAAGCCTTCACCTACACTTGCGGTTGACAACCCTACTCCTGCCTCTTCCTCCATATCAAATTTTTTAAGGCCCCCTTCAAATCAAACTCTACCAAGGATCCATACTGTAATGCTTACACTATGCCTAATTAAATTTGTGCAAGAAACCTTCCCAGGAAATTAGCTGATCCTACAAGTCCTCTAATTTATTTGTAGATTTTTGGGAACAAATCGTGCAAGGCTCTTCTCAATTCAAGTTCTAGTGTTAATTTGATTTCTCATGAGATGTACACTACTTGGAACCTACCTCCTCTCAAGAAAAGCAACATCAAATTGAAATTGGGAACCTAGTCCATCATTGTTCCATTGAAACTAGTAGAAGACATTATGACCATTTTCTGTGGGTGCTCTTATCCTACTAATTTTCTAGTAATCAAAGTGGAGAACTACAAAGGGGACTTCCTAATCATTATGGGAAGGGAATGGCTGAGCACCATAGCTACAAGAACGGGCATCAGAGATCTTTCCCTAGAAATCTCTAAAGAAAATGCATTTGAAAAGATCAAGAAAAAAAGAGTTCCATGCATCACGTACAGCAATACAAGGTGCAATCGTATGCAGAAACTCTAGGTCATTAAGTAAGCATCTATCTCTGCATGTAAGTAATGTGTGCTAGAAGTAGAAATCAAAGGTGTATGTACACAATAGGCATAAAACAAGAGGGCATCTAATGGCTAACCGCTGATTTAGAAAGTAGCACACTTTGCATGGAACCAACTAAGAGCCTAACATGTGCGTATGTCACAAGCATGGATGAACTCGAGCAAGTTCATCACCAACTCTCTAATGATACAAATGATGATACTCACTGGGAAGAGTTGGAAATTTCTAATAAATTCAAAAAAGAGCCCATTGAGCTAAAAACATTACTAGCTAGAATGAAATATATATTTTTGAAAAATAAGAAGGTGGTTATACTCAATGCAAGACTTTCTCTAAAATAGAAAGAGATGATATTGAAGGTAGTTGAAAGATTAATGAGTGGTGAGATATCCCTACACTCAACCATACCAATATGAGCATCCATGCATGATCTGATCAAATTCCAAGGACTAAGTGCTTATGTGCCTTTATGGAACAAGAATGGATAGATCAATTGTTACCTTCCCAAGCTTACTTATATGTCACAATTATATAGTTAAGTAAACTTGAGGCATATGATTTTTATACTTTTTTGTGTTTTTATGTCCTGCTACTAATAAGGGAGGAGAGAGATAACTGAGTAACTAATTTAATTTCACTACATATTAACTAAGCTCTAACTAATCCTAACACCAATATCCATTCTCACTTGCTATACACATCTTGAACTAATGCAACACTACTAGGATTACCAAACGCTAATCGTTATTGGGTTACCAAGTGTTACACACATGCTCGAAGTGATCATACTATGTGTGCTTACTTATGAGAGTTGTAGGGTGAGAGAGAATCATTAATTAACTAAGGAAAGCATTGAGTAACAGTAATTAACATTAATTAATCTATTATGAATGTTGCAAGGTTTATCACAAAGTTCATGTTTATTACCGTACACAAGCTGTGCTCAAGCACATAATGCTTGAATAAAGATTCGTTCACTTTATGACTCCTATTGCAAGCATGCAAAAATAATTCTAACTATGCAAACCAAGTGCACCCACCTCTTATTTATAAGTAAGGAGGTAGGCCACGATATCATGTACATGATATCACATGGAAGGCCACAATATCGCGTACGCGATATCGCAGACGTGATATTGTGGCTCATCATACCTCCATGACTAAATGAAAACTCATCCTCAAGTTCCTTGAAACACCACTAATTTTGGCCTAACACTTTGAAACAAGAACAAATCAAATCCTTTCAAGCATTCGGGAGGCAAAATTTGACTAAGGCATGAAACTCAAGTCCAGCTTGATCACATTGTCAAGCTAGCTTGCCCTCAGCATGAGTAACTCCAATGGCTTTAAAATCAAGTCAAATATGATCCAATCTAAATGTGCAAGCCATCCTCAAGGGCCACTGATGTCAAATCCAAGCTTCAGCATTCAGGGATTTAAATTTCAGCATCAAAAGATGAAAATTTTCCCACTCACGCTATAGGTCACGTTGTAGCATGAATCTAGCATGACCAACTTTCAGAGCCTCAAAACTAAGTCAAAATGACTTGATTTCAAGGGTGCAAGTCATCCTCAGGGTCCACTTTTGACAACTATGGGTCCCAGCCTTCAAAAATACTAGATTTCATCTCAAAATTGCAAGTTTTTGAGGTCACACTGTAGCGTGATTCCAATGTGACCAACTTTTAGAGCCTCAAAAATGAGTCAAAATGACTTGATTTCAAGGGTGTAAGTCATCCTCAAGGTTCACTTTTGACAAATATGGGTCTCAGCCTTTAGAAATTCCATATTTTAGCTCAAAATTGCAAGTTTTTGAGGTCACACTGCAGGTCACGCTGTAGCGTGAGTCCAACGTGACCAACTTTTAGAGCCTCAAAATAGAGTTAAAATGACTTGATTTCAAGGGTTCAAGTCATCCTCAAGGTCCAATTTTGACAACTATGGATCCCAACCTTCAAAAATTCTAGATTTCAGCTCAAAATTACAAGTTTTTGAGGTCACACTGTAGATCACACTGTAGCGTGTGTCTAGTGCGACCAACTTTAAGAGCCTCAAAACTAAGTAAAAATGACTTGATTTCAAGGGTGAAAGTCATCCTCAGGGTCCACTATTGACAACTATGGGTCCCAGCCTTTAGAAATTCTAGATTTCAGCTCAAAATTGCAAGTTTTTGAGGTCACACTGCATGTCATGTTGTGGTCATGCTGCAGCGTGACTACAACATGACCTACACAAAATGGTTCCAAACAAGTCGCATCCAGGCTCAAATTCTAGATTTCAGATCACTCTCAAGATCAACTATAGCCAAAAAACAATTGCACTCAAGATTCAAGCTTCAAAATCACAATTTCAAACAAAATACATCATTTTCGAGTCATTTCATGTTGCATGTCATGCTGTGGTCATGCGGCAATGTGACTCTAGCATGACTTATCATAAATAGCTCGAAACAAGGCACTTTCAGGCTTAATTCATCAATCACAGTTAGGCAATCCTGTAGCTTGAGTATAGCATGAGTGTCACGTGCGCACGCTCAAGTCACACTAAGACAAAATAAACTCACACTGGAAATTCTTGTCAAGAAAGAACACTTCAAATAGCCATGGAACCACTCGAATTGACATCCTGTAGCAATCAAGTCAAAGATCCAGAAGTTTCAAGCGAGACAGAGTCAATTTCTCTCGATTCCATTGTAAATTTTCACCTGTGGGGCTTGTCAAGCCCTCACGGTCTAAATTGTATGTACTTTCATGGGCTTGAGTAAGCCACACATTGTAAGATATGATGCACCTAGTCCATAACGTAGCTTGCCAACGCACATCCAACTCACACACAACTATCCACCGGACATGTGTTACTTAATCCATTTTTCTCTCATCCCTCAGCCGTTGATTCCATTCTTGAATTCTGCATCCGAGCCCGACCCAATCCTATAAATACCCTGTCAATTCACGTAAACAGGGTTGGCAATTTTTTAGTTAAACGGCTTAGGAAACTCAGACCAGCAATCTTTGAATGCTTAGTACACTCTGATTGATAGCATCCAAGCACTTCTAACACACATCACATCACATCATCACATCACCCTGGGGCTCGGCGCTTGACCTGCCATCCACACATGCAGCTATGCTTTGACTGGTGCACATCTTTTCTATGAAATACAATATAGCTCATTTTTCCAGCCATTATACTATTTACTCTATTTCACATTCAGTTTACATTTTGTTTATGTTTTGATTACGATACCAGTTCTACATGCGTTTCTGTTTACATTTCGTACTTGTTGTTTACGTTATAAACATCAGTTACAATAACCCTAGCGCAAGCCATAATTTACGCTTAGGGAAGTCCTTGGTTGATTTTTGTGCAAACCATCCAAGGCACTCTACCTTCATTTACTTTTCTAGCTTGTCCTCGGGCGAAGGCAGGGTCAACTATGTCTGCCCGATGATCTTTCGGTGTTTGGTTTCCTTCCAGCCTTACACCGATGATTTGGTCAGTATAGTAAATTGGCGCTAGAAGGAGGGCTCGACTTGCTTGTTGTCTATTAAAATGTCGATTATGCTACCTGTCAAAAACATATTCATCTTGTCCTTGTGATTCTCCCTATCGTAGTTCTCATGCTGCAGTTTTCACGTTGTCCTGTAGTTGTCACGATGCATTTTTCATGTTGTCTTGCAGTTGTCACGCTATAATTGTCATGTTGCACATGCAGGTTAGTCACGCTACACATGTTGCAGGTTAGTCACACTGCACATGTTGCAGGTTAGTCATGTTGCACATGCTACAGGTTAGTCATCTTGCACACATTGCAGGCTAGTCATGCTGCACATGCTGCAAGTTAGTCACGCTACACACAATGTAGGCTAGTCACGCTGCACGTTGTCAGCTTGGACATGTTCTCATGGAATCTTCCCACATCCTCACACCTAAACAATATAACTTCATTTGTGTGAAAATCCAAGCTAACCTGCCTATCGATAGCATGGAAAGAGAGGCAAAACGAAACTATTATCTCATCTACAAGGGAGGTCATGAATTCGTCCCCTCAGCATTTGACATAATTTTGCTACCTAAACACCATCATAAACTCATATCCCATCTTCTCATGGCAAGAAGCCAAGCCTTACAAACACCTCCAATGGAGCTTCAGGGTAGGGATGAGGAAGACGACTTTGTAGCCCAATCTGAACATGGGGATTCGTACCATACCGTCAGTCCTCGCGCCTATACAAACCCATTATTCCAACCTTTCCTAGATGGAACCATGCTTTCTCCTTCATCTGCATACACGCAAGGACTAGCTTCTTGACAAGAAATACTAGCTTCCACGTCCACCCATTACATAACACAAGTACAAACCCATGGGGCACCTCTAACTACTTCAGCGCAACAAGTTTAGAGTATCACCTCAGAACCTGTGGCTGGGTAGTGGGTTTTACCAACTGTCTAGCAACACCAACCTACTCTCTATAATGTACCACACCCTCTAATCCCATCTCTAAATGTTGCTCCACCACAACAACCGACAATCCAATAATATCTCTTGCCGCAAACAATGCAACAATCGAATTACTATTAATCACAATTCACTCAACCCATTGGTTTGCCCACCACCCAAGAGTGGGCAGACACAAAGAAAATGATGCACCTGTTAACTAAATAGGTACAGTGCCTTAAAACCACAAACACTGAGGAATTCAAAGTACTGGACTTCTATCAAGATGATCCAATCGACCCCTCAGTTCCACTGTTAACCTTGCCGAAGGGAGTCTCATTACCCCAGCTAATCAAATACAATGGAGAGGGAGACCTAAATGCCCACCTAGTAATATTTTGAATAGAATGTCTATTGCTTCAAGCTTGGCCTCATGCAATTCTATGCATTTTTGCTATGTCCTTAACGGGAAAAGCCTTAGACTGGTACCAAGCCTTACCCTATAACTCCATATTAGCTCTAGAGGATTTATTACATCAGTTTGTTATCCGTTTTAAATATAATCTAAAACCTGAAGTCACTCTCGATAGCTTGATTCAGATTAAACAAGCACCATTAGAGCCAGCATAGAAATTTATCCAAAGGTGGAGCACAGCACTAAATGAACTCCACGAGCCCATCCCTAAGGCATACTTGCTCACCATTTTTAAAGCTACTATGAATGACTTCGTTAAGTTGAAACTCTATTATTTGAGTGCTCGTACTTTGAGTCAAGCATTCGCACAAGTCAAAAGCATAGAGGAGGCAATGCAATCAAGCAATGACCCAGCTTATGTGGCCTACAAAAGTCAACATGCTTGTAAGCAAAACACAATAGTAGCAATAGTGGCCGCAAGCACAAAAGCAACCAATTGGGATCCAATAGCTAAGCAACCTAAAGCCCAAGCTGAAAAAGCCACCAACTTTGGCACCAACTCACCTACATCGGCAAGGGCAACCCTAAGGCCCAACTTTCAGCATAAGGATCACTCAAAGTACACACCACTACTGATGCAACCCTCTCAACTATTGGAGCAACTCTTGAAATCCAGGCAAATCCAACACAAACACGTATCGAAGATTACCAGCCAAAAACATGACAGGTACTGCAAGCTATTAAGGAACCCCACATTAGCAGTACCAAATGAGCCCCCAGTCCCACCACACTTTAAACTAGACCAATACTATCATTACCATCAAATGGATGGTCACAGTACAAACAACTTTCATGCTTTGCAAGATGACCTACAAGGAATGATAGAACAAGGCCAATTGGTGATCGACATGGCAAGTCAAGCCAACACAAATGACACCTCCTATGTCATAAACTCAATTAGCATAGGCAACAAGCCCAAACCTGTGCAACAACCTTTCGTGATCCATGTGCCTCCTGAAACACCACAAAAATTTTGAGCTTAGTACTTGTCCAACACCAAGCAGGTCCCTGGGACCCACAGACGACCACAGCTACATCTGGTGTCACACTTAGCAACTTCGGAGATCTGATGCTTAATTTTCACTAAGTATGCAGTCCCAGCATATACGCCCAGGGTATACGCCCAGCGTATACGCCCAAGTGTACATTCCAAGCGTATACGCTCAAGTTCACAGCGTATACACCTAGCGTACATGCCTCACATGTACGCCCAGTAGGTACAACAGATGCATATGCCCAGCAATAAGATCCTCGGAGACAGCACGGAAACAGCACTGCAGAACAAGATTTGGTACAAGGTAGCAACACATCAGTGTATACGCCCCAGTGTATACGCCCAGCACATCAATGTATACGCCCCAGCGTATACGCCCACAGTCTACGCTCGCTGCAAACAGCGTATACGCCCAACATATACGCCCAAATGTAACATATTGTACACTTGTAAATTTTACGCTCTTGCACCTGATCAACGTGCCACATGTCTCCCAACCTGAGTCCACCGTCAAAACCCTGTATAAAAGCCCAATTTTTCACGAGATCCAGGTCTGTTGGCAAAATTCTCAGGCATACCAAAGAGCAGAGATGCTAAGAACCAGAGCACAAAACCCTTTACGCTGGAAAACTCTACACGTTGAGTAGACAGCCTCTACGTTGTGCCTACAGTGTGAACCAGTCACCCTTGCATCCACCAGGGCTTTTCGTCCACCTTGTATTCCAATCACAACTACGTTAGACCGATGCATTGTACTTTCATTCTGTAATGCCATTGTTACATTTTCTTCCCAAAATTGTTTACTGTTTGCATTAATTGTTGCATTTACTCTGTTTATGTTTATTTACATCTATGCTCTGTTCGCGTCCGTTTCGCTGTTTACACTCCGATCCACGGTTGTTACGCCATTTATGTATAACCCAACGTATAGCACTTCGGTGTACGTTTGGGGAAATCCTTGTCTGATCTGCGTGCGGACCACCCAAGGTACTCTGCCTTCGTTCGTTCCAGCCTGCCCTCAAGCGAAGGTAGGGTCTTCTGTGTGTGTCTTGTGATCCCATGGTCTCTGTTTCCTTCCATCCGGAGACCGACGATTTCAGACGGTATAGAAATTAACGCTAGAAGGAGGGTGATCCGCCTAAAACCTTACCTGCAAGCGTCCCAACGTTTACATAGCCCATATGCCGATTCCTTCTGAAAACCTCCCAGTGTTTACACTGCTCAGTTTAAAACCTAGCCTACAAACTATCCAGCATCTACGCTGGCCAGCGTCTACGTTGCTCCTGTTAAACCTTACCCTACAAGATCCCCATCGTCCACGCTGTAAACCATACGCTATATGCCTTACGCTACAAATTTTGGCCTACCTACACAGGATTGCTAAAGTTTACGCTGCACATTTTACGCCATAGATACTGCCGTTCGTTTACGTTGCATATTGATTTTTACCCCTGCCATTCTATTTATGCTACTCCCTTTACGCTGCAAACTCATTTACGCTACTGTTCATATATACCACACTACACTGTAAAACCTGTTTACGCTGCACACTGACACTGTATACGTTACTCAATGTATACGCTGCACTTACATCGTAGACTTCATCTACGCTGTTGTCCAGTTTATACCGCACTTTATACACTGCAACCCTGTTTTACGCTGTACCCTGACACTACATACACTGCCTAGCGTATACGCTGTACGATTTACGCCGTAGACGTGTCTACGCTGACTCCATATGCTGCACATATATACACTGTATACGCTGTCATTGTATGCCGATCATTGAAGCATATACGCTATACGCTGCACTCAGCAAGTCATACCCTCAACAAGTTATCATGAACCCCGTAAACACCACTGCCGCAACTGCTCAAGTCACCGACATTGTAGGCACCATGGCTATCTAACAGCCCGTCGTTCAACAGCCGACTGTACAACCCACAGTGGGGCCCCGCTGGTCCCTAAGGTTGCAAGGGTTTGGAGAAACCCAACCTCTAACATTATAACCTAGGACTAGTACAACTTCATATGTGTGAAGATACAAGCTGGCCTGGCCGTATATCGTGCCGAAATAGAGGTAAAGAGGCAATACGAACTCTTCTACAGGGGGGACACGAGTTCATCCCTTCCCCGTATGATATAATCCCTATTCTGGAGCAATACTCAGAGCTCATCAAACGACTCCTCTTGCAAAGGAGCCAGTCATTGGATCAGCCTGTAGTAGATCTCCAACCAGAAGAGGAGGACGAGTTCGCTGCCTAATCCGAACACGAAGACTCCTATCACACCCTCAGCCCACAAACCCACATCAACCCCATGTTCCATTCGGGTACAGGAGAGATCATATCCCTCCAACCCCTCAAGTTCACCCAGGTGCAAGCACCTCCACCAGAAACATCAACTCAGTTTCACGTTCCTCCTGCGATCGACCCGCAATTCAGTACACTCCCTCTCACTATCATTCCCACTGCAGCTGTCGGCCAATCCTCGCAAGCACCACCCCCACACAATAACATGGGAGCGACCTTCCCACCTCGAGTAATAGGGATGCCACATGTGATACCAGCATCCACGTCCGCTCACTACATTCCCCATATCCAAACGCATGAAGCCCCCTTGACTGTTGTAACCCAACAGGGAGTTCCTTCACAAAACATGGCTGGGCAATGGGTGGTGATGGGTGTGCCATCACATCAACCCTCTCACCACAACATGCCACCCCATACGCTTCCCCTAGCCAACATTCCCCAAGTACAACCGCAACCACAATAGCAGCAACCTCTCATCTACAATGTGTCGTCCCTGGTGCCACACGCCATGAACATCCCACAAGTCCAACCACCAACTGCACAGCTCTCGGCCTTTCAACCTACCATCCAACAGTCCAACCTGTACAATGTACCACAACCTCAAGCTGCCATGTCACCTAGTGCCCAAGAATAGGCAAATGCCAAAAAATTAATGCAAGAACTAACTGACGAGATCAAACGCCTCAAAACAACTACCGACGGAGAGTTGAAGGTAGTGGATTTCTACCACGATGACCCCATCAGCCCTTCCGTCCCACCCCTAACTTTGCCCAAAGGAATATCGCTGCCAACACTAACTAAATATAACAGGGAGACGAACCCCAATGCCCACTTAATAACATTTAAATTAGAATGCGCGTTACTCCAGGCATGGCCCCGTGCCATTTTGCGAGTGTTCCCTATGTCCCTCGCAGGGAGAGCACTTGATTGGTACCGGGCCTTGCTGAGGAATTCCATATTTTCCTTGGAAGAGTTGTTACATCAGTTCGTAACTAGGTTCAAATATAACTTGAAACCTGAGGCGACATTAGACAGCCTTATACAGGTTAAACAAGCACCACTTGAACCTGTACAAAAATTCATTCAGCGGTGGAGTGCCGCTCTCAATGAGCTACACGAGCCGATCCCCCAGACATATCTGCTTACAATTCTAAAGGGGGCTGTTAATGACTTTTTCAAATCCAAATTATACTATCTTAACATGTGTAATCTTAACCAAGCCTTTGTACAGATCAAAAACATAGAAGAGGCAGCTCAAAATAGCCATGATCCTACATATTTAGCCTTCAAAAATCAACATAGTAAAAAGGATAAAGAGAAGGCTAAAGCAACTATAGCCGCAATAGCGGAAACGCAACAAGCACGCATGGCACAACAAAATAAACTGCCTGTAGCCCCCACTAACTATACTAAACCTACTCCCACAACTGCGCCGGAATCATCATCATCGCAGAACCCAACACCAAACCGTATGAGAAATTTTGAGAGGAAAGAACCCTCTCAGTAAACGTCGTTGCCTATGAAGCCATCCCAGCTCTTCGATCAACTCTTGAAGGCTAGGTTAATGAAACACAAACAGTTATCCCCTGCAGCCATCCAGAGACATGATCGGTTCTATCAACTCGTTTAGAACCCAAGTTTAGCAACACCAGATGAGCCTCCAGTGCCCAAATGTTTTAGAATGGATCGCTTCTGCGATTATCACCAACGCAACGGGCATGACACGGATTACTGTTTCACCTTAAAGCAGGACATACAGTTAATGATCAACGAAGGCCAAATCACTTTTGATGAGGCCAACCCGGTCCATCCGCAAAATCAGGCTATGGGGGTATATAAAGACCCTTTGAACACCAAAGAGGCGTCGTACATTATCAACACAATCTGCTTTGATGATGAACCCGAAACACCCAACATTAACACCGTCTACCCTGAATACAAACAACAAACACCTAACAAGCCGTTTGTAGTCCATGTTCCTCCCACTCCATCCACATCCATACTTCAACCATCATTCACCCCGCAAAAATCATATGTAGTGCGTCATCCTCCCGCTGTCACTACCCCGAGTCTATCAACCCCTCCTATTCGGCCTGCCCCTTTCGTAGTCCGAGTGCCACCCGTAGTTGCAACAGAGGTCTAGCCTTTGCCTAAACAAACCCCATACATTGTTAGGACATCCACAAGTCCTAATGATTATCAAACCTCCACCTCACAAACGCAAGGCAAACCTAGCCCCTACGTCGTTAGGATGCCTGGCCAGCCTTCTGCTCAACCACATCCGACTACCCAACCGCAACCCCACCCGGCTCCATATGTGGTAAGAATCCCAAAGCAACTCGAGGCTCCCAGACTGGCTCCACCTCCACGCCACACCCGAGAACGCCTAGCAGATAGGCTTACGCGTGCAAGCTTGGAGAAAGAGCGTCGACAGTTAACCGTAGGGCCACCTAAACCCACTCCACTTAACGCCATACCCATGACGCCACCTAACAGTCAACCAAACGTAGGACATGAAGGTGAACCATCTAAAAAACATGATACGTCTAAGACAATAGCCCCGAGCAAAAACGATAAACCAACGAAACATGAAATAAAACTGTTGGGCCCAATGGACCCAGTAACCACTGATGCAAACGTGCCCAATAGTAGAGACCTGGTAACAACTTTAACATAAGTCACACAGGCACTCGAGCAAAAGAACACATCACTAAGCTTGTATTACTTAGTTCTAACATCCCAAATGCATCGTGAAGCTTTGGTACGTATGCTAACATCAATCCCAATAAGCGAGAACTTACCCCCAAATGAACCATCCATTCATGCAGTAATGTACTCGCCCCAAGGGTCAACTTCCAAACCATTAAGCTTCCACAATGATAACATTAAAGTAGATAAGAAAACAGGGGAGGTAACAACAACCCCCATGTTCATAACGATATGCATAAATCAGTTCAAGATACATAGGGTCCACGTAGATGATGGAGAAGCTATGAACGTAGTACCATACCCCATCGTTGAACAACTAGGGCTGACGGAGTTAATCAAACCAACTGCAACTACATATTTAAAATCATTCAGCGGGTCACGCGTGATGGTCAATGGCATAGTGACCTTAGACTTCATAGCAGGGGACCAGTTTTCCACGTCTGCCGACTTTGTGGTGGTTAATGAAATGCCAGGATTCAACCTAATATTAGGAAGGCCCTAGTTGGCCCAACTGAAAATGGTCTCGTCCCCTATACATCAAGAAATTCACCTGCCTTATGAAGGCGGTGAAATCATCATCCACGGGGAAGTGGCTACACCTGTTATTTCATCACACATGGACACGGACCAAGGCTCAGAGGTCGACATTGAAGAACCTAGCCGAAACGACACAAACGAACAACAACCGATAGGCGTCAATCCTTTAAACACAAAATGTGATCCACCTAAAACAAAAACACCTACGCCTAACATCGTACATACACCCTCTCAATTAGAGACTAACACAAAAATCATAGCAAATAGCGAAACACAAGAAAACACTGACACAAAAGCCAATCCACCAGATGTCCCTTGGGCTGAATTATCGTTTAACATAATCAGCGAAGGGATGCTGAATATAGAATCATACCCATTGACACATCGCCTAACATCAAAAAGGAAAAAATCAAGAAATCCCTAAAATAATACCATCTCAACATGTCCGAAATGATGTTAAACTACAACAAGTCAGAAAACCACACTCACTGTCTGGGATGACGATAAACTATCATGTCTGCAACGACATAAAACTAGCCACGATCAGCAATGGTCGGTCAACTAAGAAACCTGTCTGTGTCATCCGAAATATTCCCTAGTTACGCATGTGGCCTGAAATGGCTCTAAACTATGCATGTGGCCCGAAATGGCCTTAAACTACGCATGTGGCCCGAAATGGTCCTAAACTAGTTCATTCACTTTGTTTTTATTTTTCGCTTATCAGTTATACATCCGCGCGTTACACTTAAAACAGAAAAGTGAACCAAAACATTTTATAGTGTCGTGTCGTGTGTGCAATTAAACCTAAAATCAACCAAAAAATATTTATTATATGATGTGCAATTACAACAGTTAACTGTTCTCGTCCATCTGTTAAATACCTCAAAATTTTCAACTTACAATTCTCGTGTCAATTTGAGTTAGAATAGTTTCATAAAGCAAAAAATAAAAAAAAAACTAAAAAAAAAACTAAAAAACTAAAAAACTAAAAACTAAGCATCTGGGATGGGAGGATCGTCCCCTTTAGATCCACCGGCGTCAGGGGCCCCCGCTCCACTGGGGCTAGCTTCTTGGACATCGTCACCGCCTTCATCCTGAAAACACAAAATGAGACAACCCATATAAGAATAAGAGAATGTCAAAATTTCAAACATTATTCAGCAAATCAATTTCATAATGACAAAACACTTACCATAGTAGATTCCCCTAAGCCAAATTCCAGTCGACGAAGGATCTCCTCTTCTAAGGCAGTTGCCCAATCTGTCCCATCAAGGCCTAAGTCAACGTCTGCTAAGGTCTTCCCCTTGTCGACTGCCGACCAGGTAGGACGTTTCAGAGGGAACTCACCCACTGACACTTCCCAAGAAGCAGTTGTGATCACCCTGGTAGGTGACTCCATCTTAACAGTTGTGTTTTGGGCAAAAGTATCAAAAGCAGAGTGCAAACCCAAACCCTCCACAAACTTTTCCAATTGCCGCTTTTCAATGGACACTTCCTTTCACGACTTCTTGTAATGATGTTTGTGATTTTTCTCATCCTGACCCCACTTGCAAACCTTGAAAGCGAAAGCTTTCCAGTCTTGACATTTGAGGTTCAGGAGATCAATTTGGGCTTTACGCTCTGCCATTCTCTGAGTCAGTGACGCATGACGATTTAGTAGATTCCAATATCTCGTATACGTAACCTCGGATGTTCGCCAAGAGCGATCACCGCTTAGTTTCACAGCGGCGAACTCATACCGAGCCTTGAGATCGTCACGTTCAACTGACAATTCGGAGACTTTCCTTTCCTTTGCCTAGATCTGTAGCCACAACTGTTTGATAGAACGCCTACAGGTCCACAATGACTTAGCGTTGTGCACAAGACCTTCTGCCACCTCATCATAAACAGGTCTTAGCATCTGCTCCACCTCTGGGGATAGTGAGGGTAAACTCTCTATGCTGATGCCCTCAGAGGGATCCCACCTCAATTTAGCACCTATGCACACGAAGAAAAAACAAACGTTAAGACAACATGAATAAGGTGCGAAACTTTAAAATGGCAAATGATTCAAAACACGTATACCTATTTCAGGGTGGACCTCCTGAATTCGTTCGACAACCTCTTCAGTGATTCCAGCCACAAAATCCTTCTTACTTGGCATTTCTGTCCAAGTAAATGACTCACGGGTGTGGGACGAACTAACCTTCGTGGTCCTCTCAGGAGGGACCGTCTTCATAGGTACATCTAACCGCACCGTCCTGGTTTTGCTGCCTTCATCTGAAAGAAATGAAAATATGAAAATAAAATACCATAGAAACGGTAATTGATGAAGCCATATGAAATAAAAATAAAAGAAAACATACCATGCTCCTTGTCACCTTCTGGGGGGTCGCCCAAATCCAGCTTTCCCTTAAGAAAGCTGCTGAACACCTGATCGATACCACCTTGGTCATCCAACGGTTCAGTTTCTGTGGTATTCTCCTTCAACTCCTCCATTCCTCCTCCCTGATCCTTTTCTACATTTTCCTCCTCATTATTCCACTTCGTGTTGGTCTCCTCCTCCTCAGTAATCATTTCTAAAGCTTGCTTTCGCACTTCTCAAATCAAGCCAAAGGTATCAGTGACACGTAAGCGATTGAAGAAAAAATTATGAGCGAAACAAAAATGGTAAAACAATAGGCGGGCAAAATTTACTTACCAAGTATCTTAAATCGTATGCGCTTCACTCTTGGCTCGCTCACATTCGAGACCTCCTCAGTTGGGCGTTCGTGTCTTTTCAACTTCGATTTGGCCTGGCCAACAGTCTCTTTGATAACCCGCTTAGCTCTTCTTCCAATGAGAGGCACATCATCTAGCTCTAATCCCAGACTATCGCGAGTATGAATTGAGGTACCCTACGATCCCCTGGTCGTAATAGACACGGACTCATCAATGCCCTCAGGAGCATCTTAGGACTTGGCTATTTCATATAAGTAATTGATCCATGGATGGGATAGTTGACCCCGATCCCGTAGAACAAACTTGTTATCTACGCGAACTATCAGAAACTCGGCGAAGCGACAAAGATAATCGGCGAAAAAGAAAAATGTGAAGTGGGACTGCACCTTGACGTTCGAGCGCACCCGCACTATCTCCTTGTGAATGCCCAACAACAAAAATTCAGCCCAGTTATAGCACATTCCAGTTTCCAAGATAGTTCGCATGATGCATACAGCCTCAACCCCAAGACTCCGTACCTGGGAAAGGGTTTTGGAGAATACCCATGCCCTAAACAAGGGATGCAGCTCATTTACCTCCTCAACCTTTGCTTTCCCTACATCAGGAATCCCTTGGCACCCTTGGCTAGACCCAACCAGTCCTCCAACTCACGCACTGTTTGGAGCTCTTTATGAGCTCTGTCTAAAACTACACTTATGCCATCTGCCGGTACCCCAAATAAGTTTGAAAAGAATTCTGGCAATAGATGGAAAACTACCTTAACACCCTTAATTTGGGTGTTATAGTAGGAGACAGACTCATTAAAGGAATCCACGATCCTAATCATTTCTGCTACAGATACATCAGGACTCGGGGTCGTGAAGAGCTCCATAAGGTTGGCATTGTCTAAGCAACAAATAATGGATGGTGGGGCATCGTTACGCAACCATTTTTGGGCCTTGGTCACCTCCCCGAACTTCATTGACAGCATTGTACCAGTTCGGCCCGTCGTAACTGGATCCCCGCCAAGAGGTACATCAACTACAAATACAATTTGAAATTGTTAGCATAACTCCCGACAGTTGAACAAATATGTTAGCAAATCCGAAAGACATTGTCAGTTACCTCCCGTTGTGGACTTGGATGTGCTGCCGAAGTCACGAGGAAAGACCGGTCCATTATCTAACCAGTCTTCATGAAACCACCCATGAGCTTTGCACATCGCGAATGCTCTAGAGAATTGTCTATGAAAATGAATGATAGCACCCTTCGTTTGACCCAATACGGTTCCACGAAGGGTGGGACCCACCATAAAAGCCTCTAGAGCAGTTCAGGCAAGAGCTAGCCCTTCATCCTCAACATATGTTCCATCCGAGTTAACTTTAGGCCTACAAATGAACGGAGGTCAAGATAGAAGCAAATGCCAAGTGGCGAAGAGAAACAACAAACTTAAATGGTCCTACCTATCCACCCGGTACATAGTGCCAGGGGGATTCTGGAACAATGTATGCGCGCGTGCAGCTATGAATAAAGTGTTGTTGAGGTAGTCCAACCCTCGTGGCAACCGTGCCTACACGCGCGCTAACGGGTGTGTAGACCTGGGCCCGCAGGTAGAACCATCCTTGTTAACAAATGGCCCCTCGTCAATGTCTTCTATGAAGACCATAACACCCTCCGTAGCTCCTGGCAGCATTGCCTCAAGCACACTTCGCGCCACTAGTTCACTTAGCTGTGACCAGATCACCACTTCGAAGTTGTCTAGCATGAAGGCCAGGAACTCACACGCGCCTTCTCTGAACCAGACCCCATTGTTGTCCACAGTTAAGTCCGGGGTAGGCTCATCAACCTCAATGGGGCCAAACCAAGTTAGCACCCCAACAAGCTCAACAACGAGGAGAAAGGGCTTACTATCCCTACAAGCAATCAAGATGCCACAATAAATCAGCCATGCATCAAAACAACCTGAAAAGCAAAAGTTCACATCGTAGACTGATGAGTGGCGAGGTACCCCTACACTCAACCATACGAATACGAGCGTACACGCGCGATCCGGTCGAACTCCGCAGACTAAATGCCTTAACGCCACAAGAAACACTTGGGGTTAATCGTTCGTTGTCTTCCCAAGCTTGCTTGTATGTGTCACGGTGTATGGTTAAGCAAGTCCGAGGTATGTGATTTTTTTGGTCTTTTCGGCTTATCTTCTATGCTAACAGGAGGAAGGGTTGAGAAAACTAAACTAACTCTAACTAAGATCTAAGTCTAAGTTAACTAGCGTCAGCATCCGTTCCCACTTGCCGGACACACCCTGAACTATGCAACTGCAGCTTACCAAACGCTAATCGTTACTGGGATCGCCACACGTAACGCAAGTGCTCGAAGTGGTCGTACTGAGGCACCTATTTAGCCTACGTGTGATAAGCAGCCGATTCCTTAGCCAGCCGTACACACCCGTGGGTGCTCGTAACTAAGTCGTACTTATCACACGATCTAGCCTAGCAATGAGCAGCCGATTCCTCAACTAGCCGTACACATTAGACCCGGGAGTTACCAAGCGCAGAATCCTGGAATACGCTACTAGGTTACCAAGCATCCAATGCTCGTAATTGAGTCGTACTCATGCATTGCGTCAAGCAGCCGATTCCTTGACTAGCCGTACACGTCCGTAGACGCTCGTAATCAAGTCGTACTTGAACGCACTAGGAAAGCAGGACAGAAAGCAATAAAACCATGTACTGCAAGGTTTATCCAAACAAGTTCGTCTTTATTGCCGTACACAACTTGGGTCGCCCCTTCTCACTATCATTAGAGACATTTGCTACCTCTTCCCCTACTTCCTTTTCTCGAACTGCTTCACGTTTAATCTCTTCAATAGTTTTACCTGCCAAAAATTTGCGATATGGCCACCTTGGAACATCCATCATGTAAATTCGTCACCCAATAAGTGTTCGGACCGATGGGATGAACTGTTTTTCATTAATTGCTAATGTTTGGTTTTTACCTTTAAGTTACATTGTCGATACTAAGGTATGTTCTTTTGATATGGCAGGCAATGAGATCACTTCATCCATCCATCCATCAAGTCTATGGTTTCCCTTGGCTTGGGAAAGGGGAGTGCCGCCTCTTATTTATAGATATGGCGGCGGGACACGATATCGCGTCGGCCGCGATATCGCGTACGCGATATCGCGGCCTAGTGAAAACCGCGTCTCATCATAGACCAACACTTAGAAAAATTCCTAACTGTTTACGCTCAGCGTATACGATGCCTAACCCAGCGTACACGTTGTCAAGCACTTTACGCTCAGCATATACGCTATCTAACCTAGCGTATACACTCACAACCAACCGTTTACGCTAACACCCGAACCTCTTACGCTCAGCGTACACGCTGAAGAAACCCTCAGCGTATACGCCATAGAAACCTTCAGCGTAAAACAGTTTACGCCGAAAACATGAAAAACAAGTCTACGCTATATCGTAGTTAAAAATACAACTGTGTACGCTCAGCATATACGCTGAAGGAACCCTCAGCGTATACGCCGTCACAGCGTAGGTCATCTACGCTGATGAAACAGAAACTTACGCTGATAAAACAGTAAACTTCACGCATATAAAACTCATTATGCCATACAGCCTTCAACGTATACGCTAATACAATCGTCTACACCTTGAGCAAGAAAAAGTGTTTACGTTGTGTGCTGATAAAACAGATTATGCTATGATAGTCTATGCTAACCTGACTTTACGCTGTGAAATTATGCTCGGCGTATACACCGAAACCCTCTACGAGGCTGTCTACACTACGAAACATGCACAAGCAAAAAATAACTAACACAGACAAGATCAGAGCCTACCTGTGTGATGATCCAGGCCATGATGGAATCCTCGGCCGGGGTAGGCACTACAGCATGGCTTCGGTCTCCTCTGTGAAAGTCAAGTCAGGACCCTTCCTCCCCTGGCCTTCCACTTCCTTGCCTTTCCCATCTCGGCGTCTACGCTGGAATTGACAACTTACACTGAGGGTTGAAACTCTATACGCCTACGCTCGACCTTCTATGCTCGACGTCTACGCTGGGGTTTAGTCGTTGGCGTCTACGCTGGGGTTTAATCGATCGGCATCTACGCTGAGGTTTGGGTTTACGCTTATGCTAGGTTTTGCAGTTTATGCTTACGCTCGCTCAGTCGCTTATGCTCAAAATGCAATGTAACAAATGAAGCTTCCCCCGTCCTTTTTTATAGCGCTCCGCCGTCGCTGACACCGCCGCTTACGCCACCGCCTCCCAGTTTGCTACTTTTTGCCTTTTTACTCATTTTTCGCCAAAAATTAGCTCAAAAATAATAAAAAAATAGNGCTCAAAAAATATAAAAATATATATATATTTAAAATATAAACAAAATTACTACGTCTCGGTGCCCCTGTGAACCCCATTTCAGGCGTTTACGCCAAACATTTCAGCGTAAGCTGCCATCACGGCCCGGTACGACCTTAAACTGTCGTCACAGCCTGGTACGGCCTTAAACTGCCATATACCAACCCTCTACGACCCGGTAAGGTCTTAAACTGCCACCCATGGCCCGGTATGGCCTTAAACTGCCATGCATCTCGGCGCGACGATAATCCACCATCATGCATGTACACATAATTTAAAATCACCAAAGAATATAAAACATTACCCATTAGCTCATTCTGCTCTCTGTTTATTGGCAGGAGCAAGTCTGATGGATTGCCAGCACTTAACCGAACCATTAATTATCGATGGACCATATGGCAAAATTGCAAGGGACATCAACATAAACCTGATCCACTTAAGTTCATCAATGGATGACGCAGTCATAGCCTCAACACAGCAAACAATAGACAACTACAAAGGTATGACAAAATCCCTCGACATAGAAGCCGAAAATATCACCGAAGACCCGTTGAACGAAACCCCAATAACCATGCCTGATGCGGAAACTAAAATATTAAAATTAAGCACATTGTTACAACCACAATTAGCCAAAGACATTGAGGGTGTGCTTAGGGAAAACATGAAAGCGTTCGCCTGGTCTTACATGGACATGCCCGGGTTAGACCCTCGAATCGTCCAGCATAACATTATCCTTGATCCAAAATTGAGACCCGTAAAACAAAGGGCACGAAAGGTTAAACCCGAAGTGGCATTGGCAATTCGTAATGAGATCACCAAGCTTTATCAGGCTAGTTTCATCCGGGCTGTTGATTACGCCGAGTGGGTAACCAACATGGTCATTGTCCCGAAGAAAAACGAAAGCATTCGCTTATGTATTGACTTCCGGGATTTAAATGTTGCAACCATAAAAGACGATTTTCCACTACCGAGCATTGATCAACTTGTTGATTCGACTGCCGAACATGCCTTATTATCTTTCATGGATGGCTTCTCGGGATACAATCAAATACGCATCAACTCGGAGCATCAGCTTCGGACAACCTTTATGACACCATGGGGAACCTTTTGTTATACAATGATGCCCTTTGGTCTCAAGAACGCTGGGGCCACATATCAAAGAGCGATGACATTTATCTTTAGCAATTACATGTACACTCACTCAATGATTACGTGGATGACATTGTGGTTAAGTCAAAAACAACGAAACAACATGTACAAGATCTCGACATAGTATTAAAACGTTGTTTAAAGTATGAACTAAGACTCAACCTGAAAAAGTGTGTCTTCGGCGTCAAGACAGGCAAAATGCTTAGATTTATAGCCTCAGAAGCAGGGATACGAGTAGACCCCAATAAGGTTAAGGCCATAACAAACCTGAAACCACTAGGCAACTTTACCAAACTTCGAGGTCTACAAGGTAGATTACAACTTATCAAGCATTTCATAGAAAAGCTAACAGACAAATTAAAACCTATGAATCACCTGTTGCGCAAGAACGTCCATTTTGAATGGATGCCACAGTGCCAAGAAGCATTCGATAATATTAAAATGGCACTCACTCGACTACCCACAGTTTATCCACCTCAAAACGATAAACCATTTTACATCTATCTTGCCGCTTCGAATTCGTCAATCGCATCTATGCTTTGCCTGAAACAAGATGACGAAACTGAACTCCCTGTATATTATTTAAGCCATGCATTAGTTGCCCACGAGAAAAAGTATAACGACGTGGAGAGGTCATGTTTAGCTTTGGTCTTTTCTTTAAGAAAATGGTGACATTACCTCTTCTGTAACCAAGTTAACATAATTTGCAAGGATAATGTGCTAAGGGCTATAACAGGGAACATTTCCGAAACGAGTCGAATAGCTCACTGGAAAGCCATGATAGCTGAATTTGACCTGCACTACATAGTGCAATCATCAGTTAAGGGTTAAGCCAAAGCAAGTCAAATGGCTACGTCACCAACACACGATCAAGTGACAATAGAGCCAGAATTCCCAGATGAGAATATCAGTGCGATAGACATAGTGCCCAACGACTACAATGTCATTCTAAACTTTGATGGAGCATCCACCTCTCGAGGGGGAAGTGCAGCCGCTGTCATCACCTATCCCTCCGGGGAGATCCGACCCTTTGCCTATCGTTTCAATTTTCATTGTACCAACAACATAGCAGAGTATGAAGGTCTCCTTAGAGGTCTCGTGGCAGCACTAGCTTCAGACATCACAGGGCTTGTAGTCAGAGGAGACTCACAACTGGTCTTAAACCAAATCACAGATGTTTATACCTATAAAGCCCAACACTTACAACCATAGTGTGACTTGGCGAAACATTTAATAAGGCGATTTGAAAACATCGATGTGCAACACGTTTCTAGAAATGATAACACCATTGCAGACGCGTTAGCCACATTAGCATTAAATATATCGCCAGATATGTTCCATGCATTACCAAGCTCCGTGGTCAATTGTGCTGAACCAATAATAGATACTCTTGACACATTGCCAGTCGCATCTGTTAGTACAACACGCGCAATAGAATGGTATGACGACATAAAAGAATACCTTCTACGTAGTGAAACACCATGACATCTAACAAATGCATAGAAGGATGCAATATGCAAATGTTCTAAGCAGTATACCCTAGTAGGCGATACGTTGTGTCGTAGATCCTACGAAGGCATATTGCTAACATGCGTTAGTAGTACCAATGCCCAACCCATCGTCGAACAAGTACACGACGGACTATGCGGAGGACACATAGCACCAAAATCCATGGCAACAAAGATCAGACGCTTAGGCTACTATTGGCCACACATGGAATACAACTGTCTCTCCAAGGTCAAAATATGTAGTACTTGTCAAAAATATAGCAATCTAATACATGTCCCACCAAATGAGTTGCATACAACACAAATCACATGGCCCTTTCAAAAGTGGGGATTGGACCTTATCGGCCCGATAACACCCTCATCTTCTGCGAGGCATAGTTTTATTATAACCGCAACAGAATATTTCACGAAGTGGGTAGAAGCCGCTCCCCTTCGCAAAACTACATTTAAACATGTATGCAATTTCATTCTCGAAAACATTGTAACCTGCTTTGGCGTTCCCATGACAATCATCACTAACAACAGGCCACAATTTAGCAGTACTGAGACCAAAACCTTCTGTGATAGTCTAGGGATCAAGCACTCATTTTCATCCCCTTACTATCCTCAAAGCAATGGGCAAGCAGAGGCAATGAACAAAACGATTATTGCAATACTCAAAAGGATGCTTACCCAAAGCAAGCGAAGATGGCACGAACAATTGGTATACGCATTGTTGGCATACCGTACTACACATCAAACTTCGACAGGTAAAACGCCATATAGTCTTGTTCAGAAGTTGTTTTACCTTTAGAATTGCAGGTACCATCTTTAAGGATCACACTTTCTAGACTCCTCAATGATGGACAGAACAATGATCTACGCATCATTGACCTGGACTCGGTAGAGGAAGAATGCATATGCGCGCTCGATTAGATCGAATGGTACCAACAACAACAACGGCAACGACATCGGCATGACATCCATAAGCACCCCATCAAGGAAGGCAACCTTGTACTTAAGGCCATTCGGGAACACCCGGACAAATTCTCAGCTAACTGGGAAGGGCCTTACTTGGTCACTAAAGCATTCGAAAATGGAGCATTTAAGTTGGCTGATATGGAAGGAAATGAATTTGCAAATCCAACCAATCACTCATTTTTGAAGCCATTCCATGTCTGAACAAAGTGAGGTACGTGCGAGTCCTGGAGTCATGACTATAAACTGATACCATAGCTCGTCCTGGAATCATGATGGTAAACTAATACCATAATATAGTCCTGGAGTCACGACTATAAACTGATACCATAGCTCGTCCTAGAATCATGACGGTAAACTGATACCATAGAATAGTCCTGGATCATGACTTAAAACTGGTACCATAGCTCGCCCTAGAATCATGATGATAAACTGATACCATAGAATAGTCCTAGATCATGACTTAAAACTGGTACCACAGCTCGTCCTGGAATCATGACGATAAACTAATACCACACTGTGTCCGCAATGATGATAAACTAGCACCCGTCTGGCACGATAGTAAACCGCCATTGTTGCATTCACCAGAGTCTGCTAAGACTATAAACTGGTTTGCCTATTCATGGTCCGCTAAGACTAAAAACTGGCAACGTAACATCCACCACGACGCTAAACGGGCAATGTCCAACAGGTTATAACATAAAACTAACCCATGATAATCCGCCAAGACTATAAACTGGTAAGTTCATCTCTAGTTCCTCAATCCGTTGCCACATTCAAACTTCATCAGAATCACTGCATCGCTCGCCATCAAACAATCCCACCAACATCACTGCCACTCATATACAGTGCCTGAAATCACCTCCAATGTCTTTGTCATTGTGTAAGTCTAAGCTCGCTTATTCACTCACGGTTTTCTTGTTTCCTCGGAGTTATGTTTGCAGGATGACACCCAGAGGTTTTCGCACAAGAACGCATTTCATCATAAGTAGCAAGATGGGACAATGTTCACAGCACACATGGCAAGACTAAATCAAACCATTCGCTAGTACATCCCCATCTCCCGACACACTCTCTATCAGTCACACCTTTGATACACCCAGTACATCCAAAACTTTGAGCATGCTGTTGCATACTGTAATACTTTAGAGCAGTTGCAACACATGACATAGCACTTGTGCATGAGTACAGAATCAAAGCAAATTTTCTTCCCAAAAAAAAAGACCCTTGGCAATTCCCATACAAGCCCCAGGCAGGAAAGGCAGTTGTCTTGTAACTAAGTACTCATGTCAAAAAAAGTCAAAAAAACATCCAGTTGCATGGCTTTGGCTCTCCGCCAATAGGTTCCCCTAAACAAAGGACCCTATTCCTCCAAAGAATGTAAAACATCCTCCCGTGGCTTTGGTCTTGCCAGCAAGTTTTCTTGAACGCTACCCAAGAGTCTTGTTCTGCCAAAGGACGCACATCACATGTCTAGATTCCAAGTCTGCTAAATAATGGCTATGGACAAGGATCAGCATGATACACACCAGAGCATCCCCTTCACCAAGCACAATCCCTTGGGCATTTACTAGTCCCCATAATCCCCATGTTCCTACCAGCTACAAAGCCCCATTATCCCAATCCCATGTACTACTGAACACGGTGCGATGAAATCTAGTCAAGTGGCAATGAACAAAGCCTCTATCAAGTTGCTTGTGGTGTTTTATACTTCTTTGTCGACGCTTCTCGGGTCAATTCCTCCAAACATCAACAAAGAGGGGCCAATGAAACACCACAAAAATTTTGAGCTTAGTACTTGTCCAACACCAAGCAGGTCCCTGGGACCCACAAACGACCATAGCTACATCTAGTGTCACACTTAGCAACTTTGGAGATCCGATGCTTAATTTTCACTAAGTATGCAGTCCCAGCGTATACGCCCAAGTGTACATTCCCAACGTATACGCTCAAGTTCACAGCGTATACGTCTAGCGTATACGCCCAGAGTACACGCCTCACATGTACACCCAGCAGGTACAATAGATGCATACGTCCAGCAATAAGATCACTGGAGACAGCACGGAAATAGCACTGCAGAACAAGATTTGGTACAAGGCAGCAACACATCAGCGTATACACCCCAGCGTATACGCCCAGCACATTAGTGTATATGCCCCAGCATATATGCCCAAATGTAACATATTGTACACTTGTAAATTTTACGCTCTTGCACTCGGTCAACACACCATGTGTCTCCCAACCCGAGTCTGCCATCAAAACCCTGTATACAAGCCCAATTTTTCACGAGATCCAGGTCTGTTGGCAAAATTCTCAGGCATACCAGAGAGCAGAGATGCTGAGAACCAGAGCACAAAATCCTTTACACTAGAAAACTCTACACGCTGAGCAGACAACCTCTACGCTGTGCCTACAGTGTGAACCAGTCACCCTTGCATCCACCGGGGCTTTTTGTCCGCCTTGTGTTCCAATCACAACTGCGTTAGACCAGTGCATTGTACTTTCATTCTGTAATGCCATTTTTATATTTTCTTCCCAAAATTATTTACTGTTTGCATTAATTGTTGCATTTACTTTGTTTACGTTTGTTTACATCTATGCTCTATTCGCGTCTGTTTCGCTGTTTACGCTCCGATCCACGCTTGTTACACCATTTACGTATAACCCAGCATATAGAACTTCGGTATACATTTGGGGAAATCCTTGTCTAATCATTGTGCGGACCACCCAAGGTACTCTACCTTTGCTCGTTCCAGCTTGCCCTCAGGCAAAAGTAGGGTCTTCTGTGTGTGTCCTGTGATCCCACGGTCTCTGTTTCCTCCTAGCCGGAGACCGACGATTTCAGACAGTACACCTCCCAGCAAGGTAAGGATTCTCTCAGCCTCCACAAACAAGAGGCCTCCCTTTGTTATCAAGGTGCCACCCTAGGCACCCACAATACCCTTTATGGTCAAGGCTCCACAACGTTCATCTGCTAAGATGTTAAATTGGCACGACTCGTCCGCTAAGATGTTAAACTAGCAAGACGCAGTAACAACAACTGCTAAATAACCATTTTTTATAAGAGTGCCACAATGTGATGGGCCCTCGCCTACCCAAAGCCCAATAGTTGGCAACATCTCAATCCCCACTAGCAACCCAGGTAGGCCCATCAAATGGGAATGCAATAGGATGAATGAGCACCTCATAACTCCCATGGCCGAAGCAAAGGCCACAACTAGCAAATAACAACTAAACACTGGGGCCCCTACCCCCAAGAAAACCAAGCCCAAGTCCCCCTCCTGAGAGGTCTGTCTCTCAAGCTTCATAGAGGAAGTCAAAGCCAACACAACAACTGATGACAAGGACTTCATAGCTACACTAACCTAGGTAAAGAAAACGCTCAAGCAAAAGAACACAACATTTAGCTTATACAACCTAGTCAGGACCTCACCTACTCACTGCCAAGCATTGGACTAGGTCTTGGCCTCCATTCCTATTACAGAGGATACCCTTGCAGATGAGCCATCCATTTGTGCAATAATGTTACCCCCTACACCACAAGAATTGGGTCCAACAACCTTAGCCTTTCATAATGATGCAGTTAAAGTCAAACCTGAATGAGGGGAGGTTACTATAGCTCCACTATCGATTAGCATTTGTGTTGGATAGTGCACCATCCGCAGAGTGCACGTCAATGATGGTGCAGCAACAAACGTAGTCTTGTACTCCATCATCGACAAGCTAGACCTGGCAGATGAAATCAGGCTAACCAAAACCACGTGTCTAAAGTCCTTCAATGGATCTCGTGTCACAATCAGGGGTACAATCAACTTAGCCTTTATGGGGGAAAACAATTCCCCACTAGTGCAGATTTCACTATCATAGAAGAAATGCTAGGTTTCAACATGATTCTAGGCAGGCCTTGGCTACCCCAACTAAAGGCCATCTCCTCTCCCATCCACCAAGAAATCTACCTTCCATATGAAGGTGGTCAAGATATCATCCATGGTGATAACGTTTCTCTTCAACTATCCACGACATAGACATGGCGCAAGTTTTGGAAGAAGAGTTTCTTGGTGCTACACCTACGGTAACCAATGCAACGCCTAAGGCTAACACACCTGAATGAGTGGTAGAAGCCAACAGCCCCCCAGAGGATCCTAAACCTTGCATGCTCCCTACTCCATGCCTAGTTAAGAAGCAACTACAAGACCAAGACATTCCCTTGGCCAAAAGTGTGGGTGCCTACCTACCCCTCTGACATGCATTTTTTACTTTTATTTACATTGCACTAGCCTATGTGTTTACACTTTTCCCACTCACTTAGATCACTCATTTTTCTTTGTTTACACATTCTTCAACTTAGTTTACACATTGCATTTGAAAAACATCAAACATAAAAACATAAAACTACAAAAACACATGGCCTAAAAAGGCCTTAAACTAGCATACGGCCCAGAATGGCCTAAAACTATCACTTTGTGCATTGCTTTCCTTTCATTCATACATTCTAACTCTATGTACGGTAGGTGTAGCTCGATGTTGTTTTCTTCCTAGTTGATTTTTGCAAGATCTCGCAGGCACGTAGCATGACCATGCATGCAGCATCACACTTTACACAAGCAATGTAAGCATTAGTCTGCTATGACTATAAACTGGCACAGGATAGTCCTAGCATCATGACTTAAAATTGATACCACAGAATAGTCCTAGCATCATGACTTAAAACTGATACCACAGAGCAATCTTGGGGCTATGACTTGAAACTGGCATAGTACAGTCCTAGCATCATGACTTAAAACTGACACCACAGAATAGTCCTAGCATCATGACTTAAAACTGATACCACAGAACAATCTTAGAGCTATGACTTGAAACGGGCACCGCAAAGTGTCCTAGAGTCACGGCATTAAACCGACACCATAGAGCCTTGTCCGATATGACACTAAAATGCCACGTTTTTTTTGCCATGACATAAAACTAGCACCCAGAGTCCACTAAGACTATAAACTAGTTTGCCTCTTTATAGTCTGCTATGACTATAAACTAGTAGCACACCATCTGCTACGACACTAAACTGGCATCGTCCAAAGGGTTATGACATGAAACTAATCCACAACAGTCTGTTATGACTATAAACTGGCATAGACAATCCTGGCATTACGACTTAAAATTGATACCATAGAACAGTTCTGGCATCATGACTTAAAACTGATACCATAGAATGTCCTGGGGTCATGACAATAAACCAACACCACAGAGCTCTGTCTGGTATGACACTAAACTGCCGCATCTATCTACCATGATGTGAAACTAGCATCCAGAGTCCACTAAGACTATAAACTGGTTTGCCTCTTCACAGTCCACTACGACTATAAACTAGCACTGAACCATCTGCTACAATGCTAAACTGGCACCATCCAAAGGGTTATGACATGAAACTAACCCACAACAGTCTACTAAGACTATAAAATGCTGACATCATCGATGACCAAGGAATACTTGAAAAGATCTATTACTGCAATTGGCTCTTCCCATACAAGCCTTGGGCAGGAAGGCAATTGTCTTACAAAAGCTTGCTACATAATTTTTCTCATGGACCTTGATGAAGCAGATGCTGTTCATGATTCTTTTTGCTTTGAAATTGCACATGGTGGCTCCATCTCCTTGGCTATTTTCAAGTTTGAAATGCTTAGTTAACCATTTCATTTGTGGTTTTCTTGTCTTCTTGGAGTTGTGTTTGCAGGATGACATGCCTAAGACGTTCGCACATAGGTGTACATCATCATGATGACAAAGTATCACATTCTTCTGACACACATAACTAGGTTAATCAATCCGTTCATAAGTACATTCCTGACTCCTGATACATTCCCTATTCCCCATCATGCCCCTTTATCCTATTTAATTACATCCCCTAGATATATTGTCTTCTACTCACCTCAAAACCCTTCACTATTGCACACTGTAACTCCCTAAGTAGTTGCAACACAAAACACAATATACGGTGCATGACACAAAATGCAAGTGCTCAAACACAAGCAAGTCACTAAAAGCAAGCTCTTTCAAAAAGACCAAAGAGAAAAATAAGAAAAAACAAAAACAAAAACAAAACAAAATAAAAGGACAAACAAACAAAAATAAAAAGAACAAAAGGGTTAAAGAGGAAAGTGCACAAAAAAGGTCTTCGTGACCCCATTGACATCATAAACAAAAGACAATTGGCTATTCTAATACAAGCCCCAAGCAAGAAGGCAATTGTCTTGGAAAACAACTACACTTGTATCTCAAAGAGACCATGTTGCACGTCATTGCGTGGCTTTGGTTGTTTACAATGGGCCCCATAAACACTCTTTAAGAGTTCCTTTTCTCCAAAGAATGCACCTCCTATGTCTTGGCTCCGAGTCTACTAAATGTTGGCTATTGAAAAAGACCAAAGATATAGCTCATTCGCATGAGAGCATTTCCTCTTCCATAATCCCAGTAGCAATTATAACCCTTGATCAACTCCTGATTTTCCCAGTTACAACCAATTCCCTTGCATCTTGAACCACATTCCCTCAATTCCATGTACTTTTGAAAATGGTGCAATGACATCTGGCCAAGGGTGGACGGTTAATGTTTGGTATCTGGTTGTTCATGGTGTTTTGCACTTCTTTGTTGACGCCTCTTAGGCAAATTCCTCCAGATGTCAACAAAGAGGGGCCAATGAAACACCACTAATTTCTACCCAACACTTTGAAACAAGAACAAATCAAACCCTTTTGAGCATTCGAGAGGCAAAATTTAACTAAGGCATGAAACTCAAGTCCAACTTGCTCAAGCCAACTTGATCACACTATCAAGCTAGCTTACCCTAAGCATGAGTAACTCTGATGGCTTCAAAATCAAGTCAAAGATGGCCCAATATGAATGTGCAAGCCATCCTCAAGGGCTATTGATATCAACTCCAAGCTTCAGGATTCAGGGATTCAAATTTTAGCATCAAAAGACGCAAATTTCTCCACTCACGCTATAGGTCACGCTGTAGCGTGAGTCAAGCGTGACCAACTTTTAGAGCCTCAAAACTAAGTCAAAATGACTTGATTTCAAGGGTGTAAGTCATCCTCAGGGTCCAATTTTGATAACTATGGGCCCCAACCTTCAAAAATTCTAGATTTCAACTCAAAATTGCAAGTTTTGAGGTCACACTGCAAGTCACGCTGCAACGTGAGTCCAACGTGACCAACTTTTAGAGCCTCAAAACTGAGTCAAAATGACTTGATTTCAAGGGTGCAAGTCATCCTCAAGGTCCAATTTTGACAACTATGGATCCCAGCCTTTAGAAATTCTAGATTTTAGCTCAAAATTGCATGTTTTTGAGGTCACACTGTAGGTCATGCTGCAACATGAGTCCATCGTGACCAACTTTTAGAGCCTCAAAACTGAGTCAAAATGACTTGATTTCAAGGGTGAAAGTCATCCTTAGGGTTCACTTTTGACAACTATGGGTCCTAGCCTTCAGCAATTCTAGATTTTAGCTCAAAATTACAAGTTTTTGAGGTCACACTGCAGGTCACGCTGTAGGTCATGCTACAGTGTGAGTCCAGCGTCACCAACTTTAGAGCCTTAAAACTGAGTTAAAATGACTTGATTTCAAGGGTGCAAGTCATCCTCAGGGTCCACTATTGACAACTATGGGTCCCAGCCTTTATAAATTCCATATTTCAACTCAAAATTGCAAGTTTTTGAGGTCACACTGCAGGTCATGCTGCAGCGTGAGTCCAACGTGACCAACTTTTAAAGCCTCAAAACTAAGTCAAAATGACTTGATTTCAAGAGTGCAAGTCATCCTTAGGGTCCACTATTGATAACTATGGGTCCCAGCCTTTAGAAATTCCAGATTTTAGCTCAAAATTACAAGTTTTTGAGGTCACACTACATGTCACGCTGTGATTATGCTACAGTGTGACCTACTCAAAATGGTTCCAAACAAGTCGCATCCAGGCTCAAATTCTAGATTTCAGATCACTCTCAGGATTAACTATATCCAAACAACAGTTGCACTCAAGATTCAAGCTTCAAAATCACAATTTCAAAAAAAATACATCATTTTCAAGTCATGTCATGTTGTGGTCACGCTGCAACATGACTCCAGCATGACTTATCATAAATAGCTCGAAACAAGGTACTTTCAAGCTCAATTCATCAATCACAATTAGGAAATCCTTGCACTTCAAGAATCAGGCTTCAAAAATTCCAAAATTTGGTGAAGTTTTACAAGTTTTTGTTCACTCACGCTGATGTCACTCTGCAGCATGAGTGTAGCGTGAGTGTTACATGCACACCCTCAAGTCACACTGAGACCAAATCAACTCATGTTGGAAATTCTTGTCAAGAAAGAACACTTCAAATAGCCATGGAACTACTCGAATTGACATCCTACAACAATCAAGTCAAAGATCCAGACGTTTCAAGTGAGACAGAGTCAGTTTCTCTCGATTCCATTGTAAATTTTCACCTGTGGGGCTTGTCAAGCCCTTATGGTCTAAATTGTATGTACTTTCATGGGCTTGAGTAAGCCACACATTGTAAGATATGATGCACTTGGTCCATAACGTAGCTTGCTGATGCACATCCAACTCACACACAACTATCCACCGAACATGTGTTACTTAATCTATTTTTCTCTCATCCCTCAGTCATTGATTCTATTCTTGAATTCCGCACCCAAGCCCGACCTAGCCCTATAAATACCCTATTAATTCACATAAACAAGGTTGGAAATTTTTGAGTTAAACGACTTAGGAAACTCATATCAGCAATCTTTGGACACTTGGCACACTCTAACTGATAGCATCCAAGCACTTCTAACACACATCACATCACCCTGGGGCTCAGCGCTTGACCTACCATCCACACGTGCAGCTACGCTTTGATCGATGTACATCTTTTCTATGCAACACAATATAGCTCATTTTTCCAACCATTATACTGTTTACTCTATTTCACATTCAGTTTACGTTTTGTTTATGTTTTGATTATGATACCAGTTCTACATGTGTTTCTGTTTACATTTCGTACTTGTTGTTTACATTTTAAAATATTAGTTATGATAACCCCAGCGTAAGCCATACTTTACGCTTAGGGAATTCCTTGGTTGATTTGCATGCAAACCATCAAAGGCACTCTACCTTCGTTTACTTTTCCAACTTGCCCTCGGGCGAAGGCAGGGTCAGCTGTGTCTGCCCGATGATCTTTCGGTGTTTGTTTCCCTTCCAGCCTTACACTGACAATTTAGGTCAATACATTCCTTACAATATATTGGGAAGGTATGGGATTATTAACTGAATGAGAACTGACAACAACAAGGAATAACAAACTCAAAGTGTCCAATGAACGGATCAACAAACATATTACAATATTGGTGTTCATGCCCTTTATGGTGAACACTGTACATGGATGACATCCAGACCTTCACTTGACATCTTGAAGAGAAAGAGGGAGAAAAGAAAATAAGGCATGTTGCTACCAATTTCAAGATAGTGCCCTTTGTTGTTTACCCATAACCACATGACCAAACTTGCTCCCAGTCTAAATGTTCCAACTCAAGTCCATCTCGAGTGCTTCCTCCTATTCTAGTTCATAGTTCATGTAATCGTCATCTGCACACATAACACAGTCATGAATGAGTAAGGATAAGTAAGCCATAATGCAATTGATACCTTGCCTCAATATAAAGTGCATTGGCTAGGTTGTGGTTATGGCAAAAATTAGGTTAGAGGTTTATTACTAATAACTACCCAAGGTGTAGGGGTTAGGCAAGTAGTAGAATGGAGAAATTAAAAAATTTGTGCCAAGGCCCCCATGACTAAAAGCGAACCTCCAGTAGCAATAAGATGGAAAAATATAAGGAATAAGAAAGATGGGAAAAATAACAACGGTAACGCCAATAAAGTGGATGTCAAATATGGGGATGAAACAAGAAATGGTTGATTGTAGAGAATGTTTAGGGAAAATAACTTAACAATTGCACCAAAAAGGAATGCCAATGGGTGCTCCCCAAAGTAGGCTCATGCCCTTTATGTCCTGACAAACCCAAAAACCAAAGAGACCATAGGCTTTAGGAATTTCATTTGAAAGTAAGAGTTTAAAACTTACCAGCAAGAATTTACCAAGGAAAAATAATGCATCAACCAAGATATAGACTAATCATAAAATTGGAAATGAGGTGGAAAATGGAAAGAATGATGGAGAGTAGAAATGGAATGGAATCCCAAGAGCAAAGTTGTATAAAGTCCCTTGTGTATGTCATGGTTAATGTAACCAAGTAGAACTCATTTCAAATTTGGACTCAAACCAACCACACTCAATGACCTCGCATCAATACACTTGGCTAATCCATCCTCTTGAAGCAACAAGAATGCCTCCACAAAGAGTCACCACAATCCCAAGGAGAGTGAGATGGAGAAGCAGGAAGTGAGAAAGGGCCTTAGTTAGAGGGAAACTTCAAGCATGGGTAACATGTCCTTCCATTGCCATAACTAGTTCTTGTAGCCCATATTGCTTTATTAGGTCTAAGGGGTGTGCTTTGAATTCCCACACTTTTTTTCATGAGAACCACACCATGCAAAGACTTATTTTTACTCACTCAACTTCTTGATATTTAATCAATTGTAGAATGGTGAAAAACCCAAGAAAAAGCATCCAAGGATCCAATAGAATGGTCAACACAAATGCATCAAATCCCCTTAAAGTCACACCCATTTCAACCATTGAGTCCTTCCTTTAGTTTGAAAAATACCAAGCCACCAATTTATTAAGAAGTTCATTAGAAAAAAAGGATTGTACAGTTCCGAGCCAAGGGATATCACAAAGTTGAATGGATGAATGGACAACATGGACTCATTGCCTATTTTATCAAAAGAACCATATCATAATATCAACATCATAATTCAGAGGTAAAAACCAAACATTAGCAATCAATAGTATATAATTCAATCCACCATCAGGAGCACTTATTGTATGATGAATGAAAGTAAATCAACCAAACAAAGAAATAGTAAAAATGTGAATGATGATATAAAACAAAAATAAGAAAGATTGAAGAAATGTGTAAAAAAATACAAAAAGGGCTAAGGGCCTAGAATGGCTGGCATAGGTGGCCATCTCCC
Source organism: Gnetum montanum (assembly GCA_015680685.1). Classification (NCBI taxonomy): domain Eukaryota; kingdom Viridiplantae; phylum Streptophyta; class Gnetopsida; order Gnetales; family Gnetaceae; genus Gnetum; species Gnetum montanum. The sequence continues at coordinate 152,966 of MNCI01021879.1, forward strand.
CCACAATTGAGTTGGAAGGAGGAGATCTGAAATAGCGAGCAATGTTTTCCACCAATAGATGTAGTATGGGTACTAGCTATTCTAAGCTCATGGAAAGGTTTGGTTTGTTGGATGTTGACCAATAATTTCTTATCTGGGCTCTCAGGTTTGTATATCATCATGGCCCCTGAAAGAAAAATTGCATGAATGACATAAGGTCCTTCCCACAATGTTTGAAATTTAGTACATTGTGGCACATGTGTGGGATTCTAGTAGAGAACCTTATCTCCTGGTTGATATTTAACTTTCATAATTCTTAGGTCATGATGTTGTTTATTGAAGGCCTTGTGCAATTCATTAGATGATAGGGCAACCAATCAGTTCTCATCTAGCAAGTTAAGGATCATCAACCATTGTTTTTGTGCTAGATCGAGGTCAAGGTTGAGGTCACATGCCATGGATAGTGTATGAAGCTCAGTTTGAATGGAAAGTGTTGGTAATTTACCATACACTAACTCATAGGGAGAGTAGCCTATAGGGAGTTTCCATGTGGAGCAGTATGTCCAAAGAGCATCATTTAGTTTAGTGCTCCAATCTTGCCTAAACTTGCTAATGGTTCTTATCAATATCTTCGTAATCTCTTTGTTGGTGACTTTAGCTTCACTATTCACTTGGGGGTGATATGGTGTAGTCAATTTGTGCTCAATCCTTAAGCATTGCATTAATTTTTTAGAAGTTGCACCTGTGAAGTATGTACCATTGTTTGAAATAAGTGCACGAGGCACACCAAACCTATTTGTAATTTGTTATTGAACAAATCATGTAGCTTTAGATGATGTGCAATCCTTAACAGCAGTTACTTCTGCCCATTTTGTAAGGTAATCAATGACAACAATAATATAAGCTTTTCCATTGGACATTGGTGTAATCGGCCCCATAAAATCAATTCCCTAAATGTCGAAGGGTTCTAAAGGTTGGATCCATTGTTGCAAATCCTCCATTCTAGCAGTCATCCCCCCATCACGTTGACAGCGCTCACAAGATTGGATGAAATGATGGGCATCCCAAAATAATCTAGACTAATAATATCCTGTAAGCAAGATCTTAATGGTTGTTCATCTCTTGGTGTAATGACCTCCATAAGGACCCTCATGAGAATCTTGGAGAACTCACAATTGATCTACATTGGGAACACACCATTGGACTAAGCCATTAGGACATACTTTGTAAAGTTTCCCATTGATTTTCATAAAATACTTGGCTAAGTGAAGAAACTATTGTTTCTTTTTAGTGTCAAACTCTTGTGGTGTTTGTTGTGTAAGGAGATAGGTGAGAATACTACTATACCAGTTTGTCCCCATGGTTAATTGATTATTCACTACACCTACAAAGAGGAGTTCATTTGGAAAATAATCAAAAATTGGATACTCATCCTCTTTTGTCCCATCACAACCAAGATAAATGATCAGCAACTACATTCTTGGTGCCTTTACAATTGATCATCGTAAGATTGAACTCTTCTAAGATTACAAGCCATCATATGATGCAAGGGCTTACCATTGGTTTATTCATTAGGAATCTTATTTCACTATGATCTGTGTACACAAATACTTTATAGCCCATGACATAGTGCCTACATTTTTCTAGTGCAAACACGACAGCCATTAATTCTTTCTCTATTGTAGTGTAGTTAAGTTGTGCACCATTGATACTTCTACTTGCACAATGGATGTAATGAGGATATTTTTGATCATTTAACTATGTAAGTACAACTCCTAAAGCATACTTGGATGCATCAGTCATTATGTGGAATGGTCTGGATTAGTCAAGAACTTGTAGAATGGGTGTTTCTACAAGCTTCTATTTTAAAGTTTGGAAGGCTAGTTCGCATTCCTTTGTCCATTTGAAAGGTATGTCCTATTTTGTTAGTTCAACCAATGGTTTTGCAACCTTAGAAAAGTTCTCAATAAAGCGTTTGTAGTAGCCAGTGTGTCCAAGGAATGACTGAATATCTTTTACAATTTCTAGTTGATGGGTAATTCCTTGGATAACTTTAATCTTTTCAGGGTCTACCTCTATCCCTATTTGTGAGATCTTATGCCCTAATACTATGCCTTCGTGGACCATTAAATGGCTTTTTTACTAGTTGAGCCTCAAATTGGTTTCTACACATCATTTTAATACTTACTCTAACTGGTCCAAGGCTTGATCAAAGTTTGCTCCATAGGTGGAGAAGTCGTCCATCAAGACCTCCACACCATTTCCTATCTGCTACTAGAATATGCTTAGAACTAATTGTTGAAACATTGTAAGGGCATTGCACAAGCCAAACAGCATCTGTTTGTATGAAAATGTTCCCCAAGGACTAGTGAATGTAGTATTGGCTTGAACTTCTGGGGCTATTTTTATTTGGTTGTACCCACTATACCCATCAGAAAACTCTAGTAGTGATGCTATGCGATGGTGTTTAAGACTTGGTCAATGAATGGCAACAGAAAGTGGTCCTTGAATGTTCCCATGTTTAGTAGCCTAAAATCTATGCACACCCTCCATTTGCCTCCCTTCTTGGGCACTATAACTAAGGGGCTAACCCATTTGCTATCAGCAATGGGGTAGATGAACCCAGCTTTTAGAAGCTATTCAATTTCTTCCTTAACTACTTGCTTTAGCTTTGGGTTCAATTGCCTCTATGGTTGTCTTCGAGGCTTCATGGAGGGGTCAATGTAAATTCTATGTTGGCATATCCTAGGATCTATTCCAATCCTAGGATCTATTCCAATTAATTTGGGATATGACCAAGCAAATACTTTCGATCATTTATTTATTACTTTTAGCATTCTTTCTTTTTGTTGAGGAGCAATCTTCGCATTGATAATTACTAGTTTTCCATTTTTAAGAAACATGTATTCTATACTAATAGGTAATGGTTTTAGCTCAAGGGGCTCTTGCTTAGACTTATCAGGGATTTCCAACTTTCCCTAGTTGATATTTTCAAGGTCAAGACTTGGAAGTTGGTGATGGACTTACTCTAATGTGTCTATGTTATCGATGTAAGCGCAAGTCAAACCTTCAATTGGTTCCATGCATATAGTTGAATTGCTCTCTTGATCAGCTGTTAGGCATTAGGTGCCTTCATGTCTTATGGCTGCTACATATACGTATCTTTATAAATTTGTCACTTGTGTAGACTGGTTGCATGTAGCCAATGTTAAACATTGTACAAACCATGACTTCTGCACACAATTACACCCTGTGTCACTGTATGCAATGCATGGAACTTTCTTCTTCTCGATCCTTCCAAATGTATTTTCCTTTGATATTTCTAGGGAAAGATTAAGAATACCTAGGCACACATCAATTGTGCTTAGCCATGCTCTTCCCATTATGATTAGGAAGTCCCCCTTACCGTTGTTCACTTGAATCACTAGCAAGTTGGCTGGATATGACCACCTACAAATAGTGATAACAATGTCCTCCACTAGTCCCAACAGGATAGTGATGGACTGGTCGGCCAACTCTAAACAAATGTTACTCTTTTTTAGCATACGTAGGTTCCAAGCCTTGTACATTTCTTGAGAAATTAAGTTGATACCAGAACCTAAATCCAAAAGATCTTTGCATAGCTCATTTCTAGTGATTTGTAGATATATCAAAGGACTTCCAAGATCAAAGAATTTCCTAGAAATATGGTCAAATTTTATCTAATTGGTAATGGCATGATTTAACATGACCGTATGCGTTGAGTGTGGTTTTTGGGTTGAACGGAGCTCTGAAGCTTCAACTGATAGTGATGTAGTTGAGGAATCAACTGCTTGTGGTTGCAAGGGCTTAATTGGACTGTTGGTTCTAAAGAAAGGTCTTTTCTTCATGCAGTTGTCAGAACCAACAATAGTTTGAGGGTTAACAACCCTTATGGCATTACATTGCTGCAGCTGCATAGGGAGTTTACCTCGCATAGCTGGAGTAGGGGGTAATGGAGTTAAGGGTGGAAGAGGTGTACTCAGATGAGAAGGATGGTATGTTTGTGGAATATCACCCCTAGAAGAAGGTTTCCTATAATACTCATGAGCTTGGTAGTGAGGTTGAGGAGTAACATGACTAGTAGAGTCACATGGAGAGATTGGCTACTGTACATAATATCCATACAGGTCAGATTGTTGGTAAGGATACTATTGCCTTGGTGGTGGCATTCCCCATGATTGTGGGTACTATCATTATTGATACTACTTGATTGGTTGTGATGGAGTTCCACTTGGATAATACGTTAAGGGTTGGTGAAACTATCTTGAGTTACCTTGAGGATAAGATAACCTTCAAGGTGTTTGCCTTTTTTTTAATCATGGGTTGAGTGCATACACTCCAAACTCCTGCAAATGTGAGATTATAGGGCAACATCCCTTAGGATGGTCATATTGGCATATCTTGCATGCACTATCATTGTTTGTATTTGAGTTCACAACCTCCTTGATGATGGCAACTTTTCCCTTACCCTTGTTACGTGCATGTTCAGTTTCTCTCTTTTTTTTCATGATCACTAACTTGCTCTCTAGACTCCTCTAATATTTTAAGAATAGTTTGAAATTTATCATCTAGGGAATCCCACATTTGGTCTACCTTTGCTGATACTTCCAATTCTAATTTTTGGATAGGCAAGGTTTTCCTATTCACCATCTCTTTGAGTGGTGACTCTTCTTCATCCTCACAGAATCTTACTCCCCTCTTTCGGAGGGAAGGATCTCTATTATATTCATCTGCACACTCTCTTTTCCTTAACTCACCTTCTTCTTATGCAACTTGCTCCAATAATCTTTGAACTTGATGGATCCTAAGCTTAGATAGCCTCCCTTGGACATACATCCTAAGGGTTCTTCGTGTTTCATGCCTAAGCCCATCTACGAGATGGTGTAGTTGATCCCTCTATGAATAACCATGGCCAGGACACTGATGTAACAATGCATAATAGAGGCCCATGGCAACAACCAAGGGTTCATGGCCTCCTTGTTTCCATCCTTGGATTTTCTTTCATAGGTTGGACACTCGAGAGTATGTTTGGTACTTATCGTTGAATAATTCTAACATGGTACTCCACCTACGAATTGATTCTGATTCTAAGAACTGGTACCAACTCTCCACTTCTTTGACTAGTATCCATGGGAACAACTTAAGTTTTTTCCATTCGCTTCCTATGTTTTGTAAGGCACATGCATCATGAAATTCTTGTAGATGATTTTGAGGATCAACATTGTACCCCCCACCCCCTCCCCCCCTTCAAATCGTAGGATGTTGTTTATGTCTAATCTCTTGATCCTACTATCTTTTTGGTGCCTTTTTGGAATTATAATAGTTTTATTTATGTCTAGCATACTTCGAGTAGCGAGTAGGGGTTCATCGTGATCATCCCGTCTATGGAATCTATGATGCCTATGTTATTCTCTACTCTCCCTTCTTTCACAGTGTGTTTCTGTAGAGTGCCCTCATCCCCTTTCCTAACTATTTTGTCTATGACTCCCATTTTTCCTACCCTTATCCTCATGGTCTTTTTCCTTGTGATTGCATCCAAATCCTAAAGGAGAGGGTGAAGGAGATGATGAAGATAAAGAAGAAGGAGGATCGTCACCATGTCGATGTCTGCTTCCTTCTCTTTGATGGTCATGGCCTCGATCACGATCACAATCGAAATGTCCATCTTTGTCATGTGTTCATGTTCCTTTTTCAAACCCTTTATGTCTATTGGTACTAGAATTTGGGTTATGGATAGTTGAGTAAAAATTCTAATATATAACCCCTTCACTGAAGTCAACAAGAGGAACATCATTATGTGGGCAACTGCCTAAGGCAGGTTCACCACCCTCATTTTCGCTTAGGACATGTGGGACATTCTATGACAACTTTCCCTTCATGGGTTCATGACATCTCTCTTGTTGTAAATCCCCTTGACGTTGTGCCTCAGTGGGTCAATACTTTCTTGACTTATGATCATGCACAACATACTCTTCCTGTAAGTGCTGCATACCAATTCATGTGAGATCACGAAGAAGCATGCCTAGGATAGAGCGATCAGGAGGTAACACTATGTTACCTTCTACATCTTGCCAACATAGTTGTTCATCCTGGTGGAGGATAAAGGTAAATTTTGGTACATATTCATCGGGATGAACATATACCACACGAAACTATTGAGGGACTAGCGGATTATCATGTGTACTATGCCTTTGATTGTTCCATGTATCAGTGTGCAATGTATTATGATTTATTATTATTTTTAACCAACCCCAAGGGTTTGTTCCAACAATGTGAAAGATTTTCTATGTTCTGGTTAGCACACAAACAACAAAATCCCTGGCAATGATGCCAATGATGAGCGGTGAGGTATCCCTACGCTCAACCATATGAATACAAGCGTCCACACATGATCCAATCAAATTCCAAGGACTAAGTGCTTATGCACCTTTGTGGAACAAGAATGGGTTGATCAATCATTGTCTTCACAAGCTTACTTGTACATCATGATTGTATAGTTAAGTAAACTTGAGGCATATGATTTTTATACTTTTTTGTGTTTTTATGTCCTGTTGCTAATAAGGCAAGAGAGAGATAACTAAGTAACTAATTTAATTTGACTACTTATTAACTAGGCTCTAACTGATCTTAACACTAGTATCCTTTCTCACTTGTTGTACACATCCTAAACCAATGCAACACTATTGGGATTACCAAACACTAATCGTTATTGAGTTACTAAGTGTTACACGCATGCTTGAAGTGATTGTACTGTGTGTGATTACTTAGTAGAATTGTAGGAGAGAGAATCATTAATTAACTAAGAAAAGCATTAAGTAAGAGTAATTAACATTAATTAATCTATTTTGAATGCTGTAAGGTTTATCACAAAGTTTATCTTCATTGTCGTATACAAGGTGTGCTCAGGTACACAATGCTTGAATAAAGATCTATTTACTTTATGACTCCTACTGCGGGTATGCAGAAATAATTCTAACTCTGAGAGGGAGAAAAGGCAAGAGTTTGGGTAAGGGACTAAGACTAAGTATGCAAACCAAGTGCACCTACCTCTTATTTATAGGTAATGAGGCAGGCCACGATATCGCGTATGTGATATCGCATGGAAGGCCATGATATCATGTATGCGATATTACAAATGTGATATCATGGCTCATCAAAGATGGTCAATAGATTTTGCTTGGTCATATCCTAAACTCACAGGGATTAATCTTAGGATATGTAACATCGCATTTACACCAACCTGGCCATGAAGCCAAAATGACAACCATAGAGGCAGTTGAATCCAAATTAAAATAAATTGCAAAGAGGAAATCAAGCAACTCCTCAAGGTGGGGTTCATTTATCCCATTCTGGATATTAAGTGGGTTATCCTGCTCATAATTGTGGTAAAGAAAGATGACAAGTGGCAAGTCCACATTAATTTCAGGCTACTAAATATGGCAATGTTCAAGGATCATTTCCATTGCCATTTTTTGACCAAGTGCTAGACACAATATCAAGGCATTGCTACTACAGCTTCCTAGATGATTATAGTGGCTATAACCAAATTCAAATTATACTAGAGGACCAAGCAAAGACAACATTCACAAGTCCCTAGAAAACTTTTACATATCGTAAGATGTCATTTGTTCTATGCAATGCTCCTACCATATTTCAACACCTAGTCTTAAGCATCTTTCAACAGCAAATTAGTCATGGTGTAGAAGTCTTCATGGATGACTTCTCCACCTATGGAGCTATATTTGAGCAAGCCCTAGACCACCTTAAGCAAGTGCTAAAATGATGTGTTGAAACCAACTTGTGGCTCAATTGGTAGAAAAGTCACCTCATGGTCTAGGAGGGAAATGTACTAGGGCACAAAATCTCGCAAGTAGAAATTGAGGTGGACCCTGAAAAAATAAGGATCATCCAAGGAATAACCCACCAACCAAAAATAGTTAAAGATGTTTAGTAATTCCTTAGACATATTGGCTACTATTGCTGCTTCATAGAGAATTTTTCTAAGATCACAAAACCATTGGTAAAGCTAACAAAGAAAGATGCTTCTTTTGTTTGGACCCTAGAATGTGAAAAAGTGTTCCAACAAATAAAAGAAAAGCTTGTGGAAACTCCAATCCTACAAGAGCCTAATTAGTCCAAACCATTTCACATTATGATAGATGTATCAAATTATGCCTTGGAAGCAATTCTAATGTAGTTAGATGACAAGAAATGACATACTACATCCACTGCACTAGCCGAAGTATTGTTGGTGCACAATTAAACTACACCACCACAGAGAAAGAATTGATGGTAGTGGTGTTTGCACTAGAGAGTTTTAGACATTACATGCTTGGATATAAGATGTTTGTGTACAATGATCATGTCATCTGCTTCCTAATGAACAAGCCAATGGTAAGCCCCTATGTCATATGGTGGCTAGTGATCTTGCAAGAATTCGATCTCATGATGGTAGATCAAAAGGGCACTAAGAATGTGGTCACTGATTACTTGTCTTGGTTGTGATGGGATGACCAAGAGGAAGAAAGCTCATTATCTAATATATTTCTTAATAAACTCCTCTTTTCTAGGGTTGTAATTGAATAAATTCCTGATGAGCTAAAATGGTATGATAACATTCTCACTTATCTTCTCACTCAGGAGATGCCACAAGGGTTGGACCACCAGAAGAAATAGTAGTTTTTTCTCCAAGTAAAGCACTTCATGGATATCAATGGACACCTCTATAAGGTGTGCACTGATGGCCTGGCTTGTTGGTGTATCCTTGATGCTGATCAACTACGCATTCTCCAAGATGCTCATGAAGGTCCTTGTGGAGGACACTATGCTAGGAGATGCATGACCATTAAAATCCTGATGGTAGGGTACTATTGGCCAACACTCTTCAGGGATGTCCATCATTATGTCTACTCTTGTGAACAATGCTAATGAGATGGTGGAATGACTACTCAAATGGAGAGGCCTCAACAATGTATTCAACCACTAGAACCATTCAATATCTAGGGCATTGATTTCATGGTTTCCATCATGTCCATGTCAAATGGAAATGCGTACATCATAGTCGCTATTGACTATTGTACAAAATGGGTAGAAGTAGTAGCTGTCACCAACTGTACATCCTCTACTATTGCTCGATTTGTACAAAAAAATGTTATAAATAGGTTTCGTGTGCCACATGCATTAATTTCTGATAATGGAACTTATTTTATAGGCACTACTTTTTGGAAGCTCATGCAATGCTTGGGGGTTGAACATAAACTCACAACACATTATCATCCCAAGTTAATGGTCAAGCTAAGGTTACCAATAGGGAAATCACAAGAATACTAACAAGAACTATTAGTAAGTATAGAAAGGACTAGAGCACAAAACTAAATGATGCCCTTTGGATCTACCGCTCAACTTGGAAACTTCCTATAGGATACTCTCCCTATGAGCTTGTGTATGGAAAACTACCAACACTTCTTATTCAATCTTAACTCCGTACACTTTCAATGACTTGTCACCTTGACCTTGATTTAAGTCTAGCCCAAAAAGAAAAACTCATGAATCTAAACTTGCTAGACAAAAATTGATTAGTAGCCTTATCATCTAACAAGTTGTACAAGGCCTATAACAAAAAGTTTGGACCTGAAAATTAGAAAAGTCAAATTTCAACTGGAAGACAAGGTTCTTTACTAGAACCCCATACATGTACCTCAACACACCAAGTTCCAAACATGGTGAAAAGGACCTTACATCATTTATGAAAATTTTTCTTCAGGGGCCATGATGATTTATGAACCTAAAATCCCAAACAAGAAACAATTGGTCAACATCTAACATATTAAACCTTTCCATAAGCATACACCAGCTAATACAACAAGCACCTCATCAAATGGAAAACCACACTTCATATTTTAGATCTCCTCCTCCTTTCAACTTAGTCATGAAGGAGATGGCCAGCCATGCTAATCATTTAAGCAGCTCTTCAATTTTTCAAATTTTTTAATTTACATGTTTTTTGTTTTACAACTATTTTTCTTACACATTCTTTATTTTACATCTTTTTTATATGTTATTAATCTTTTCTAATTTTTTTTCACACCATCGTTAGTACATTTTATATTTCTTGAATATTTTACACTTTTTTATATGTTCTTTTATTTCGGTGTGATTTTTTAACTTTTTGTTAATAAGCGCCAAGTACATTAGTAATGTGTTACTTGATGGTGGTATGTACTATTATTTTTGTTTGATTGTTGGTGTTTGATTTTTGGCTTTGAATTTTGTTACAGATAATTAGGACATGGTTTCTTTTCATGTAATAGGTAGTGAGTCCACAAGATCCACCCACCCACACACTCTATGATTTTCCTTATTTTAGAAACGTGTAGTCCCTTTTTCATTAATAAGACATTAATAAATTTGTGATTTGGCAGTTTCCAGAATTGGGAAGGATTCAAAAGTTTGAACAAGGTGTGGCTTCAAGGGGATTTGATATTCTTTATGCTTTTCTATTTTCTTGGGTGCATGTGTGTTTCCATGAATTTCTTACCATTTCATGCTAATCAATAAAGAAAGTTGAATAAGTTCTTGCATAGTGTGGTTCTCATAAAAAAAGATGAGAATTCAAAGCACACCCCTTGGACAAAATAAATGCATATGTCCTCGCATGGTGTGGTTCTCATTAAGAAAAGAAAAAAAAATGAAGATTCAAAGCACACCCCTTAGATAGAATAAATGGGCTACAAGCACTAGTTATGAAACTAGTCTCCTCTAACTGAGGCCCTTCCTCACTTCCTACTTCTTCTCTAATAAGAAACAGTGGTTGTTCTATGGGAGCACTCCTGTCTCTTAGAGGATGGATTAGTCTTAGAATGTCAATGCGAAGTCATTAAATGTGGTTGTTTTTGGTCTAGACTAAGGATGAATTCTATCAAGTCATTTAACCACAAAATCTATAAGAGACTTCATCTGACCATAATTAGGAACTCCATTCTACTCTCTCTTTCATCCATCTATGCTTTCCATGTTAATGAGCAGTGAGGTACCCCTATGCTCAACAATATGAATATGAGCATTTCATGCACGATTCGGTCGAATTCCAAGGACTAAGTGCTTATGTGCCTCTGTGGAATAAGAACGGGTTGGTTAATCATTATCTTCCCAAACTTACTTATATGTCATGATTGTATGGTTAAGTAAGCTTCAGGCATATGATTTTTATATCTTTTATGTTTTTATGTCTTGTGCTAATAAGGGAGGAGAGAGACAACGAAGTGACTAATTTAGCTTAACTACTCATTAACTAAGTTCTAACCAGTCCAAACAACAGCATCTATTCCCACTTTCCGTACACATCCTGAACCAGTGCAATGCTACTGGGATTACCAAAAACTAATCATTACTATGTTACTAAGCATTACACACATGCTCGAAGCAGTCATACTAAGTGTATTTACTTAAGAAAGTGTAGGGTGATAGAAGACATTAATTAACTAGGAAAGAATTTAATAACATAAATTAACACTAATTAATCTATTCTAGATGCTACAAGGTTTATCATAAAGTTTGTCTTTATTGCCATACACAAGGTGTGCTTAGGTACACAATGCTCAAATAAAGATCCGTTCACTTTATGACTCCTACTACAAGCACGAAAAAATAATTTTAACTCTAGGAGGGAGAAAAGGCAAGAGTTTGGCTAAGGGTCTAATCTAACTACTGCAAAACCAAGTGCACTCGCCTCTTATTTATAGGCAAGGAGACAAGTCTCGATATCGGGTATCCAACATCGCATGGTAGGCTCCGATATCGCGACCCTGATATTGCGATTCATCATACCCCCACGACTGAATGAAAACTTGTCCTCGAGTTCCTTACAAAATATTGGGAAGGTATGGGATTATTGACTAAATGACAACTGATGGTGGAATGGGATGACAAACTCAATGTGCCTAGTGAATGGATCAATAAGAATATTACAACATTAGTGTTCATGACCATTGTGGTGAACACTCGTACATAAATGACATCCAAGCCTTTATTTGGTAGCTTGAAGAGAAAGAGAGAGAGAAAGAAGATGAAGCGTGTTGTTGCTAATGCCAAGATTGCGCCTTCCATTTTTTATCCATAGCCATGCCACCAAACTTACTCCTTTTGTAAACACTCCAGTTCTAGTCCATCCTGAGTGCTTCCTCCAAGCCTAGTCCATTATTTGTATGATCGCCATCTACACACACAACACAATCACAAATGAGCAAGGATAGATAAACCACGATGTAGTTGATACCTTGCCTCAATATGAAGTGCATTGGCTGAGTTGTGGTTATGGCAAAAACTAGTTCAGAGATTTATCACTGGTGACTACCCAAGGTGTAGGGGTTAGAAAAATAGTAGAATGGAAAAAATTGAAAAATTTGTCCTAGGGCCCCCACGACTAAGAGCGAACCTCTAGTAAAAATATGAGGAACAAGAAAGATGGGAGAAATAATAATGACAATGCCAATAAAATGGATGTCATGGATGGGGATGAAACAAGAAATGATTGATTGCAAGAAATGTTTAAGAAAAAGAAGTTAACAATTGCACCAAAAAGGAATGCTAGTGGATCCTCCCCAAAGTAGGCTCATACCCTTTATGCCTTGACAAACACACAAACCAAAGAGTTCGTAGGCTCTAGGAATGTCATTTGGAAGAGTTAAAAACTTACCAACAAGAATTCACCAAAGAAAAACAATGCATCAACCCAGAGATAGACTAATGCTAAAACCGGTAATGAGGTGGAAAATGGAAAGAAATATGGAGAGGAGAGAATGAAATGGAATCCCAAGAACAAAGTTGTGTAAAGTCCCTTGTGTATTTTATAGTTAATGTAATTGAGTAGAACTCATCCAAAATCCAAACTCAAACAAACCACATCTAGTGATCTCACATCAACACACTTGACCAATCCATCCACTTGAAGTAACAAGAACGCTTCCACAAAGAGTCACCACCATTCCGAGGAAAGCGAGATGGAGAAGTAGGAAGCAAGAAAGGGCCTTAGTTAGAGGGATGGGTAACATGTCTTTTTAGTTCCATAACCAGTGCTTGTAGTCCATACTTCATTATTGTGTCTAAGGGATCTGTTTTGAATTCTCACTTTTTTCTTTTTCTTTTTTTTTTCTTTTTCTTTTTTTTTTTTTTTTTTTTTTGCATGAGAACCACACCATGCAAAGACTTATTTTTATTCACTCAGCTTCTTGATATTTGAACAATGTCAAAATGGTGGAAAACCCAAGAAAAAGCATCCAAGAACCCAAGAGAATGGCTAGCACAAATGCATCGAATCCCCTTGAAGTCACACCTTTTTCATCCTTTGAGTCTTTCCTTGGTTTGAAAAATACCTAGCCACCAATTTGTTAACAAGTTTACTTAGAAAAAAGGGGCTGTACAGTTCCAAGCCAAAGGAGACCATAAAGTTATATGGATGAGTGGACAGCATGGACTCATTGCCTATTTTACCAAAAGAACCATACCTTAATATTAGCATCATCATTCAAAGGTAAAAACCAAACATGAGCAATCAATATGATATAATTTGATCCACCATCATGAGCACTTATTGGATGATGAATAAAAGTAAATCAAGCAAACAAAGAAATAGTAAAAATATGAACAATGGTGTAAAACAAAAATAAGAAAAGTTGAAAAACTGCATAAAACAAAAATGTGTAAAAAAAAATTCAAAAATAACTGAGGGCCAAGAATGGTTAGCATAGGTGGTCATCTCCCCCATGACTGAGTTGGAAGCAGGAGATCCAAAATAGTGAGCAGGGTTGTTCACCAACAAAGGTAGCATGTGTACTAGTTGTCCTAAGCTCATGGAAAGGTTTGGTTTGTTGCATGCTAACCAATAGTTTCTTGTTCGGGATCTTAGGTTTGTATATTGTCATGGCCCCCAAAGGAAAAGTTGCATAAATAATATAAGGTCCTTCCCATAGTGTTTGAAATTTAGTACGTTGTGGCACATGTGTGGGATTCTAGTAGAGAACCTTATCTCCTAGTTGATATTTAACTTTCCTAATTCTTAGGTCATGACATTGTTTATTGAATGCCTTGTGCAATTCATTAGATGACATGGCAGCTAGTCAACTTTCATCTAGCAAGTTAAGGGTTACTAACTGTTGTTTTTGTGCTAGATCAAGGTCAAGGTTGAGGTCACATGTCTTGGATAATGTACAAATCTTAGTTTGAATAGGAAGTGTCAAAAGCTTCTCATACACTAACTCGTAGGGAGAGTACCCTGTAGGAAGTTTCCAACTGGAGTGGTATGCCCAAAAAGCATCGTTTAGTTTGGTGCTCCAATCTCACCTATACTTGCTAATAGTTCTTATCAATATCTTCGTAATATCCCTATTGGTGACCTCTGCTTAACCATTTGCTTGGGGTGGTATGGTGTAGTCAATTTATGGTCAACCCCTAAGTGTTGCATTAATTTCCGAAAAGCCACACCTGTGAAGTGTGTACCATTGTCTAAAATAAGTGCACACAGCACACCAAACCTATTCACGATTTGTTGTTGAACAAATCATGCAGCTATAGATGATGTACAATCTTTAACAGTAGTTGCTTCGGCCCATTTTGTTAGGTAGTCAATGGCAACTACAATATAAGCTTTTCCATTGGACATTAGTGTAATAGGCCCCATAAAATCAATTCCCCAAATGTTAAAGGGTTCTAATAGTTAAATCCATTGTTGTAAACCCTCCATTCTAGTAGTTATTCCCCCATCATGTTGATAGCACTCACAAGATTGGATGAATTGATGGGCATCCTGAAACAATGTAGGCTAATAATATCCTACAAGCAAGATCTTGATGGTCGTTTGTCTCCCCATGTAATGACCCCCACAAGGACCCTAATGAGCGTCTTGGAGAATTTGTAGTTGATCTATATTGGGAACTTACCATTGAACCAATCCATCGAGACACACTTTGTAAAGTTTCCCATTAATCTCCATAAAGTATTTGGCTCGGTGAAGAAACTATTGTTTCTTCTTAAGGTTTAACTCTTCTGGTGTTTTTTGGGTAAGGATATAGGTAAGAATGCTACTGTACCAGTTTGTCTCCGTGGGTGATTGATTATTCACTACACTAGCAAAGAGGAATTCATTAGGGAAATGATCAAAAATTGGATACTCATCCTCTTTGTTGCCCCATTGCAACCAAGATAAATGATCAGCAACTACATTCTTAGTGCCTTTGCAATCGATCATCGTTAAATCGAACTCTTGTAAGATTACAAGCCATCGTATGATACAAGGGCTTACCATTGGCTTATTCATGAGGAACTGGATTGCACTATGATCTGTATGTATATATACTTTATATCCCAATACATAGTGTCTAAACTTTTCTAGTGCAAACACTACAACCATTAATTCTTTCTTTGTGGTAGTTGATGAGTGGAGAGGTACCCCTACACTCAACCATACAAAATGAGCATCGCACACGTGATCTGGTCGAACTCCGCAGATGGACTAGTTGTGGCACCTAGATAGTTAGCCTTAGGTCATAGTTCACTGTCTTCCCACCTGGACTAGTATTGCATTTGTCATGTATGGTTTAGTCTAGATGAGGTGTATGATGTGTTCTTAATCTATGCTACTCCTAAAGGTAGTGGAAATAATATTTAACTAAGCTAAGTTAGGAGGAAAAGGGTAAGAAAATCTAATCTAGCCTAAGTGCGATGAGCAACCGATTTCTTGATCAACCATACACATCTTGGATGTCGTGCACGACTACCACTGGGACTACCAAGCATAGATCCTAGGTATGCCACTGGGATTACCAAGCGTAGATCCCAAATACGCCACTGGGTTACCAAGCATAGATCCTAGCTACACCACTGGGCTACCAAGTAGTCACACTTAAATGCTCGTAATCAAGTCATACTCATTCCGTGTTCTAGGAGTTTAAGGGTGAGAGAGAGAAAATAGTAAATAACATTAAATAAATAACAAAGTGAATGCTGCAATGATGAAGTAATCTCGATCTTTATTGCTGGTCATGTGCGTGTCCAAGTACGGCACACTCGAATAAAGACACTGTACAATTACATTCACCACACTGCGGGCAAACACGGGAAAAAATCTAACTCTGGAGGGATCAAACTACCAGAGCTTCGCTACTCTAAAACTGGAATGAGAAATGAGGGGAGTGTCATCTCTTATTTATAGATTTGGCAGCGGACCGTGATATCACATGGGATGCGATATCGTGATGGCCGCGATATCGTGGCCCATGCGATATCGCGTCTCATCATACCCCCATGACTGATTGAAAACTCGTCCTCGAGTTCCTTACAATAATATCAGGAAGGTATGGAATTATTGAGGGGAATGGAACTAATGGGATGACATGTGAACGGATCATTATTACAAGACTTGACAAAACTGGTGTTCATGACAACAAGGGTGAACACCTTATTATAATGACATTAGGCCTTTGTTGATAGCTGAGAAAAAGAGAGAGAAAGAAGTGTTGCTGCTGCCAACGCCAAGAGTGCACCTTCATTGTCCATCTATAAGCACGCCATCGATCTTGCTCCTTGCATAGCTACTTCAACGTTGCTCCATTCCAAGTGTTTGCTCCAAATCCAATCTATTGTTGTATGTCTGCCATCTACACACACAATGCAATCATATATTAGCAAGGGTAAATGAATCATCATGTAATTAATACCTTGCTTCGGTGTAGGTCCATTCGCTAGGTTGTGGTATGGCTGATATGGATCTGGGAATATATTAAGGATGACTACCAAAGGTGTAGGGGCTAGGAAGAAAATCAAAAATTTTGGGGCTAGGAGAAAATCAAAAAAATCAGGCCCCATACGCCCATGACTAATCGCGAACCTCCAGTAGCGTTAGAATGGAGAAAGAAAAGAAATAAGAAAGATAGATAAAAAGGGACAACTATGGCATCAATGAAAGGGATGTCAAGATGGAAATGAACAAAAACAGAATTCATTGCAAAATGTTAAGGGAAAGAATTTAACTAAGGTTCCAAATGGGAATGCCAATGGGTCCTCCCCAAAGCAGGCTCATGCCCTTAATGCCCTGACAAACCCACATTCAAAGAGTCGGTAGGCCTTGGGAATGTCATATGGAACAAGAGTTAAAGTCTTAACCACAAGAATTTACCAAAAAGAAAACAATGCATCAACCAAAATATATACACTAATGATACAACCGTCAATGAGGTGAACAATAGAGAGAAGGATGGAGAGAAGAGAAATGGAATGGAATCCCAAGAACAAGGTGGTGTATAGCCCCTTGTGTGTTTGATGATTAATGTGACTTGGCAAATCTCATTCCAACTCTGGCCTCCAACCAACCACATCCAGTGACTTCACATCAACACATTTAGTTAAACCATCCACTTGGGCAACAAGAATGCACTCTCCAAGAGCTACCACCATTCCAATGAAACAAAGAAGAGAATGGGAAGCAAGAAGGGCCTTAGTTAGAGGGAACACTTTTGGTTCCATAACCAATGCTTGTAGCCCACATTTATTCATCTAAGGGGTGTGCTTTGAATTCTCACTTGGGTTTTTTTTTTTGTGTTTTGTGTTTTTATGTGTGAGAACCACACCATGCAAAGACTTCTTATTTTTATTGTCTCAGCTTCTGATAATTGGGTAATATCGGAATGGTAGAAAACTCAAGGAAAAAACATTCAAGAACCCAAGAGAATGAACAACACAAAAGCATCAAGTTCCCTTGAAGTCACACCCTTTTCAATCCTTGAGTCCTTCCTTAGTTTGAGAAATCCCTCGTCACCGATTTGTTAAAGTTCTTATTAGAAAGGAACTGTACATTTCCAAGCCAAGAGAGACCATAGAAATTGGTGGATGGATGGATGAAGTGGTCTCATTGCCTGCCATATCAAAAGAAACATACCTTAGTATCAACATTGTGACTTAAAGGTAAAAACCAAACATTAGCAATCAATATGAAAATAGTTCATACCATCATGGAGAATGCTTATTATGGGACAAAATTACAGGGTGGATCACACACACACACAAAAATTGGAAAAGTATAATGATGTTGTAAAACAAAAACGAGAAAAGTTAAAGAAATTTGTACCAAAAAATTAGAAAAGTTAAAGAAATTTGCAAAACAAAAATGTGTAAAACAAAAACGTTGTAAAACAAAAACATGTAAAATAAAAATTGAAAAAGAACTGAGGGTCCCATATGATTAGCATAGGTGGCCATCTCCCCCATGACTGGATTGTAAGGGAGAGATCCGAAATAATGAGCATCGGTTTGAATTCCTTAGAAGTGTCCAACTTCTCCCAATTGATGATCTTAGATTGAGGGATGGAAGTTGGCGATGCTCATATTCCAATGTATCTATGCCTTCGTTGTTGGCATGGGTTTCCTCAGTTCGTTCCATGCATATTTGTCTACTCCATCTAGTAGCTATCAACCATGGGGTGTCTTCTACTGGTTGTGTGGTTGCTACGTACAGGCATCTTTGTTTCAATGTTTCTTGGGCACACCTGTTACATGGGGGCATTTCCTCCATGTCATCACCCGATGAATCACTGTATATGATGCATGGAACTTTCCTCTTCTCGATCTTCCCACATGTTTATCTTAGAGATTTCCAAGGAAAGATCGCGGATCCTAAGGCATGCATCTACTGTACTAAGCCATGCCCTTCCTATTATAATCGAGAAGTCCCCTTTGTTGTTGTTCACTTCAATCACCAGAAAATTAGCTAGGTAAGACCAACCACACACAGTGGTAATGATTTCCTCGACCAATCCCAAGGGAATGGTGATGGACTGGTCTGCCAGCTCTAGTTGAATGTTGCTCTTCTTAAATTGCTCTTCTCTCATGAAATCAAGTTGACTCCGGAACCTGAGTCCAAAAGAGCCCTATGTGGTTTATTTCCGATGATCTACAAATAGATTAAGAGACTCCCAGGGTCAGTTAGTATCTTGGGATGGTGGCCTACCTTGATCCAGTCAATTACGATATGCGTTAACATAATCGTATGCATTAAGCTTTGATTTTGGATGGAAGGGTGCTCTGAAGTGTTAGATGGTGGAGTGTTCATGGCCTCAACCGCTTGTTGTTGCGAGAGTTTATCTGGGCTTTTGGTTCTGAAGTAAGGTCTTCTCTTTTTGCAATTTTCAAAACTAGCGGTAGGTTGGATATTTACAGCTCTCACAGCGTGACGTTGCTGCGGTTGAGGAGGAAGTTTCCCTTGCATTGTTGGAGCAAGAGGTGTTATGGGAACTACTTGTGGTGGAAGAGGTGTAGATGGATTAGGAGGATGCAACGAGTGTGAGATGTCTCCCAGAGGAGAAGGAGTCCTTCTGAAGTACTCTCGAACTTGGTAGTGACGGTTGGGGGTTGAGTGACTCATAGAGTCACTTGGAGAAATCGGCTGCTGCACATAATATCCATAAAGGTCAGGCTGCTGGTAAGGGTACTATTGTGTTGGCGGTGGCATCCCCCATGACTGTGGGTATTGCCACTATTGATGTTATCCGATGGGCTATGGTGGAGTTCCACTTGGATAATACGTTAAGGGTTGGTGGAACTGCCTTGGGTTACCTTGTGGAGAAGGTAACCTGTAGGGTGTTTGTCATTGGTTGAGTCTTGGATTAAGCGCATACACCCCAGACTCCTGTAGATGTGAGATAATGGGGCAACATCCCTTAGGATGGTCATAATGGCAGATCTCACATCCACTGTCATCATCTAAATCAGAATCCTCAGCCACATCGGAGTTAGTGATTTTTCCCTTACCCTTGTTATGTGCAGGGCCTAAATCTCTCCACTTTTTCTTACCTTTGTCACTACTTTGTTCAACCTTAGACTCTTCTACAATTTTCAATACTGTTTCAATTCTTGAGTCTAAGGAATCCCACATTTGGTCTACTTTGTCCAATACCTCAGTTGTTAATTTTTGGATCGACAAAGTTTTCCGATTCACCAACTCTTTGATTGGTGACTCATCCTCTTCATCACAAAATTTCACTCCCTTCTTTTGAAGTGAGGGATCATGATTATACTCTTCCATACTTTCCCTTTTCAATAGCTCACCCTCTTCTTTTTCTACTTGCTCCAACAAGCTACGTACTTCATGGGCTCTAAGTTGTGAGAGTCTCCCTTAGGCATAAGTCCCAAGGGTTCTTCTAGTTTTATTCCTTAGCCCATCCACGATGTGGCGAAGTTGATCCCGCTGAGCGTACCCATGGCCCGAGCAACGATGTAACAATGTGTAGTAGCAGGCCATGGTAGCATCCAAGGGTTCATATGTACCTTGCTTCTAGCCTTGGGTCTACTTACGCAAATTGAATACTCTAGAGTACGTTTGATACTTTTCGTTGAATAGTTCTAGCATCGTACTCCACCTCCTAATGGTTTTTGGTTCTAAGGACTGGTACCAGCTCTCTGCTTCTTTGGTGAGTGTCCTTGGGAACAACTTAAGTTTTTGCCACTCATTTTCTATATTTTGCAAGGCACAGGCATCGTGGAATGCCTGTAAATGATTTTTCAGATCAGCATTGTATCCTCCTTCAAATCGTGGGATATTATTCATGTCCAAACGCTTGATCCGGCTAGCCTTTAAATGCCTTGTGGGAATCCTAACTGCCTCCATTATGTCAAGCATACTTTAGGTTGTGAGTAGGGGATGATCATCTCTTTCATGATGCCTATGATGTCTGTCTTGTTTCCTACTCTCCCTACGTCCTTGCCCTTGTCCTCTCTCTCGACTTTCCCATCGAGGTTTTTCATCCTTTTTACTTTTATCCTCTCCTTTATGTTCATGGTGGTTGCACCCAGATGTGGAAGGAGAGGATGAGTGATGGGATGAAGGAGAAGAAGAAGGAGAACCATCGCCATGATGATGTTTCTTGCCTTCTCTTTGACTACTACGGCCCGATCGTGGTGACAATCTAAGTGCCCGTCCTTAGCATGAGTGGTTGTTCCTTCTATGAACAATTGGTGTTCATGGGCATCAGAACCAAGGATATGTATCGTTGATCGTAAGTTCTGATACTCAACCTCCTCACCATCATTAGGAGGGGGAACATCCTTTGCTAAAGAACCCATGATAAAGGGTTCCTTGTCTCCTATTTCACTAAGGACATGCGGGGCCTTGCCCTTCGACAATGTATGTTGGCTCTTCTACCTTAAGTCTCTCATACGTTGGGCATCTATGAGATAATAATCCCTCATGTCAAAATCCTTCGCAACGTATTCAGCATATAGCTCATTCATGCCTATCAGTGCCAACACATGGAAAAGCATGTGAGAGATTGATCAATTTGGGGGTAACACAAAGTTACCTTGCAAGTCTCTCCACCGCAGCTGTTCATCCTGATGGAAAACAAAAGTAAAATTAGGAATATAGTCATTGGGATAGTATATGTCATCTTATATTGTTTAGGACTTGGCTAATTTTGGTTATGTATTTTATCTTGTCGACTGTCTCATGTGTGGTCCTTAGGTGGTGAGTTGCTCTTTTGAGAAGAAGGCATTTTTATCGGTGTGCTAATTTCACCGTTATATAAATTTTTTCTTGATTAACCCGAAGGTTCGTTAAGGCTCACAACGATGTGAGTGATATCCCTTATATTCTATTCAGCACACAAACACTTAGTCCCTGGCAATGACGCCAATGATGAGTGGCGAGATACCCCTACACTCAACCATACGAAACGAGCATCGCACGCCGATCCGGTCGAACTCCGCAGATGGACTAGTTATGGCACCTAGATAATTAGCCTTAGGTCATAGTTTGTTATCTTCCCACCTGGACTAGTATTGCATTTCTCATGTATGGTTCAGTCCAGGTGAGGTGTATGATGTGTTCCTAATCTATGCTACTCCTAAAGGTAGTGGAAAATAATATTTAACTAAGCTAAGCTATGAGGAAAAGGGTAAGAAAATCTAACCTAGCCTATGTGCGACGAGCAACCGATTCCTTGATCAACCATACACATCTTGGACCTCATGCATGACTACCACTAGGACTACCAAGCATAGATCCTAGGTACACCACTGGGATTACCAAGCATAGATCCCAAATATGCCACTGGGTTACCAAGCGTAGATCCTAGCTACACCACTGGGCTACCAAGCAGTCACATTTAAATGTTGGTAATCAAGTCGTACTCGTTTCGTGTTCTAGGAGTTTAAGGGTGAGAGAGAGAAAATAGTAAATAAAATTAAATAAATAACAAATAAATAAATAACAAAGTGAATGCTGCAATGATGAAGTAATCTCAATCTTTATTGCCGATCATGTGCATGTCCAAGTATGGCACACTCGAATAAAGACACCGTACAATTACATTCACCACACTGCGGGTAGACACGAGAAAAAATCTAACTCTGGAGGGATCAAACTGCCAGAGCTTCGCTACTCTAAAACTGGGATGAAAATGAGGGGAGTGCTGCCTCTTATTTATAGATTTGGTGGCAGACCGCGATATCGCATACGCAATATCGCAGGGGACAACGCGATATTGCGGTGGCAGCAATATCACAAGGGACAACGCGATATAGCGGCGGCAGCGATATCATGTACGCGATATCACAGCCCATGCGATATCGCGTCTCATCAGTAGTGTAGTTAAGTTGTGCACTAGCAATACTTCTACTTACACAGTGGCTGTAATAAGGACACTTCTGGTCATCTAACTATGTAAGTACAGCTCCTAAGACATAGTTGGATGTGTCAATCATGATATGGAATGGTTTGGACCAGTCAGGATCTTGTAGAATGGGTGTTTCTACTAGCTTTTATTTTAGAGTTTGGAAAGCTAATTTGCATTCCCTAGTCCATTCAAAAGGTATGTCCTTTTTCATTAATTCCACCAATGGTTTGGCAACCTTTGAAAAGTTCTTAATAAATCTCATATAGTAGCCAATGTGTCCAAGGAATGACCAAATATCTTTGACAATTTTTGGTTATGGGTAATTCCTTAGATAACTTTTATTTTCTATGGGTCTACCTCTATCCCTATGTGTGAGATTTTTTTCCCTAGGACTATGCCTTCTTGGACCATCAAATGGCCTTTCTGCTAGTTGAGCCTCAAATTGGTTTCTACACATCTTTTTAACACTTGCTCTAACCAGTCCAAGGCTTGATCAAAGATTGCTCCATAAGTGGAGAAGTTGTCCATAAAGACCTCCATGCCATTCCCTATCTATTTTTGGAATATGCTTAGAACTAGTCATTAAAATGTTATAGGGGCATTGCACAAGCCAAACGACATCTATTTGTATGTAAACGTTTTCCAAGGATTGGTGAACATAGTCTTGGCTTGGTCTTTTGGGGCTATTTATATTTACTTATATTTGCTATTTCCATTCAAAAAATTATAATAGCGATGCTTTGCGATGGTGTCTAAGACTTGGTTGACAAATGGCAATGAAAATTGATCTTTGAATGTTGCCATATTTAGTAACATAAAATCTATGCACACCCTCCATTTACCTCCCTTTTTAGGCACAATAACTAAGGGGCTAACCCATTCATTATCAGCAATGGGGTATATGAACCCAACCTTGAGAAGCTATTCGATTTCTTCCTTAACTACTTGCTTCAGCTTTGGGTTCAATTGCCTCTATGGTTGTCTTCGAGGCTTCATGGATGGGTCAGTGTAAATTTTGTGCTAGCATATCCTAGGGTCTATTTTAGTTAATTCAAGATCTGACCAAGCGAAGGCTTTTGACCATTTATTTATCACCTTTAGTAGTTTGTCTTTTTGTTGCAAAGCAAGCTTCATGTTAATAATTATCGATTTTCCATTTTTAAGGAATATGTATTCCATACTGGTGGGCAATGGTTTTAGCTCAAGGGGCTCCTGTTTAAATTTCTTAGGGATTTTCAACTTTCCACAATTAATATTTTCAATGCTAAGACTTGGAAGTTGGTGGTCGACTTGCTGTAACGCATCTACGCTATCAATATAAGTTCATATGATTGAATTTCTTTCTTGATCAGTTGTCAGCCACTGGGTGCCTTCCTGTCTTGTGGCTACTACGTACAGAAATATTTGTATGTTGATCACTTGTGCACACTGATTGCATGCAGGTAGTGGTAAACTTTGCACAAACCATGACCTTTGCACGCAATTACACCCCATGTCACTGTATGCGATGCATGGAACTTTCTTCTTCTTGATCTTTCTGAATATATTTTCCTTTCATATTTCTAGGGAAAGATCAAGAATTCTTAGGCATGCATCGATGGTGCTTAGCCATGCCCTTCCCATTATGATTGGGAAGTCCCCCTTACCATTGTTCACTTGAATCACAAGGAAGTCAGCTGGGTACAACCACCCATAAACAGTGGTAACAATGTCCTCCACTAGTCCCAATGGGATAGTGATGGACTGGTCAGCCAACTCTAGTTGGATGTTGTTCTTTTTCAATGAAGGTAGGTTCTAGGCCTTATACATTTCTTGAGAGATTAAATTGACACCAGAACCTAAATCTAAAAGAGCTTTTCATGGCTCATTCCCAGTGATTTGTAAGTATATCATAAGACTCCCAAGATCAGAGAATTTTCTGGAAAGAGGGCCAACTTTAATCTAATTGATGGTGACATGTGTTAGCATGATTTCATGTATTGAGTGCGGTGGTTGGGTTGAAGGAGGCTCCAAAGTTTTGATTGATACTGAGGCATCTAAGGAATCAGCCACTTATGATTGCAAGGGCTTGGCTGAACTATTGGTTCTAAAGAAAGGTCTTTTCTTCATGCAGTTGTCAGAACCAATGGTAGGTTGAGACTTAACAACCGTTGTGGCATTATGTTGTTGCGGTTGGGCAGGGAGTTCACCTTGCATCGTGGGAGCAAGTGGTAGTGGAGCTATTGGTGGAAGAGATGTAGCCAGATGAGATAATATGCTTGTGGAATATCACCCCTAGAAGAGGGAGTCTCATAATACTCACGGGTTTGGTAGTGATGTTGAGGAGTAACGTGACCAATAGAGTCACGTGGAGAGATTGGGTGCTACACGTAATATCCATATAGGTCATGTTACTGGTAAGGATACTATTGCCTTAGTGGTGGCATTCCCCATGATTGTGGATGTTGCCACTATTGATATTACTCAATCGGTTGTGGTGGAGTTCCATTTGGATAATACGTTAAGGGTTGGTGGAACTGTCTTGGATTACCTTAGGGGTAAGATAACCTTTAGGGTGTTTGCTTTTTGTTCAATCATGGATTAAGTTCATACATCCAAACTCCTACAGATGTGAGATTACATGGCAACATCCCTTAGGATGGTCATATTGACATATCTCACATCCACTATCATTATCTATTTCTGAGTCCACAACCTCTTCAATGATGGAAACTTTGCCCTTACCCTTGCTACGTGCATGTTCAGCTTCTTTCTTTTCTCTTTTTTCACTACCTTGCTCTCTAGTCTCCTCCACTAATTTAAGAACAGTTTGAAATCTATTGTCTAGGGAATCCCACGTTTGGTCTACCTTTGCCAATACTTTTGATGTCAACTTTTGGATAGAAAATTTTTTCCTATTCACCATCTCTTCGAGTGGTGACTCTTCTTCATCCTTACAAAATCTTACTCCCCTCTTCCAGAGGGAAGGATCTCTGTTATACTCTTCCTCACTTTCTCTCTTCCGTAGCTAACCTTCTTCCTTAGCAACTTGCTCCAATAGTCCTTGAATTTGATCGATCCTAACCTCATATAGTTTTCCTTAGACATAAGTCCTAAGGGTTCTTCTCATTTCATGCCTAAGCCCATCCACGAGATGGCGTAGTTGATCCCTTTACGAATAATCATGGTCAGGACAATGATGTAATAGTACATAGTATCAGCCCATGGTAGCATTCAAGGGTTCATGTCCTCCTTATTTCCATCCTTGGATTTGCTTTCACAAGTTAGATACTTGGGAGTACGTTTGGTACTTGTCATTGAACAGTTCTAAGATGGTACTCCACCAACGAATGGACTTCGATTCTAAGGACTGGTACCAGCTTTCTGCTTCTTTAACTAGTGTCTATGGAAACAACTTAAGTTTTTGTCATTCATTCTCTTTGTTTTGTAAGGCACACACATCATGGAATTCTTGTAAGTGATTTTAAGGATCAGTGTTGTATCCCCCTTCAAAGCGTGGTATGTTGTTCATATCTAATCTCTTGATCCTACTATCTTTTTAGTGCCTTGTTGGAATTCTAACAACCTTAGTTATGTCTAACATACTTCAAGTAGCAAGTAGGGGTTCATCGTGATGGTCTCATCCATGGCATCTATGATGCCTATGTTGTTCCCTATTCTCCCCTCTTCTATGTTGTGATTCTCTAAAGTTCCCTCATCCTCTTTCCTGGCTATTTCATTTGTTACTTCCACTTTGCCTACGTTTATCCCCATGGTCTTTTTCTTTATGACTACGTCTAGATATTGAAGGAGAGGGTGAAGGAGATGATGAAGGTGAAGAAGAAGGAGAACCATCACCATGATAGTGTCTGCTACCTTCTCTTCGGCGATCATGGCCTCGATCACGATTACAATCAGAATGTCCATCTTTATCATGTGTACGTGTCCCTTTTTCAAATCCTTTGTGCCCATGGGTATCAGAACCTAGGTTATGAATAGTGGATTGAAGGTTCTGATACACTACCCCTTGACCAAAGTTAAGGGGAGGAACATCGTTGTGTGGGCGACTACCTGAGGCAAGTTCACCACCCTCATTTTTGCTTAAGACATGTGGGACATCTTGAGACCACTTACCCTTCAAAGACTTATGATGTCTCTCCTATTACAAGTCCCTTTGACGATGTGCCTCCATGGAACTGTATTCTCTTGAGTCATGGTCTTGCACAACATATAAAGCATGTAAGTGTTGCATGCAAATTCGTGTGAGATCACGAAGAAGAATGCTTGGGACTAAACGATCAAGAGGTAACACTATGTTACCTTCTAAGTCTCACCAACGTAGTTGTTCATCTTGATGGAGGATAAAGGTGAAGTCTAGTATATACTCATCGGGATGAATATATACCACTCAAAACTGTTAAGGGACTGCTGGATCACTGTCATGTGTATTATGCTGCCGATTTTTTCCTGTTTCAGACCTAGACAATGAAGCACTTTTGTATGAAGAAGGAGACATACTTTTCTATTCAATGTGTAATGTATTATTTTTGTTTTCTCAACCAACCCTAAGGGTTCATTCCAATGATGTGAATGATTTCCTAAGTTCTAATTAGCACACAAACAACTAAGTCCCCGAAAATAGTACCAATGATGAGTAGCAAGGTACCCTTATGCTCAACCATATGAATATGAGCATTTCACGCATGATCCAATCAAATTCTAAGGACTAAGTGCTTATGTGCCTCTGTGGAATAAGGATAGGTTGGTTAATCATTGTCTTCCCAAACTTACTTGTATGTCATGATTGTATAGTTAAGTGAGCTTGAGGCATATGATTTTTATATCTTTTATGTTTTTATGTCATGTTCTAATAAGGGAGGAGAGAGATAACTAAGTCACTAATTTAACTTAACTACTCATTAACTAAGTTCTAACTAATCCTAACAACAACATCTATTCCCACTTACCGTACACATCCTAAACCAGTGCAACGCTGTTGGGATTACCAAACGCTAATCATTACTAGGGTACCAAGCATTACACACATGCTCAAAGTAGTCATACTAAGTGTATTTACTTAAGAAAGTGTAGGGTGATAGAAGACATTAATTAACTAGGAAACATTTAATAACATCAATTAACACAAATTAATCTATTCTGAATGCTACAAGGTTTATCATAAAGTTCGTCTTTATTACCATACACAAGGTGTGCTTAGGTACACAATTCTTGAATAAATATCCGTTCACTTTATGACTCCTACTGCTGGCACGCAGAAATAATTCTAACTATGGGAGGGAGAAAAGGTAAGAGTTAGGCTAAGGGTCTAATCTAACTATTGCAAAACCAAGTGCGCTAGGCTCTTATTTATAGGCAAGGAGACAGGTCCTGATATTGGGTATCTAACATCGCATGGTAGGCTCCGATATCGTGGACTCGATATCATGAATGCGATATCGTGACCCTGATATTGCGGTTCATCACATGTCTCACCTCATTGCTAGTTTCATGTGTTGGTTCAATGTCCTAGTTTGATGTGTCAGAATTCTTAGTTAGTTTCTTTTAGGTTTTTGTACTTAACTTTTGTAACCATTAATCATCCATCAAGCCCACAGACTCCTTCGTTTGAAGTTACATAAGGGCATAAAAGGCCTATACTTGCTTTGGGGAGGACCCACTTACATATCTTTTGGTTGGATTAGTTAAGCTCTTTACCCTTAGACATTTTCACAATCAAATTCTTCTTGTTTATCCCATAAATGACACCCAATTGTACACATCTTCACAATAGTTTTTAGTGAATTCTTCTTTTCATTGTTGTGAATTCTTATACCCTCTTCAAATATTTCCTTATATTGAACTTTTTCAAATTTAATGTACCACTTAATTTAATTAACCTTATTTGTTAGCCTTCCCGCTAATACTACTCAAGGAACCAATCAACCACAATCACAACCTAGCTAAGATGAGACAAAGCATTTAATACTACTCAAGGAACCAATCAACCACAATCACAACTTAGCTAAGACGAGACAAGGAATTTAACCATCATGTGTTACACATTGCATACTAATTCATGATTTTTTTATGATTGTAGTGGGAGGCATGGACTAGAAGCAAGATTATCTTCACCAAGGATGATGCAATATTACCACATAATGAGGATTGTTCATGCTCGTTGGATCTCTTCTCTCTCTTTCATTCTTTTGCTACCAAGAGGTGTTGGAAGTCAATATTTTTCAGGGTGTTTACTCTTCTTCTCATGAACACCTAATGTTGTAAAACTATAATTTCATACATTGGGCACTTAAAGTCTGTATGTTTATTTCATTTGAGTTAATTTGTATGAGAGTTAATAATTCTATACCCACCCAATATGTTATTTTGTAAAGAACTTGTTCCTCCTCTTCTACACTCAAGGACGAGTTTTCATTCAATTGTGGGGGTATGATGAACCGCATTATGTTGGTCCTGATGTTGAGTAAGCGACGTTGCATACATGACATCAAGGCCTTGGTCAGACGTCGAGGTGTATACCCCAAGTCTATAAATACCATGCATGGGCTCCAATTTTGAGTAGTTTTTGATAGTCAGTTTTGGTTGTTCTTAATCAAAGTAGTGAAGCTCTTGCAGTTTATTTTTCTTAGAGTTAGAATATTTTCTGAGTGCCTATAGAAAGTGTCTAAAGTGTGTACGATTCTTTGTTTGAGCATTGATGTACCTAAATGTAGCAATGTGACAGGAATAAAATGAACTCTTTTGACAATCCTTGCAGCACTGAGAATAGCTTAATATTTCCTTTAATGCATTTTACTTCCTCACTCTTTATTTTAATGCATTTACATTAAGTAATTTATTTCCAATAGTTAATGAACGCAAGCACAACCACTTCGAGCATTCATATAGTACTTGGTAAATAGCAATGCTTAACGTTTGGTAGCCCAGTAGTGCTATATGTGTTCAGGATGTGTCTAGGAAAGTGGGGTGGTTACTTGTGTTAGGCTAGCTAGGCAATAGACATTAGTTTTCAATCTACTCTACCCTTATTCTTCTTGTAGGTGATTACATCCATAAAATATAAAATGACAAAAATTCATATACCTCAATTACACTTAAACCATACCAGTGAGGCTCACAAGTGTAGTTGGGAAGACAATGAACATTCTCAATATCATTTCACTTCCTAGAGAAACTAGTGTATGAGATAACTATAGGTCCACGGAATTTTGCTGAATCGCATGTAATGACTTAGTGATTTGTGTGGTTGGGGATAGGGGTACCTTGCCACTCATCACAAAGCATAGATCGATTGAGGGGTAATACAATGTTGCCTTTCATATCATGGCATGACAATTGCTCATCCTAATGTAGGATGAAGGTGAAATTAGGCACAAACTCATCTAGATGAGTATACATCACTTTGCACTTTTGTGCGACAAGTGGTTTCGTATCATTTTGCTTCCAAGAAGAAGACATTTTGCAAACAATAAAATATCAATGTGCTTTTGTAGTTATATTATTTGGGCATTGATGGAACACGATATCGCATGTGCCACGATATCGCGTACGCGATATCGCATCAACCACGATATCACATCCCCCACAATATCGCATACACGATATCGCAGTGCATCGCCAAATCTATAAATAAGAGGAAACTCTCCCTTGTTTCTCAGTTTAGTCCTAGACCATAGTGAAACTCTGGCAATTTTACCTCTCTAGAGATAGAATAATTTCCATGTGCTCGCAATAGGAGCTCCAAAGTGAACGGATCTTTATTTGAGCAAATATTGTACCTGAGCATGAGTTTGTGTACAGAAATAAAGATGAACTTTTGGATAAAACTTGTAGTGCATGGAATAGGCTAAATAGGACTTTAATTATTGTTATTTATTGTTCATCATTCAAATGCTTTATTAGTTAATTAAATCTCTCTCAACCCTTCTCTCATAGTTAAGTGTATTCAGTACGACCGCTTCGAGCATGTGCGTTACGTTTGGTAATCCCAGTAACGAATAACGTTTGGTAATCTTGGAAGGTTGCATTGGCTCAAGGTGTGAATGGCAAGTGAAAAAAAATATTGATGTTAGGTTAATTAAGGCTTAGTTAGTTAAAGTTAGTTAATTAGTCTCTTCACCCTTTCCCTCATTAGCATAGGTGATAAAACAGAAAAGATATAAAAATCACATACCTCAAACTTACTTAACCATACAACCGTGACAAATACAAGTAAGTCTAGGAAGACAACGAATGATTAACCTTAAGTGTTCCATAAGGTGTGTAGGCACTTAGTCTACGGAGTTCAATCGGATCGTGCGTGTAATGCTTATATTCGTATGGTTGAGTGTAGGGGTACCTCGCCACTCATCATTGGTGCCGTTACCGGGGACTAAGTTGTTTTTGCACTAAGTAGAACATAGGAAATCATCCACATCGTTGGGAAGCTTAAACGAACCTTAGGATTAATTAGAAGAAATTTTAAACAATAGTTAATAGCACACTGATAAGACAACAATGTCTTCTTCTTCTCATAAAAGCACTACACCACCTAGGGATCACATAAGAGATAGTCGGCGATCTAACACACATAACCGTGAACCGCTAGTTCCTCAACAGTATCGGGTGATGTATATTCATCCCGATGAGTATATACTCGATTTTACTTTTATCCTCCATCAGGACGAACAACTACGTTGGTGTGATTTGCAAGGTAACATAGTGTTACCACCAGATCGGGTAATCCCTAACATGCTCCTTCATGCTCTTGCATAGATAGACATGACACAGCTATATGCTGAATACATTGCAAGTGATTATGACAAAAGGGATTACCATCCCACAGAAGTACAACGTCAACAGGACTTACGGCAGGAGAGTCACCACACATCTTTGAAGGGTAAAGGCCCCCATAATGCTTCACTTGTCATAAGAGAAATTAAGGGTGATGAACCTATCTCAATAGGTTTTCCACGAAATGATGTTCCCCCTCCTAACAATAGTGAGGAGGTGGGGTATCATAACCTGCACTCCACGATACACAACCCTGGTTCTGATTCCCATGAACACCAAGTGTTCACTAAGGGAACACAAGCACAAGACAAGGGCGGGCATTCGGATCGTCATCATGATCAAGGTCATAGCCACCGAAGAGAAGGTAAGAAACATTGTCATGGTGATGGTTCTCCTTCTTCTTCCCCTTCATCACATCATTCACCCTCTTCTTCCACATCAGGATGCAGTCACAAAGAGCACAACGGTGAGGATAAGGGTAAGCAAAATGAGAGACCTCGATGAGGGAGTCGAGAGCGAGGACAAGGGAATTCTAGAGAGTCAAGGCATGAAAGAAGGGAAAATAGGGAACCACGTAGGCATCATAGACGTCATGAGAGAGATGACCATGACAAACCCCTACTAGTAACCTGGAGTATGTTAGACATTACGAAGGCTATGAGAACACCTACAAGGCACCAGAAAGACAGTTGGATCAAGAGACTAGACATAAATAATATCTCACTATTTGAAGGAGGATATAACGCTGATCCGCAAAACCACTTACAGGAATTCCACGATGCCTGTGCCTTGTAGAATATTGAAAACAAGTGGCAAAAGTTAAAGTTGTTTTCTAGGACACTCATAAAAGAAGCAGAGAGTTGGTACCGGTCCTTAGAGCCGGAAACCATTAGGAGGTGGAGTACAATGCTAGAATTGTTTAACGATAAATACCAAACGTACTCCAGAGTGTCCAACTTGCGTAAGTAGATCCAAGGATGGACACAGGGTACTCATGAACACTTGGATGCTGCCATGGGCTGATATTATGCATTGCTACATTGTTGCCCGGGCCATGGTTACACATAATGGGATCAACTACGCCACCTCGTAGATGGGCTAAGACATGAAACTAGGAGGACCCTTGGGACATAAAGGGATATTATTTGAACTTAGATACCATGAAATTCATAGATTGTTGGAGCAAGTAGCTAAAGAAGAAGGTGAGCTACAAAAAAGAGAAAGCGCGATCCTTCCCTCTAAAAGAGGGGAGTGAGATTCTGCGATGAGGAGGATGAGTCACCACTTGAAGAGTTGGTGAATAGAAAAACCTTGCCGCTTCAAAAATTAACAACAGAAGTGTCACCTAAGGTAGATAAATATGGAGCTCCTTAGATAGTAAAATTGAAACTATCCTAACAATCGTAGAGGAGTCTAAGGAGGAACGAAGTAGTGACCATGATAAGAAAAAGCAGAGAGATTCAAACCATGCATGTAATAAGGGTAAGGGAAAATGACCATCACCGATGAGGTTGTGGACTCTGATATGAACAATGATAGTGGATGTGAGATCTGCCAATATGACCATCCTAAAGGATGTTGCCCAATAATCTCGCATCTGCAAGAGTTTGGGGTGTATGCGCTCAACCCAAGACTTAATAGAAGGCAAGCACCCTGCAGGTTACCTTATCCCCAAGGTAACCCAAGGCAGTTCCACCAACCGTTAATGTATTATCCAAGTGGAACTCCGCCACAACCTATCGGGCAACATCAACAATGGCAACACCCACAGTCATGGGGGATGCCACCACCTAGACAACAATACCCTTACCAGCAACCAGACTCGTATGGCTACTATGTGCAACAGCCAATTTCTCCAAGTGACTCTATGGGTCATGAAACCCCACAACACCACTACTAAGTTTGGGAGTATTTTAGGACTCCTCCTTCGGGGGACACACCACATGCATACCATCCTCTGAATCCGTCTGCCACTCATATGCCAATAATTCCACTACCACCCGCTCCAATGATGCAAGGGGAACTCCCCACTCAACCATAGCAACATAATGCTATGAGAGCTATAAACCTTCAACCTACTGCTAATTTTGAAACCATTGATGAGTGGCAAGATACCCCTACACTCAACCATACGAATATGAACGTTTTCATGGTCGATCCGGTCGAACTCCGCAGATGGACTAGTTGTGGCACCTAGATCGTTAACCTTAAGTCGCAATTCGCTGTCTTCCCACCTGGACTAGTATTATCTTTGTCATGTATGGTTTCGTCCAAAGTGAGGTGTATGATGTGTTCTAACCTAATGCTACTCCTGAAGACAATGGAAAGCAATAATTACTAAGCTAGGAGAGAAAGAGTGAGAGAATTTAATCTAGCCTAAGTGTGATGAGCATCCATTCCTTAATTATCCATACACATCTTGGACTTCATGCATAACTACCACTAGGATTACCAAGTGCAAATCCTAGGTACGCCACTGGGTTAGCAAGTAGTCACACTTAAATGATCGTAATCAAGTCGTACTCATTCTGCGTTCTAACATAAGTTTAAGGGTGAGAGAGACTAATTAGGAAAGTAGTAAATAACAATTAAATAAATATATAAACAAAGTGAATGCTGCAATGATGAAGTAATCTCAATCTTTATTTCCAGTCATGTGTGTGTCCAAGTACGTCACACTCAAATAAAGGATGTCGTACAATTACATTCACCACACTGCGGGCAGACACGGGAAAATATTCTATCTCTGGAAGGGAAAAA
This sequence comes from Gnetum montanum, assembly GCA_015680685.1. NCBI lineage: Eukaryota > Viridiplantae > Streptophyta > Gnetopsida > Gnetales > Gnetaceae > Gnetum > Gnetum montanum. Next base: position 187,150 of record MNCI01021879.1, read on the forward strand.
CTACCAGAGCTTCACTAAGGAACTAAACTATATGTCAAATGAGGGATAGCTGCCTCTTATTTATAGACATTGCGGTGGGCAGGACGTGATATCGTGACCCATGAGATATCGCAGTTGCGTTATCGTGGGTGCGTTATTGTGACTGTCAACAAATTCATGACTCATCATAGCCCCACGACTGAATAAAAACTCGTCCTCAAGTTACAGTGATTACACAGTGGATAGGTATGGGATTATTAGATGGAAAAATGGGATGATGCCGCAGTGTGGGAAGAAAACAAAATAAATACACAACACACAAAAAATCCTATGATTACAAAATTGGTGAAACTCTTGTAGTTCCTAGTGGCAATGGCTCCTCCATAGGTGTCTTTCCCTTTTCTTGCAATCCAGGTCTTGGGATTTGATGGCGTTGAAGTATGGCCTAGAGTTTCTCCTCTTGTAAGGCCATGAGTGCCTTGGCATGTGTGTAAGTTTGTGCTTGTGCCATAGAGGCATTCCAATCAGCCTTCTCTTTTTCTTTCACCACCCTTTTATTCTCTATCAACAATTTATTAAGTTACTCAGTTCTGAAAGTGTCCAGCTGGTTCTGAGCAACCTTTGGCCCTGTATTCAGAAGGTTTAATACTTCCAAAATGGCTTGAACAGAGAAATCAATAGTCACACCACAAATGTTAACCATGGTTCCTTCTTCTTTATTGTGCCAAAATTGGTACGTTTCCCCTAAGTGCCAGGCACCGCTTTCAGAGAGGGTATCTCCTACTTCTGCCTGCCTGGACCGTACGGTAGGAGGATCTTCTTGATGAACACTGAATGATTGTTCCTCCTATTCTGCATGTTGTCTGGCAGGACCTTGTCTTCCACCTCTCCAAGCTCATTTGCTTCCACCTTGGGTAGGACCTTCCTGTTGTCCGCGTTTCGGGGCCATCTACAATGACACGGGACCAATCATTAGTAAGGTTGTTACCAAAGTTAGGTTATACTTTACTGCTTTCCTTAATAGATATACTTTATTTAATAGATTATAGTGTTAAGTCCTCTTTGCTTAGGTGGTTTCTAAATTTAATTTTCTGGTATAGCTAAGGGGATGAAATTGTTTTTAACACATTTTATTCTTAATTTTACAACTAATTACCCTTAAAGATGTCCTTTGGGTGATAATGAATTTCAAAAAATTTATGTGCTATTCAGCATGTGCCCTTCTCCCATGACTAAGTTGAACACTTTGGGTTCAAGTAGGTTCAAACAGAATGAAAATCAGAGTACCAGCGAGCGAGTTATGGATATGAAAGCAAGGGACGCACAATTGCAAGTCGTAGAGAGAAATTTGAAATACTTCCCCTGGGTGAACAGTTGCAAATGATGTTGATTAGCATAGGGGGGTCATGTATATATATTTTCATCGAAGTTAGGGTACTTAGAGGATGTACTAAATTTTTAATATTTCTTTGAAATTAAACGATGTAACTTAGGACATTGGGCTATTAGGAAGGGGTTCTCTAGTAATTAGATGGTTTTGAAGGCACGAATAATGATGAGTGAGTGTAATTGATCAATAAAACCTTGGGTGGTAAGAAAAAGGTTATGTGATGGTTCATGGGAACATTGAAATTCAGAGGGTAATAGTAGGGAAAGAATGTTAGGATAAATAAGCTGAGGGTAAGAAATGGTGTGTATGAGCTATATCATAAGTGAAGATTACAAGAAATTACACAAGTGGGTCCTCCCCAAAGCAGGTTCCAACCTATAATGCCCTTGTGTAACCATACTTAAAGTGTCCGTGGGCACTTGAAGGGTTAAATGTAATCCACACCAACTCCACAAAACACACACATGTAAATATCACTGGAATGAGATGAAAATTCTATGCTACATGGAACACGAGCTACAATTACATGAACAATGAGATGAGACGAAGTATAGAAAGAGATCGTAGAGATTGGGACATGAGGTAACTAACTTAGGGCACAGTGAATCCTATGTGAAAAGCATGATTAACGTGTCATTAACCTATCATTCCAAGATCAGGACCAAGTTCATACCTATAATCAGTGACATCGCATTGTTTCATACCATGATGAGCAACTATGAGAATACCATAACAACAAGGCATACAATCACTTGGCGTTTTATTCAAGGAAGGAGTGATTTTTATTTTGTGGCACTTCCTTTTTCTTTTTCTTTTCTTTTTTCTTTTTTTTTTCTTTTTCACCTTACTGAAACCAGAGAAGCTGCCAACCTCTAGGCATGGATGCATGTCTTTCCAGTGGGACCCCCTAGAATAGCATTTGATTTTTGAGTGCCCATTTAATTACTCTTACTCCCATTTTCATTAGATTTACAAGGATCTTAGTACAACCACGTTGCATGACAACTCTCATAGATGTCACCAAAGAGAATCCATAAGTTCCCTAGATGCCATGCCCTAATCATTCCCTCTTGGTCCATCCTTCTTCATTCTGGGTACAATGAACACAAAACTAATTTTAAGTTTTAGAAATATCAAGAATATCACTATACCCTTGAAAAGAACCTCTTATTTCTAGAGTGGATGAGTGGGTGTAATGGGCTCACTATTCCAAATAATTGATCATTCATGACTTAATAACATAGAACACACCTCAACCAACGATCCACATGAGTGTTTTATTCGTAGACAAGATTACTTACAAAAACGTAAAAAGACAAAAACGCAAAAAGATAAAAAGATAAAACAAAAAGTTGAAAAATGAAAAACTGGAAAACAAAGAATTGTAAAATTAAAGAAAATGAAAAATATTTATTAATCCTACTTGTTATTGAAATGGGGGATATCCCCCATAACTAATTAGTTGAGGATGGCAAGGATTAATAAATGAAAGATAAGGATCCTTGCATGTTGGAAGTATTGGAACTTGGCCATACTTATCCCCTCAGGGTTCACACACTTGATTATAATGAGCATAGTGGGGCAATTTATATGATATAGTTCCCGGATAACGAGTTGACCTGCTATGATATTTGGGACTGTTAGATGGTATGCAAGGATTGGGATGATGCCTCCCATGGTTTTCTTCATTGGGCCGTATGGTTGTTGTAGTGTTAATTGGTGGCCTTGATAAAGTAACATGAGGCATTGGATTCGAAGATAAGGGTGAACCACAGTGTGGGACTTGTGCTGAGTTGGAGGATGCAGTGGCCTCAGAATTGGGTTGTCCCTTCTTACGGTCATGTTTAAAGAAGGGGCACTTTTGATGTTTAGGAGGCCTCTCACTGCTGTTGGTAGTAGTAGCACAAGTGTTGTTTGTGGGCTATTGCGGTTGTGCAAGTACCTTAGGAACAGTTGGTGGCACTGTAGAAGGAGGAAAAGGATAAGAATGTTGAAAGTTAGGAGAAGTATGAGGTGCACAAGGTGGCGGTTGTGTTGGAGGTATGGGCTAATAGTATTGTGGAGAATAGTACTGTGGTGAGATAAAGTGCAGCGGCCTAGTTGGAGAAACAGGATGTTGAATGTGATAAGCATTTGGATTCAAATGACATGAAGGATGTCTCCAGTCCAGTGGTGGTCTCCCCCATGACTGGGATTGTTGCCACTGTGATCAAACACAGTATCTTTGTATGAACTTTGGATGTAGCGTATTCCCCCAATGCTCTTATAAATGTAACAATATTGGGCATTGGCCTTTGGGGTGATCGTACAGGCATATGTTGCATTCATACGTAGGATTGGCAATTGAGCACTTATTCCCTTCATTCTTTTTTTCTAAATGTCTAATGTTTTGTCCTGCTTCTTGGGTTTTCAAAACTCTATCTCCAATGGTATTGATAAATTCTCCACACTTTTGATACATCCATTCCAACATCTTATTGATCTTTACCTCGGCTTCTTCTAACGATTGTTGTATTGACAAAGATGATGTTTCCACCTTGAGATTAGTTGATCTTTCCTTTGTATGATCATGGGCCTTTGTTAAGTTGAAATTTTGGTCTTGTTGATGTTTTTCAACACTCTCCCATCTAGCCATTTCTCCTTCTTCTTTTGCTACCCACTTAATAAGCTCTTGGACTTGATGGGTTCATAGTTCGTATAGTTGACCTTGGGCATATATTCCTAAGGTCTCTCTTGTTTCATTATGTAGCCCATCAATAATATGGTACATTAGCCTTTCCTCGGAACACCCATGGCCTGGACAGTTGTTTAATAGTGCATAATATCTTTCTAAGGCCATGTCTAAGGGTTCATGTTGTGCTTGTTTCCATCTTTGGATTTGTTTCCTCAAGGCTGACACTCTTGCGTAGGTTTGATATTTTTCATTAAAGACTTCTACCATTGTTGACCAGTGTCGTATTGAATTTGGTTTTAACGATCTATACCATACTTTTGCTTGGTCAACAAGTGTCATAGGAAAGAGCTTAAGTTTTTACCACCCATTATCAATGTTATTCCATGTGCAGGCATCGTAGAAGGCTTGTAAATGTTGATGTGGATCTAAGTCATAGCCTCCTAAAAAATTAGGGAAGTTTTTTAAATCGAGCCTGGGTAGACAACTCTCTTTACAGTGCCTATATGAGATTTGAATGGCCTCTTGTATTTGCGTTAGGCTTGTAGTGGCCAATGGGGGTTCATCGTCATCAGGTAAGTTATGCTTTCGTATGTTGGGATGACATTTTTTTTGTTCATTTTTATAAGAAACCCCCACTTCAGGTTGTATACTCCAATCTTCATTGTCATCTAATCCATTGGTTCTCCAATGAACTACCTCATTAGGTGTGGCATTATTATTGTCTTGTAGGAGAGGCATGATTGTGAAATTGTGTGTGAATTTGTATGTGACTTTTTATAATTATTTCTTCTTCCTAAGAGATATATCGTTAAGTCATATACAGCGACCTTGTATCATATAACTAATCTAGATAACTAGCATTGTCCCCGGCAATGGCGCCAATGATGAGTGGTGAGATACCCCTACACTCAACCATACGAATATGAGTGTTTTCACATGTGATCCAATTGAACTCTACAGACGGACTAGTTGTGGCACCTAGATCGTTAATCTTAGGTCGCAGTTCGCTGTCTTCCCACCTGGACTAGTATTATCTTTGTCACATATGGTTTAGTCCAGAGTGAGGTGTATGATGTGTTCTAACCTAATGCTACTCCTGAAGACAATGGAAAGTAATAATTACTAAGCTAGGAGAGAAAGAGTGAGAGAATTTAATCTAGCCTAAGTGCAATGAGCATCTGTTCCTTGATTATCAGTACACATCTTGGACTTCGTGCATAACTACCATTGGGATTACCAAGCGCAAATCCTAGGTACGCCACTGGGTTACCAAGTAGTCACACTTAAATGATCGTAATCAAGTCGTACTCATTCTATGTTCTAACATGAGTTTAAGGGTGAGAGAGACTAATTAGAAAAGCAGTAAATAACAATTAAATAAATAAATAAACAAAGTGAATGCTGTAATGATGAAGTAATCTCAATCTTTTTTTCTGGTCATGTGCGTGTCCAAGTACGTCACACTCGAATAAAGGATGTCGTACAATTACATTCACCACACTACGGGCAGACATGGGAAAATATTCTATCTCTAGAAGGGAAAAACTACCAAAGCTTCGCTGAGGAACTAAACTAGATGTCAAATGAGGGAGGGTCACCTCTTATCTAGAGACATTGTGGTGGGCAGGACGCGATATCATGACCCATGAGATATCGCGGGTGCGTTATCGTGGGTGTGTTATCATGACCGTCAACAAATTCATAACTCATCAACCATAAAAAGAGACCTTTCTTCAGAACCAAAAGCCCAAACAAGCTCTCACAACCACAAGCGGTTGAGTTTGTACACGGTCCTCCAACAAATAAGGCTTCAGAGCTCCCTTCAAACTAACAATAGAGCTCAATGCATATGGTTATATTAACACATACTGTTACTGACTGGATAAAGGTGGGCCACCTTCCCAGGAAACTCTCTAACCCTAGAAGTCCCTTAATCTACCTCCAAGTCATTAAGAATGAACCACATAAAGCTCTTCTTGACTCAGGTTCTAGAGTCAACTTAATCTCACGAGAAATGTATAAAGCCTGGAACTTGCCTTCACTCAAGAAGAGCAATATTCAACTAGAGCTAGCTAACCAATCCATCACCATTCCCTTGGGATTGGTGGAGGACATCGTCACCACTGTGTGTGGTTGGTCATACCCAGCTGATTTTCTAATGATATAAGTCAACAACAACAAAGGGGACTTCCCAATTATAATGGGAAGGGCATGGCTGAGTACAATAGATGCATGCCTAGAAATTCGCAATCTTTCCTTAGAGATATGTAAGGTAAACATTTATGGAAAGATCGAGAAGAAGAAAGTTCCATGCATCACATACAGTGACTCAGAAGGTGATGACATGGAGGAATGCTCAGCATCTCTTGCATGCAACTGGTGTGCCCAAGAAACTCAAATACAAAGGTGCCTGTATGTAGCAACCGCACAACAAGAGAACACCTAGTGGTTGACAGCTGATCAAGAGAGCAGCCCACCAACATGCATGGAATGAACTAGGGGAGCAACTCACACCCACAATGAAGGCATAGATACATTGGAGTATGAGCATCGTCAACTTCCACCCCTTAACTTGAAAATATCAAATTGGGAGAAGTTGGACACTTTTAAGAAATTCAAACAAACGCTCATTATTTTGGATCTCTCCCTTTCAATTCATTCATGGGGGAGATGGCCACCTATGCTAATCATTTGAGGCCCTCAGTTCTTTTAAGTTTTTGTTTTACACATTTTTGTTTTGCACATTTTTTTTTACAAATTTCTTTAACTTTTCTTATTTTTATTTTACAACATCGTTCATACTTTTTCTTTTATTTGTGTGTATATGTGTGACTTATCCACTTTGTTAAGTTTGTCACCCAATAAGTGCTCTTAATAACGGTATGAACTGTTTTCTATTGGTTGCTAATGTTTGGTTTTTACCTTTAAGTTATGATATTGATACTAAGGTATGTCTCTTTTGATATAGCAAGCAAGGAGTCCACGTCATCCACACATCCATAAATTTCTATAGTCTCTCTTGGCTTGGAACTGTACAGTCCTTTTCTTGAAAATAACAAGAACCATAACGAATCAGTGACTAGGCATTTCTCAAACTAAGGAAGGACTCAAGGATTGAAAAGGGTGTGACTTCAAGGGAACTCGATGCATTTGTGTTGGCCATTCTCTTGGGTGCTTGGATGTTTTGTTCTTGAGTTTTCCTTCCCATTCTGACATTGCTCCATTATCGGGAAGCTGAGCTAATAAAAATAACAAAGTCTTTGCATGGTGTGGTTCTCATGCATAAACACATAACAAAAAAAAAAAAAAACAAACAAACAGTGATAATTCAAAGCACACCCCTTAGATGAAATAATCATTTGGGCTACAAGCACTAGTTATGGAACTAAGATAAACATGTTCCCTCTAACTAAGGCCCTTCTCGCTTCCCATTCTCTCCTCCATTTCATCGGAATGGTGGTGGCTCTTTGAGGGATGCATCCTTGTTACTTCAAGTGGATGGATTGGCCGAATGCATTAATGTGAAGTCATTGGATGTGGTTTGTTAAGGCCGAACTTGGAATGGGATCTACTAAGTCACATTAATCATTAAATACACAAGGGGCTGTGTATCACCTTGTTCTTGAGATTCCATTCCATTCTCTTATTTCCATCATTCTTCCTCCATTGTTCACCTCATTGCCGGTTGTATCATTAGTGTATATTTTGGTTGACGCATTGTTTTCTTTTTGGTAACTTCTTGTGGTTAAAACTTTAACTCTTGTTCCAAATGACATTCCTAGAGCCTACGGACTCTTCGAATGTGGGTTTGTCAAGGCATTAAGGGCAAGAGCCTGGGAGGATCCACTGGCATTCCTATTTGGTGCACCAGTTAAATTCTTTCCCTTAACATTTTTACAATCAATCCTATTTTGTTCATTTCCATCTTGACATCCATTTCATCGATGTTATAGTTGTCTCTTTTTCTCCATCTTTCTTGTTCTTTATTCTTTCTCCATTCTATTGCTACTAGAGGTTCGCTCTTGGTCATGGGGGTCCTGACCCAATTTTTTCGATTTTCTCCTAGCCCCTACACCTTCGGTAGTCACCACTATTATATCTCCAGACCCGTATCAACCATACCACAACTCAGCCAATGGACCTTTCACTGAAGCAAGGTATCAATTGCATTGTGATTCATTTACCCTTGCTAATATAAAGATTGTGTTGTGTGTGCAGATGGCAATCATGCAACAATGAATTGGATCTTGAGGGACCACTTGGAATGGATCAATGCTGAAACAGTTACACAAGGAGCAAGATCAATGGTGTGCTTATGGATAGACAACGAAAGGCGCAATATTGGCGTTGGCAGCAGCAAACTTCTTCTTTCTTCTCTCTTCTCTCTCAGCTGCCAATTAAGGCCTGATGTCAAATGTATAAAGTGTTCACTCTTGTTGTCGTGAACACCAGTTTTGTCTTGCTCTATAATGATGATCCGTTCACATGTCATCCCATTCACCATTAGTTCCATTCAAGTCAATAATCTCATACCTTCCCAATATTTTGTAAGGAACTCGAGGACGAGTTTTTATTCAGTCATGGGGGTATGATGGGACACGATATCGCATGGGCCGCGATATTGCGTATGTGATATCGCATCCCCCACGATATCGTGTACGCGATATCGCATCTTCCCCTACGATATCGCATACGCGATATCGCAGCATGTCGCCAAATCTATAAATAAGAGGTGGCTCTCCCTTGTTTCTCATTTTAGGCCTAGACCGTAGTGAAACTTTGGCAGTTTTACCTCTCCAAAGATAGAATAATTTCCATGTGCCCGCAGTAGGAGCTCCAAAGTGAACGGATCTTTATTCGAGCAAATATTGTACCTGAGCATGAGTTTGTGTACGGAAATAAAGACGAACTTTTGGATAAACCTTGCAGTGCATGGAATAGGCTAAATAGGACTTTAATTATTGTAATTTATTGTTCATCATTTAAATGCTTTATTAGTTAATTAAATCTCTCTCAGCCCTTCTCTCGTAGTTAAGTGCATTCAGTACGACCGCTTCGAGCACGGGTGTTATGTTTGGTAATCCCAATAACGAATAGTGTTTGGTAATCCTAGAAGGTTGCATTGGCTCAGGGTGTGAATGGCAAGTGGGAACGAATACTGATGCTAGGTTAATTAAGGCTTAGTTAGTTAAAGTTAGTTAATTAGTTTCTTCACCCTTTCCCTCATTAGCATAGGCGATAAAATAGAAAAGATATAAAAATCACATACCTCAGACTTACTTAACCATACAACCGTGACAAATACAAGTAAGTCTGGGAAAACAACGAACGATTAACCTTAAGTGTTCCATAAGGCGTGTGGGCACTTAGTCTGCGGAGTTCGACCAGATCGCGGGTGTAATGCTCGTATTCGTATGGTTGAGTGTAGGGGTACCTCGTCACTCATCAGGCATGATATCAACCTTGGGATGCATCCAACTATATTAATAATATCCACTAAACTTGGATAGCACATGTTTCAACAAACAAAGTCCTTGGTAATGGTGCCAATGATGAGCGGTGAAGGTACTCCTATGCCCAACTATACGAATCATAAAGTGTTCACGTGTGATTTGGTCGAATTCTGTAGACTCTTTAGATTTTGGTGCATTAATCTTCTAGGAAGTGAATCTTGCCCTAAGGTCATTCATTGTCTTCCCAATTACACTAGTGAAGTATAAAGATATGGTTAAGTGTAATCGAGACATATGATTTTTATCATTTTATGTTTTATGGTTTTGATGCTTAAAGAGAGGGATGAAGTAATTTAATGACTAATATAATTTAACTAACTAATTGGTCTCTAGCTTGTTCTAACATAAGCATCTAGTCCCACTTTTTGTACACATTTTGAACTCACATATCCACTGCTAGGTTACCAAACACTACACTACTGGGTGCACCAAGTAATAACACTGTTGGGATTACGAAGCGAATACGTGTTTATGCTCGAAGTAGTTGTACTTATGTATTTAATTTATGTACCTTAATTAATTAAAGTCTAATTTAGCTTAATTGATTGAATATTTAATAAAAACAATGAATGCATAAATAAAACATTTAAGCTATCTAGAATGCTACAAGGTTTATGAAGAAGCTTATCTTTATTGCCGTACACATTGGTGTGGTTTATGTACAATAATGCTCGAATAAAGATCCATAAACTCAATGACTTCTACTATAGGCACTTGGGAAAAATATTCTAAGTTTCAAATAGACAAATTGCAAGAGCTTTGCTACTATTATGAATTTGATGCTCATAAACACAACTAGGAGCTTGTATTTATAGTTTTTGCTCTAAGGCTAACACCACATAAACGAGGCCCTGGCGATGAGGCTGTGTCAACATGGGCCCATCGATGTGACACTTTAATGTTCATTAGTGCCGAATAATTATTATTCAGCACCATTATTCACAAATTTTTTGGCAAATCAAAGCCGATATCCACAACTAAGAAATTGGCCAAACCCAAACGAATAGTGGTAGAATTGGAAATATTATTGGATTCAAAATTTCAAAATTTCCTGTTAACGAAATAATTCCCTTTTCTTCTATTGCATTCTGTGGCTAATTGCCTTCTTCCACTGCAATTTGCAGCTAATTATAGCTTCTACTATGGCTATTGCATTCTGTGGCTAATTGCCTTCTTCCACTGCAATTTGCAGCTAATTATAGCTTCTACTATGGCTAATTACAACATTTTCCTTCAACGAATTGCAGTGTAGCCAATGCTTTACTTGGACGTTGCAATGTTGGAATTCACTCAAGCATTCAGTTGACGTGGATAGCGACAGCTTCCTGGCCAAATTCGGAGGGCTAAAATGAATCTGAAGCCGAAAAGGTTGGTACATTTGTCTGGGATTCTAAAAAACCCAGATCATTGATAAATGACATTCACAGAACATTTCCGGTTACTAATGTTTCATCGTAAGAATCGCCTCTGAAACAAAGCAAGAATAAGTGAGAGGGTTTAGATTTCTCAACATCTGAGAGATCAGATCCGTCGTTGCTGTGTTTAGATTCATTTGAGCATTTCACAGAAGTTTTTTGAAAAAAGGAAAAATGCAGTGCTTTACGGTTGTAGGTGGAAGTACAGGCACAAGCCATCACGGATTATGTTCTCGGATTCCGATTCATCATTCCATCTCACGTCGCCATGTCAAAGCTTTTTCTGCAAACAGAATCTATTGTGATGAGAATCTTCCATTACATGCATCTGCAGGAGGAGGAGTTGCTCTCCCAAGTTTAGAAATTAAGAGGTCCTTTGCTCCTTTTCTGTCATCTATATGTCATAATAATAATAATAATAGGAACAAATCTGGAGATAGAACTGTTGGCGTTGTTAAGGCTTCTGCTGCAAATGAGGCTTCAGGAGCTTCAAATCCAGATGAGACCGGGGCTGGTTCCAGCTCACTGTTCAAGACATTGCAGCTGGGATTTCTGTTCGGCCTATGGTATCTTTTCAACATCTATTTCAATATTTATAACAAGCAGGTACGCGGCCGTATCTTCTTGCGTTACCTTTTTTTTAATGTTTGAAAAATGATCCTGCGTACAATGGATTCTTAAAGCCCTTTTGTTGTAAGGCATGCGTTTTTTGCGTCAAGTTAATGATTTCGTTAGGTTTTTCTCGTTCATTTCACAAAAATTGAACTGTCAATGTATGTAAAACTGGAATTCAAAGCTATTTGTTTTTTCCTTTTGGAAACCGTTTGATGATAACTATAGATGGATTTTAGAAAGCCTCGAGGAAGATATTATGTATTGGTTCTACAGACGTAATTGAACTACAGTTTCAGTTTCAGTTATAATCCAGTATCGATGATGCAAGGGAGCTATAGTGTTATCTTATTGTATTGATAGAAGATTTAGTAAATTTGGGAAGAGAAATAGATGAACAGAACTTGCTAATGGAACTAAATTTGTACAAACAATTGTATTTCTTATAAACTAAAAATTTACCATTTTTGAAAAGCAAGTGAGAATGATGATGCAGTAAGAGGGGTTGAAGGAACTGGCAAAAATAGTGCCAAGTGTTAGCAGAAAATGTAATGTAAGTCTGCATGTGTTTCATATTCTAATGCAGTGGCCAAGCACTTTAACCATATGAAGAATTATTTTATTTGGACGGAGAGATTTGGTGACATGTAATTGGATTTGAATGTTAATTAAACTGTTGCTGTCTACATTATGATCAGCGATGCAAGTAGCAATGATAAAGTTTGACAGCCTGATTTTCTGTGGATGAACTAGACATTTAGCAATTGTGATTGGGTTCCCAATGCTAATTTGAACCCTAAATTAGTAAAATACATGAGCTGATTTAAAACGTATTATTTAGATTACAGTATGTGATCTAAATTATCTTGAGTTTTCAGTGAATTCCAGGTTGATATTCATCCGTGTTTTTTATGAGCACTTTCTGCACTGACAGGTTTTGAAGGCATATCCGTTGCCGGTCACAATTACACAGTTTCAATTTGCTGTCGGGACTGTGGTGGTATTATTTATGTGGGCAACTGGTTTGTATAAGAGACCTAAAATTAGTGGTTCTCAGGTACGTGCTGGTACAATGGCTAATTCCAATTTTTTTGTTTTACAGTAGTAGTTTATTTTCTGAGTTTTTGAACATAATACTGACTTTTCTGTTCTAACTGTTTTTATCAGCTTCTGGCAATCTTACCTCTTGCATGTGTGCACACACTTGGAAATCTTTTCACAAATATGAGCCTTGGAAAGGTTGCTGTTTCTTTTACACATACAATAAAAGCAATGGAACCATTCTTTTCTGTTCTACTGTCTGCACTATTTTTGGGTGAGGTAAGTATCAACATACTGTTTGTCCTTTTACTTTTTTACAAAGTCAAAGTATTGTCTTTGGAAACAGTTAGTTATCTATGTTCCCGATCTGGTGTAAGCAAATTAACAGTTTTAAAGGACTGCAGTTCACTTCAACTGAATATAAGTACGTAAAAACGCTATAATAGAGTGTAATTAGGATTTGATTGGGATATTTAGAGATCAATTATCAAGCACAATCAAGGGTTTGTTACATGAGCAGCCAATCTAAAATTAATGATACTAGTAAAATGAAATAATGACCCTCATGGCACCAACCTATTCCTAACCAGAGTTCCAACTTCTACCATTTGCTGCATCTTTGTAAAAATTGTCATCATAAAATGCCAATGTGTCGCTGCTCACACATTATTCCAGATTTGAGCAATCGCAATAAAACGCAGAAAGAGCTATATTCCTTTAAAAGAAAAAGAAAAAAGCCATACCACGATATTTTCTGGGAAGATTAGTCCACCTACATCTCAAAATATTAGTAATATTCTATTTTCTTATCTCTGAAAGATTAAAAGAAAATAAAATGTGTTTATAAAATTCAATTTTGACCTTGCAACATGGGCAACATGATTTAATAGCTTCTTAAAATTTTTATTATATCATTGATAAACGTCACATGTAAAATCCGATGGGCTATATGTTGGTATTTTGTTTTAAATCTTTCCTTTATTATCTTTCTTCTTTATCAAGCATCCTCAAGCTGCAACAGTATGCTGCAAAGAAAATGTCATATAGGGTATCCTTGTTTCTATCATTGCTTCTGTGAATGGACCTGTGATCTGCATTTTTTGATGCTTGTCCTTTTAGCAATTCCTGCATTGATTGTGGCATGTGTTGATTGACTAATGACTTGAGCCAATCTTTTACTATGCCATGTGCAAATCTTCCACTTGGAAAATTTCTTTTGTTTGACATTTTCAAAACCGAATGGACCAATTAGGTTGGGTGCTAGTGGGCATGATCCTGCCACTATATGACACTCAGGTGTTTGGTTGGTCTGGTGAGCAGTTTATGTGTTGGACAAGTTTGTTGATATTGAATTTCTTGTCAAATACTAATATTAGATGACATGCAATTTTTCAAGAACTGCAAGAACTTTTTTTTTCCTTTTTTTCTTTTTTCCCTTTTTTTTGTGTGGCCGTATCACATCGGTCCTTCTGCAAGAAGCTTAGAAATGACATTTTATTTATAGGTGTAAACCACAGATAAGTAAGGCAACTTGCTTCTTAGGAATCAATGTAATCCATTCAGAATTCAAAGATTCTTACGAACATTCAGATTGCCAAAATTCATTTACTATGTCTTGCATATCCTTTTGTTCAGTATCCTAATACTTTTGATCAAAACCAATTGGAAACCTCTCATGTCCTGGTAGTTAATTAATTTTCATTAAAAAAAGGTTTTTTTAATTTATTAATCAATCATAATGCTATTCAAAAATACGATACAAATTATATTGTAAATTCAGCATGATACTATCAGTAATTTTGCTTCACAATCCTTCCTTTGAAACCTCAGAAGATGAAATTAAATCCTTAAAGATCCTAACTGTAATTCTTTGTTTCCTTTTTTCCCCAGTTATTTCTTTCATCTTATTCCTTAACCTAGTGACGGTATCACGAACGTGGTGTTTGATGCTTATGCATGATATTTTTGTCTTTTTAAAGGTAACAAGAAGACTTTATTATAACATTTTGAAATATAACTAGATTTTCATGGGATCTTAGAGATCAACAAACGATCATGATTTGATGGTTTATTACATAATCATCTAATCTAAAAACAAGAAAATTGAAGTTATCAACCTATGGCACTAACCTAATGGTAACCTTGTTTTACAGCTTTTTCTTGTTTCAAATAGTTGCAATTGAATACTATCCTTTAAGTCACAATTAATTTTTACCCTTTAGTCTGCTTTTAGTCACATGTAATGTAGTTGTGTGTGTGTGTAAAAAGAGTTTTGACTACAAGAAAATGGATCATCACCCAAAGGCTCAATGCTTATCCCACCAAGGCAAGGTCTTGGGAGGGTGGTGGATGCTTGAAAGCCTACCTCTTTCAAGTGCCTCTAACCAGGCCTCAACCTAGGTCTTATGGCTTGAGAAATAGGCACCTTACCATCCCTCCGAGTTATAGTATAGTTCTTACTATACTATAACTATCTCAAGAAATAACATCCACAAAATCTCATGTAAGATGGGCCATTACCCTAATAAACATAAATTAAGTTCCTGCATAATCAAATTTCAAAAACACTAAGTAAAAACTATGGGGAGAACCCCTTACTTACCAAAGCGCCCATTTGTAGGGTGATCCTAATCTCTTGCAAATCCATGATGCAGTTTTCACTTGGAATGGGAGTCGTTCTTCTTTTCTAGAAATCTCATCTGCCATCACAGTGCTACGATGGCTTGACATCATCATAACATCTATGCTGCTTTGCTTATCCCTTCAACTCATATGAACTTGACAACAATGGACATTCTCCAACCTTGTGCACCTTTTAATGACAAATAGATCAGATAGAGTCTTGGAAACCTGGATGCATTTCCATCACTGGAACTGAGGAGGAGGAAGGATGGAAAGCCCTCACTCACTGGCTTGAGGAGATCCTACGCCACGAGATTGCTTTTAGGCTTGGACCTTAAGAGCCTTATGGAAATAAATAGGACACACATCTAAAGACACAACCCTCTTGACGTGCAAGATTTTCATACAGTCCTTACCACTCTTTGCACACTAGACTCCTCAACCCTGGTACGTTGTGATGTTTCTTTTGTTCTTGTTCAGCTTGATGATGCAACTTATTCAAAGGTTTGATGACCCCTGTCTCAGCCTTATCTATGGTTTTTAAACCTAGATGATCCCTTTGCCTGTGGAGGTTTTTGCTTCACTACCTCCTTCTACCCATTGCAACTGTAGTACTTTTCAAATCTCTTCGAAATGCATTTCTAGTTTAGGTAGTAGTTACCTAACTCTTCACTGTTTGCATCGACCACACAGATTTTGCCAGTTTCTGTTTTACAACCCACATGGCATCCAATAAGTGGCTGAGAAAGTAGGGGACTTGATGCCACCTCAAGACTTCCATTGTCACAGGATCACCTACCACTTTGGGAGCCTGCATCTTGGTAAGGCAGCAGAAATGAGTGAGATTCCCATCCGAGCCACACAACTCATAGAGGAATAGAGTATTCTACTACTCACCATGTCAAAGGCAATCTGCAGAGCCTTTCACTTTGTATGCATGACAACTTCTCTCAAAACACTGATCTCCTTCAGATCCATGCAAATGCAAAACCGTGCATACACCACCTATGAATGATTGATTGTAATTTGTGACCTTGTCGAAGTTGATCAGTTCACTGAATCAGGTTGGAATGCACAAATGCAGTTAGACCTGAAAACTAGGGTCTTCCTCTAAGAATCCATTTGAAAGACATTGCATTATCAAAAATGAACAAGATTAGGATTGAAAATTTTATTGCATGAGCATGCACCCTGCTGTGCTTGAAAGATGTATCCAACTCCTTACACAGCTTATTTGTCGCCAAAATCATTGAGCACTGGCCCTTTTGGTAAGCGTGCACTTCCAAAGCCCCCCAGTGAAAATTCAGTCTCATGCAGCTGTATTTGAGTCTTTTACTTATCAATGTTTAAAGTTTCATCATGCAAGGAACTATTCTCATTGGTTGAATGTCTAAGAACTTCAACCAAAACAAAATCCACGTCCCTATCAAGTTTACAAGACTTCGGCTGGAATTGATAATTGGTATTGTTTTTAACTTTACTAGATAACTTGGCTCCATTTGCAGTCATTCGAGAGACAACAGTAGATTGTTTTTACAAGAACAAAGCGTACAGTACACAGCAATTAAAAGATTACCCAACAGACAAAGCTATGGAAGTATAGATAAGAGAAAGCAAAGGAAAAGCACAGGAAAGTAGCATCGATAGATCTTCAATTAATTACCCAAACAGAGATTACAAGCCAAGACCAATGCGTAATGCTAATGTTTTTAGAGACGATATCATTCTCCTACCGTGCACCCACAAAAGATCCCAAAACGGCCTCATAAAGATACACAGGTTCACAAACCTTTGTAATCACACTAATCCTGTTTTACTGCATGCCGTTACTTTACTTTTACTAAAATGTGCTAAGATCCCAAGTTGAGTTTATTACTAGCTCACCTTTTAATAGCATGCAAAGAGGTTTACGGTTTAAACTAAGTACAATGATTAAAATAATACATAGATTCAATTTTACTAATATGAACAGTGCTCCTATGCAAGGCCCCATAATTTCCAACTGAATCAAAAGTTGTAGCTCCCTAGAATAATCCTTTATCCATGTTTCATTGCCTTGTGTCCCACACTTGCATGTCTGACCGTTGAAATTAAATGCAATTTGGAATTGTAACTTTCTTAGAGTCTTATTAATTTAGCAGCTGCTACATTTTGCTGACATTGAAACATTTCATCATCCACCAAGTCTTTTTCATTAATTTCATATTTTCTTTTGAAAAGTTCTGCACAAAGTTCCCACTCAACAAGAAT
Organism: Gnetum montanum; assembly: GCA_015680685.1. Classification (NCBI taxonomy): domain Eukaryota; kingdom Viridiplantae; phylum Streptophyta; class Gnetopsida; order Gnetales; family Gnetaceae; genus Gnetum; species Gnetum montanum. Next base: position 204,646 of record MNCI01021879.1, read on the forward strand.
GTTTTTTAGATTTTCTTGCAATTTTTTTTCTTTGAAAATGAACTACCATCACAAGAATTAACAATCATATCCTAAGTTACTTTCAAAGGAAAGCCTAATTATCAGACAGGCAAAATACTTGCATGTTGACAAACTGTTCTATATTGCTTTGAAGAAGGTGATGTTATCTAGAATCTGCAGATTCAGACTAAATATATGTTTAAAGTCTCATTTGTTGTACCAAATTCCTATTGTGAATGGTACGATTTTGCAATTACTTTTGTTGTAGTTTCCAGATTCTTGGAAATTTATAATTTCTTTATATTATTTCCTTTAGATTTCTCTGTAGCTAAGGTTTTTATATATACCAAGTTTTTCCAACTGCTTCCGGTTTTTATAGAATACTTACAAATAATTCTCGCATCAGCACTTGGAAACTGGCTGCTTTGATGCCGTGTTTTTTCATGTATTTTTAGGGCTTGTTCACATGTTGCATTTGCTTTACCATACCATTATCAAAAGCCTTGCATATTGCAGAAAATACTTAAAATTTTAAGAAATCAAAGCATACGGAAGTGAATTTTATACATTTTTTGGCTTTTCTTCTGTTACCTAATAATTCCTTTTGAGATGAACAGATTCCCAATCCTGTGGTTGTTGCATCTCTATTGCCTATAGTTGGAGGAGTAGCATTGGCATCTATGACAGAAGCTTCATTCAATTGGCAAGTCACTTTATAGTGTAAACTGTATAAACAACTTGGGTCATTGTGCCGTCTTCGTTTGTTTGTTAAAAACTTTGCTTCACTATTTCCATCGATATTTGTGCAAGTGTGTATGTCTGGTTCATATGCTCAAAACTATTTCTTATGTTTTTGAATTGCAGGGCAGGATTTTGGAGCGCAATGGCATCAAATTTGACCTTTCAATCTAGAAATGTACTGAGCAAAAAAGTGATGGTGAAAAAGGAAGTATGTTTTTCCACTTATTTACATATTTTTCTCTCTTCAAAGAGGAATATGGAGATAGAACTCCAATATCAATTTTTTGATTATGTGCCTTATTCATTTCAGGAATCACTGGATAACATAAACTTGTTTTCAATCATTACGATCATGTCATTTTTCCTGATAACTCCAGCAACACTTTTTTTGGAAGGTGTCAAGTTCACTCCAAGCTATTTGCAGTCAACGGTAAGAAATTATGTTCTTAAGTGCTGTGTAAGCAACATGCTACTGATTTGTGGTTCAATATTTTATCATGCTATTTGTTCTTAATCAACGCAGTAATTTCTAGTGACATGTGAACTTCACTGTTAATGTGTGGGATCGTACAGGGTTTGGATATAAAGGTTGTTGGTACAAAAGCTTTGATTGCTGGAATCTGCTTCCATGCTTACCAACAGGTATTGATTCCCAATTCCAGCACATCTGAACATCAGTTAGTTTTATCGACTGACATGTATTTTCTGTTTAGCTGTGTATAATGCTTTTAGTTGATATAATGATTTCTGTTTCACATTGTTTGCGGTTTTAGACATGATGTAAAATGCTGAAATATTTGCACCAACTCATATTTCTTTCTTCTAGGTATCATATATGATCCTTCAAAGAGTGTCTCCTGTTACACACTCCGTTGGTAATTGCGTCAAGAGAATTGTGGTTATTGTTGCTTCGGTTCTTTTCTTCAGAACACCCGTCTCTCCTATCAATGCACTGGGTATGCTACATTAACCGTAATTTAAGCATTTTTTAGAACATTAAAGTTTCTAAGATATTGCAGTTGATCATTTTTTTGTCAGCTTTTCCAGTAAAGCATTACTGGGTTAGACTCTGTTAGAGTGTGTGGCTTGTGGCTTGTAAGTCATAGGAACGAGTCCAATAGATATGCTGATTTGAAACACTATTATGAAAATTAGGGGTCCCATCTTGTTTAGCTAGTTTCTATCGAGTGTTTCTTAAGAACTTTACAATCATATCTGCTGCTTTAGGTGTGGGTAAATTGATCTTCTTTCTCTGTTTCTTAAATATTTTCTCTTCTTTTTGCACTAGAACTGTCGGCAATATGAAGGTGTCCAAATCTGACAATTTGGTATGTTTGCAGGAACGAGTATTGCTTTAGCCGGGGTTTTCGCATACTCGAGAGCAAAGCAGCAGAAAGGAAAGCCAAAATCTTCATAAGATATCATTTAAGATTCTACAAGTATATTTCCTTGACATCTTATGATCCAGTCTCTCTCTGCTACTGAGTGTCTTTTTTTGGCTATCGTTTCTCAAATTTTGACAGAGGCCTCTAATTGAAATTGGAGCTACTATTTATTTCCATATGCCGAGTACCTCAATTCCGTTTTTTTGCATGCTACTGGTTCATCACTTACTGTCTCGTGCCGCTTGTACTTTCTTCAAAATTTTACCTTCAAATTTTAAATATACTTGAATAATTTAATAGGTCAAAGCATACTGTTAATCAAATGGAATGTATTTCACGTCGAATGTTCAATTTGCTGACCCATCTATATACACATTTGAAAGTTAATCTGCAATGCAAATTATTAAATAGATTGAACCCCCCTACATTATCCGCTGGAATTTTGTTGTGTATTGAGAAAGCGCCCACATGCATTTTTTGAGTATGCTCATGGAAGATGTGGATTGACAGACCAATCGTATCAAAGTTCACCCAAAAATCACTTACTCGACTCAGCCAAGTCTTTCCATTCTACAATTATTTAAACTTTCTTATGCTAATTTTTCATGGCCCTGGATCCTTTTCAGAATTTTCTGCCTGCATTCTTTTTTAAAAAAGGGTGCTGAAACCCAAAATAAATGAAAGATAGGTAACCAAAACCCGTCCCATGGTGCACTTTTATATGCATGCTCATGTTTTTGTTTTTTTGTTTTTTGTGTGTGCAAGGCCATGAGTTATGCAGCAGTTAGTCATTAGTGTGAGTGAGTTATGTTAAGGTTGTGTGGTGGAACTACACATAACAGTGGATTAATGCAATGGTCAGGAAATCCATATATTTTAAATTAAATGGCAAAGTTATGTTAGAGTTAGACCTACCCTTTTACATGGGTGATGTAGATGCCAAGCCACTGGATGATCGGTGGATTTTCATGTCGGTAGAAGAAATTGAAAGAGGTTTAACGTAGTAGTTAGAAAATTTAAAGATGTAATGTATTAGGAAATGTTTTCCAAGGGAAATTGGTTGAAGCATATTGTACAATTTATGTACATGACGTCACTTGGCTGCAATGGGTAAGTAATGAGCGTCCAATTTCACTGTCACTATTATTCCCTGCTTTCATATGTCAGCAATGAAGTAGCATTGTAATATAGCAATGAAGTAGCCTTGTAATATTATTCCCTACTTTCATGTCAGCAATGAGCAGCCTTGTAATAGAATACTTTTAGGATTTGTAATATTTAACTTTGCTTAATTTTGTTCCTCAATAACAATGTGTAAATTAGGGTCAAATTTGATGGGTTCCTTATCTTTTTTATTTGAAGAGTAATTTTTAATGTATCATTAATTTCTTTCTTGTCCTCCAGGGTATTTATTTTAATGAATATATAATTAATTTAAAAATCTGTCAATATTGGCCTCAAACTTAAATATGAAAAGAGGGTTAATTTTACTTTGATCAGCTTTCTTCATAAAAATTGGAAAAAATAATCATATAGCTGAATGGTAAAAAACAAAAAAAATAAAAACTCATTTACTGTTGGGACAAAGCTAAATAATGATGATGATAAAATAATTAATTGCTTTTCAAGATAGAAGTAAATATAGGGCTCATCCTCTCCGTGGCCCTTACCTCTCTCCAGATAACCTTAATACTAAGATACATGTATTGGACGGTACAACTAAAGGTTAATTTTAATACTTCTAATTTACTTTAAACATTGCTATATTTCCCTTTTTTCCGACGACGACCTTAGTTTTGCAGTAAAAGAACTTTTTGCAGAACTTTTATGAAAGATACGACAGGTGCTTGGTAAGCCGTACCGCTGGTAGCAGAAGAAGCTACGCTTTTCTTCCAGTGAAAGAACCCGCAGAACTTCGAGTTTTGGTGTAACAGAAAAACAATGTTTCAGGACAGGCTTTTGGAGGATGGCACAACTAATCTGAGCAAGCAACGGGAGCAAAAGTGGCCTGCGTAATGAGGTGGCGATTCCAGCCAAGAAGGAAACTAATGAAGACCTTGCCAGTGGCAGTGGCAGTGGCAGTGCCATTGCTGTTACCAGCAGCAGCATCTTCAGCTGGAACAATGGCAGTAGAGGTTGCAATTCGGTGCAGGGGGCCGAGGTAGCGATGAGTGAGACGAGCTGTGAACCAGTCGTCCGTGCTCTCCACCATGCGACCCGACGGCAGCGCCCCTGCTATCACCAAATGCTGCGGCGAAGCCAGAGCTAAGCCATCTCCCATGAGCACGAGTCTGCTCATCTTCACCTCCTGCACATCCTCCATAAAATCGTCGCTGTTCTGAGGACCCAGCTTCACTCGGAAGAGAACCCCAGCCCATGTGTGAACGACCAGGAGAAATCCGTCGGGATGGTAGACGATGCCGTTCAGGCCTATCATGCCGACTGGAACTCGCCTCTTGGCGGACTTGAAGGCACGATGCGATATCACGCCCTGCTCGTTTCCCTCCTGACCGACCTTCCATATGATGTTCCGCTTGGCGTCCGTCACGTACGCGTTGCCCTCGGCGTCCACTGCTACGCCGTCCGCCATTGTTGCCTCTTCGCCTGTGTGACAAGGGATTTGCAGCGGCATTTTTTTACGTGGAATCCCAGAGATACGATCGGAAAAGATAGAGAAAACAGTTCAAAGGAACAGCGAAAGAAAGGCAGCTGAAAAGAAGAGCGAGAAAGTTATGGAATAGAAGAGATGCGAGAACGAAGGGCCAAAATGACGGCTGAAAGCAAGAGCAAAGGAATATGGAAGACTCTGGAACATCGAAAAAGATAGATGTGGAGCGATAAGGGTGAAAATCACGGCTGAGAGCACAAGCGAAAAAGATACTAGGAAAGACATGGAAGATCGAAGAAAATAGATTCATGAATCCAGTCCTACGGGAGTACAGCTGGAAGCAAGCGCAAAAATGATATGGAAGACATGGAATATCGAAAATGATAGATGTAGAAAACCAGTTCAAAGGTAGAGCGATAAAGAAAAGCACAGAAACAGCTGAAAGCAGATGCAAGAGCCACAAAGATATGGAAGAAATTTGCAAAATGATATGAAACAAATGTAAATAGACATGAAAGGAACTTGTAAAATGATAGGAAAAAATTCTGCGAAAAAAGGTTTCATGTAATCGGCCACAGTTGGACTAGGATGATAATTTCGAAAGATGAACAAAATGTTTGTCCATGATAACATATAAAAATAAATAAGATGCTGTAGATAATATTTGAAATGGAACGACTGCAGATGTATATTGTAAGGAAGGAAACGGAAAAGAGTGATTCTGTGTAGCGTAAATCAAATTCTACATCAACAGGGAATTTGCAAAAGCCCTGTAATGAATTCCAAAGTCGTAACAGACGCAATCGCATGGTAGCTCACGGATGGTAAAGGATCCAGATTCAGAAAAATGCAATCAAAAGTTCAAAACACAGGCAAAAAACTTTCTAAATGACTCAAGCCTGATACACGGAAAATGTCGCCATTTATGGAAATATTCAACGGAAGAAGAACCAGACCTGAACCAGAGAGTTCGGTGAGGAAAAGTCTCCGCCAAGTGCGGAGATCGTACGCCGCGAGCGCGCTGTACTTGGAGCTCATCAAGTCGTTAATGGCGACCAGCAAACGGTTCCTCGGAGCGTCAACATGGAGGCCGAGAGTGGCGTTTCCGGCGTAATCGTCGTCTTTCAAAACCCTAACTTCGGAGCCGGACCCCTGCGCGATTTGGCCTATGCTTCCGTCGAAGCCGGAGACGAGAAATCGCTTGGCCTGCGAGTCCCAGGCGATGCTTTCACGGAAATGAGCGTTGCTGGCGTACTCGATGAAATCGGCGCTGTGCTTAGATTTCTCCAACTTCATCACTCCCATCGCCAGAGCGATTGCCGCCACCAATACAGCTAACATTGTAGACAACGTAGCCATTTTCCCCTGCGCTTTCTCCTCCTTTTATTCACTCTTCTTCCGCCTTCTCCTCTTGCAAATCCAAACTTTCTCTCAATCTTTCAATCAATTGATCAATCGCTCTTCTTCTGCATCCTTCTCCTCCTTCTATTCCAAGCTTTCTCTCAATCATTCAATGGATTGATCGATCGCTCTCGCTCTTCTTGTACTGGTAAAACCAGCCAAAATCTATCGACATGAACATGCTTTACCAAGCAGAGCATTTACTTACCGGTACGCGGTATACCGTTGGGGTTGGTACCCCAACAGTTTGCCAAAAGGCGAGTTCGAAACCGTGTAGCTTTGAGTAGGTAGAATTCAGTAATGCGCTCAACGAATCTTTCGATCCCCGGACCGATGAAAATTTGGCCACTAGCGTAAATATGTTCTGTCAGGGCTGTGCTATTCTATTGCAGAAGAAAGTGGCAGAGAAGAAGAAATTCATCCCGGAATGCCCGTATCATTTTCACCACTCCCAACATTAGAACTCAATTTTACGGAAAAAATGAAATGCTTACGTTATTTGCCAACGTGGAACGCAGTCCTCCGGCAATTAGCTATAGTATGGAACGGTTGGGGGTTCCAACTCGAACTCAAAGAATAACGTAACAGGATACTTTAAAAGACTTATCACATGATAAATACTTTAAAAGACTTATGACAGAACCATTGAATGTGCTCAAAACGTCATAAACTTTATAAGCATTATGATATGATTTTTTAAAAGATTTATAACAAATACCTAACATGATAGCAATACCTCACGTATAGGGTGGTTAGAATGGAAACATTTTTTTTAAAAATGTTTACCCACAAGCTATGCATACAAAATATCAATTCCAAATATTTCATCATCATTATTATCTTAGATTTTCCCCAACAAAATAAGGTCTACATGAGTTCTTTTTTACCAGTGAACTTTAGGAAAAACTAAATCTTTGTTTATTTGCAAGTTTTTCACAACATCATCAATTATTTTTTCCTATATATCTTTCTTGGTCGTGGTAGCTTTCATGAAAAAGTGTTGAGTTATTGTTTCTAAAGGAAGCCTTGGCTCATGTTCTACAACAACTAGGCCATATGACTTCCAAGCATCACATTTTGAAACTTGAAACACTTGTGTATTATTTACAAATATTTACATAGTTTCATCATGATTTGAATATCTTATGTGATTTTTTTGGGATCCTATTGAATTCATACAAAGTGTTAAGATATTAGTTTTGATTAGAGATTTTGTATATTTGTGAAATTTTTTAGTTCTTAAAAATTGATTGATAAGCAATGAACATGCCAAACTCCCAACCATATGATCTACAAGTATTGTGGTATACTATGTTCTATAGATGGACTAGGAATGGTGTTTAGTTCATTTTAGGTAATCGTAGGCCACTCTCTTTCCACCCAGACTAATAGCAATCATTATAGTTCAAATAGTTTAGTCCATATGATTATTGATGTTAAGTTAAAAAAGAAATATAATTAATTAATTTCATTTCATTTTAGGTAACCATTGGTCACTGTCTTCCTACCTAGTGGTCATTATATTTTGTATAGTTTATTCCATATAATCATTGATGTTAAGTAAAAATAAGGAAACATAATTAATTAATTTAATTATTAGATAAGAAAAATAAATTCAAGTCTAGCCTACAATGATAAGTGTTCATTTCTAACTTGTCATCATGTACTAGACATACAAATCAAGCACTGAGATTACCAGGCAATATCACTACTAGGTGAACCAAGTGCTATCACTACTGGGATTACCAAGGCAACATTTGTTAACAGTTAAAACTGGATCACACTTATTTCGCTAATGATTTAATGTGTGATGAGTAGTGAAAGGTACCCCTACTCTTAACCATACGAATCAAAAAGCATTCACATGCGATTCAGTCAAATTCCATGAACTCTATATTTTTTCGGTTCACTAGTTCTCTAGGAAGTAAACAAGGTGTGAGAACGTTCATTGTCTTCCCAAGTACACTTGTGAAGCTCAAGGGTATAGTTTAAGTGTAATTGAGGCACATGATTTTTATAATTTTATATTTTATGGTTTTGGTACTTGAAATAAACAGGATAGAGAATAAAGTAATTTAATGTCTACTTTAATCTAATTGGCTAACTATTGTTTAACTAGTTGCCACATAAGTATTCGGTCTCACTTGCCATGCACATCCTGAACACATATGACGTTGTTAGGCTACCAAACATTAAGGGCTTCTGGGATTACCAAACGCCATATGCATGCTCGAAGTGGTCATAGTTATGTGTTTACTTAATGGCTATTTAGCTTATCTTGCTTAATTAGCTTAATTATTGAGGAACATTGAATAAATAACTAAAAACATTAAATGCATGAATAAAACATGTAAGCTATCTAGAATGCTGCAAGGTTGATCAAGAAGCTTTTCTTTATTACTGCACACACGGTCATGCTCAGGTATAATAGTGCTCAAATAAAGATCCGTACACTCAATGACTCTTGCTGCGGGCACTTAGGAAAATATTCTAACTTTTGAATGTAAAAACTGCAAGAGCTTGGCTACAACTATGACAAGATGATGCCTAAACATGGTGAATTGGCATGTATTTATGATGCCTAAACTATGACANATGCCAATTCACCATGTTTAGGCATCATCTTGTCATAGTTGTAGCCAAGCTCTTGCAGTTTTTACATTCAAAAGTTAGAATATTTTCCTAAGTGCCCNCGATGTGGCTAATCCATGACTCATCATACCTCCACGACTGAATGAGAGCTCGTACTCAAGTTCTTTACAAAATTAGGAAGGTATGTGATGAGTGGTAAGGTACCTCTACACTCAACCATACGAATGCGAGCGTTTCAGGCATGATCCAGTCGAACTCCACAGACGGGCTAGTTGTGGTATCTAGATAGTTACTCATTGATCGTAGTTCGCTGTCTTCCCACTTGGACTAGTATTGCTTTGTCACGTATGGTTTAGTCCAAAGTGAGATGTATGATGTGTTCCTAAACTAATGCTACTCCTAGAGGCAATGGAAAATAATCTTAGCTAAGCTAGGAGGAAAAGGGAGAGAGAATCTAAACTAATAGGAGATAGGGAGAGAAAATCCAAGCTAGCCTAAGTGCGATGAGCATCCATTCCTTAATCATCTGTACACATCTTGGACCTTGTGCATGACTACCACTACGATTACCAAGCGCATGGCCTAGGTACGCTACTAGAATACCAAGTAGTCACACTTAAATGCTCATGATTAAGTTGTACTCATTCCACGTTTAAGGAGTTTAGGGTGAAGAGATATTAACTACGAAAACAATAAATAACAATAACAATTAAATAATTAAACTAAGTGAATGCTGCAATGATGAAGTAATCTCAATCTTTATTTTTAGTCATGTGCATGTCCAAGTACGTCACACTCAAATAAAGGATTCTGTACAATTACAATCATCACACTACAGGCATGCACTAAGAAATAATTCTAACTCTAAGAAGGAAAAACTACAAGAGTTTGGGTAGGGGACTAAGAACTAATGCCAAAACAAAGTGCACTGCCTCTTATTTATGGGCTCACATGGGAACCATGATATTGCGTACGTGATATCACTTGTGTCACGATATTGCATACATGATAACGAGGGTTCGATATTAGGGGTCTGATATTAGGACCCATTAGACAATAGGAGTCTGATAATAGGGGTCTGATAACAGGACCTGACAAACCATGACACCTAACAGACCATGACTCATCATACCCCCATGACTGAATAACAACTTGTCCTCGAGTCAAAGAAAGTGAGGAAAAAATTCAATTGATTACATAGTGGATAGGTATGGGATTATTGACTGACTAGGAATTTATTCATGCTGTAGTGGAGAATTAAACAAAATTTGGACATAGACGCAAAAGATAAAACTTGTGGAACTCATGTGGTTCTTGATAGCGATGGCTCCTCCATGGGTGCCTTTTCTTGTCCTGCAGAATTAGGCTTCTGAGATTGATACCGTTGAAGAAGTGCTTGACGTTTCTCCTCTTCTATCCAAGGATTATGAGCCATCCATGCTGATGTTCCAATGTTTGATGGAGTCAGCACTTTCAATGGTCATGGCAGCTGTGGAAACACTTGATTGGCCTTGACATGTTATGCTGCAAATAGCTGTCATTTCTCTTCATAGGCTCGGGCCCTGACCTCTCCACCTTTTTCTTGGATAGAATATGTAGTAACAGGAGTTCCATGATGGATGCTAAGTGATTGTGCCTCTTGCTCTGCATGTTCTACATGAAGTCCTTGGCCTCTGCCTTCCCCTAGTCGTTCAGTTGCACCTTGAGAAGGTTCTCCTTGTTGTCCTTTTTTAGGAGCCATCTATAATCACACAAAGATCAATTGTTAGTAAGGTTATTGAAACAATTTCAATGATTTCATACCTTACTCATTGCCTTTAATAAATGTTGAATTCTTTGCTTAGTGTGATTTTAGAGTTAGAAATTTTTTCAAGGAAGTTTCCCTAAAATTTTAATGTCAGACCTGGTTTGTTTAGGTGACACATAAAAGGACCTAGTTTTGAGGAATGTTTGATAAAATAATGATAAAGGAAAGAATAGATTTGGCAATGAAGTACTCAGAGGGTATAAGATGATGTGGTGCTGTGCAACAAGTACAAATTACAAAAGTCACATGAGTGGGTCCTTCCCAAAGCAAGTTCTAGCCTATAATGCCCTTGTGTAACCACACCTTAAAATGTCTGTAGACATTAGAAGGGTTAAATGTAATCTATGTTGAGGTAACAAAACACACACATGTAGATACCACCGTGATGAGGCATCAATTCAATGCTACACAAGGCACGAGTCATAAATTCATGAACAATGAGGTGAGACAAATTTTAGAAGGGACTGCAAAGATTGGGACATGAGGTAATTGGCCTAGGGTAGAATGAATCCTCAGTGTAAGGCATGATTCATGTGTCATTAACCTGTCACTCCAAAATTAGGACCAAGTCCATTCCTCTAATCAGTGACATTACATTGCTTCATCCAATGATGGACAACCATAAGAGCACCATGACAAGAAGGTGTACAATTACTTGGCATTTCATTCAAGGGAGGAGTGATTTTTCTTGTGGCACTCGTCATTTTTTTTATGTATTACTTAATCCAGAGAAGCCGCCTACCTTCAGGCATGGGTGCATGTCTTTCCAGTGGCACCCCCTAGAATAGCATTTTTTATTTTTTATTGATTGAGTGCCTTTTGATTACTCTTACTCCCATTTTTCATTAGATCTACAAGAATCTTGGTACAACCAAACTGCATGATAACTCATATAGATGCCACCAATGAGAATCCACAAGTCCCCTTAATGTCACGCCCTGGCCATTCCTTCTTGGTCCATCATTCTTCACTTTGGGCACAATAACACAAAATTACTTTAAGTTTTAAGGATTAGGAATATCATTGTACCTAGGGTAGAACCTCTTATTAATAGAATGGCTGGATGGATGTTGTGGGCTTGCTATTCAAATAATTAGTCACCTGAGACTTGATAGCATAGAACAACACCTTGACCAACTATCACATGAGTGTTTTATTCCTAAATGAGATTACTTATAAAAAGGTAAAAAGATAAAAATACAAAACAAAAGATAAAACAATAAACTGAAAGATGAAAAACTGGAAAACAAAAAATTGTAAAATTAAAGAAGAGAAGAACATTTATTAATTCTATTGTTGTTAGAATGGGGGATACCCCTCATAACTAAACGGTTGAACATGGCTAGAATTAATAAATGGAAGGTTGGGATCCTTGCATGTTGGAAATATTGGGACTTGGTCATACTTACCCCATTGGGGTTAAAGTTGGCATAGTGGGGCAGGTTATAAGGTGTAGTTAATTGATGAGGAGTTGACCCACTATGGTACTTGTGATTGTAAGATGGTATGCAAGGATCAACATGTCTCCCCATGTGGCTATATTCATTGGGCTACATGGTTGTTGGAGTATTGGTTGGTGGCCTAGAGAAAGTAACATGAGGCGTTGGGTTCGAAGAGGAAGATGCACCATAGTGTTGGACTTGTGCTAAGTTGGCAGATGTAGTGGTTTCTGAACTATGGTGTCCCTTTCTACAGTCACGTCTAAAGAAGGGACACCTATGATGTTGTGGAGGATTCCCACTATTGTTGATAGTAGAAGCACAAGTAACATTCATGGGTTGATGCTGTGGTGCAAACCCTTCTGGAACACTTGGTGACGATGTAGAAAGAGGTAAAGGATGAGAATTTTGAAATTGAGAAGGAGTATAAGGTATTCAAGGTGGTGGTTGTGTTGGAGAGGATATGGGTTGATAGTATTGAGGAGAATAATAATCATATGGTGAGATAGAGTATGTTGATCCAATTAGAGAAACAGGATATTGAACTTGATAAGTACTTAGGTTCAGATGGTATGAAGGATGTAACCAGTTCAAGGGTGGCCTCCCCCATGACTAGGATTGTTGCAACTGTAATTGAACACAGTATCTCTGTATGAACTCTAGATATAACACTCTTCCCCAATACTCCTGTAAATGTGACAAGATTGGACATCGGCCCTTGGGGTGATTGTACAAGCAAATGTTGCATTGATACGTATGATTAGTAGTTGAGCTCTTATTTTTGTCAACCCTTCTTTTTGATTATCTAAGGGTAATTTTTCCTACTTCTTGGTTTATCATGACTTTATCTCCAATAATGTTGGCATATTCTTCACATTTCTTATGCATCCATTCCATCATATTATTGATCTTTGTCTCAATTTCATCTAATGATTGTAGTATTGGCAATGATGGTTCCACCTCCTTGAGGTGAGTTGATTTCTCCTCTTCATAATCCTAGGCCCTTGTTGATTTTTGGGCCTGTTGAGATTTTTCAACATTCTCCCATTTAGCCATTTCTCCTTCTTATTTTGCTACTCGCTTAATAAGCTCTTGGAGTTGATGGGTTTGTAGCTCATATAGTTGACCTTGGGCATACATCCCTAGGATCTCCCTTGTTTCATTACGGAGCCCATCAATAATGTGGTACATTAGCCTCTCCTCAGAGAACTCATGGCCTAGGTAGTTATTTAACAATGCATAATATCTTTCTAAGGCCATGTCCAAGGCTTCATGTTATGCTTGTTTCCACTCTTGGATTTGTTTCCTCAAGGCTGACACTCTAGCATAAGTTTGATATCTTTCGTTGAAGAGTTCTACCATTGTTGGCCAACATCAAATTGATTTTGGTTTTAAAGACCTATACCATACTTTTGCGTGGCCAATGAGTGTCATAGGAAAGAGCTTAAGTTTTTGCCATCCATTATCAATGTTGTTCCACACACAGGCATCATGGAAGGATTGTAGATGATGTTGTGGATCTAAAACATAGCCTCCTAAAAACTTAGGAAAGTTTTTTAAATCAAGCTTGGGTAGACAACTTTGAACAACCTCTTGTATTTGCGTTAGGCTTGTAGTGGCCAGTAGGGGTTCATCGTCATTAGGTAGGTTATGCATTCATGAGTTGGGATGATGTTGTCTTCATTTATGTTTATAGGAAACCCCTACATCAGATTGGGTACTCCAAACTTCGTCCTTGTCATCATATAGTTTGTTGGTTCTCCAATGAATTACCTTATTGGTTGTTGCGTTATCATAGTCTTGTGAGAGAGACATGGTTGTAAATTTGTGTGTGATTTAATTGTAATTATTTCTTCCTAAAAGATGTATTGTTAATACTTTGTTACAATGATCTTATATGGCGTAACTAATCTAGATAACTAGCACCATCCCTGGCAATGGCGCCAATGATGAGTTGCAAGGTACCACTACACTCAACCATACGAATATGAGCATTTCATGCATGATCTGATTGAACTCCGCAAACGAGCTAGTTGTGGTATCTAGATAGTTACTTGTTGATCGTAGTTCGCTATCTTCCCACCTGGACTAGTATTTGCTTTATCACATATGGTTTAGTCTAGAGTGAAGTGTATGATGTGTTCCTAAACTAATGCTATTAGTGGAGGTGATGGAAAATAATATTAGCTAAGCTAGGAGGAAAAGGGAGAGAGAATCTAAACTAATAGGAGATAGGGAGAGAGAATCCAAGCTAGCCTAACTACGATGAGCGTCCGTTCCTTAATCATCCATACACATCTTGGACCTCATGCATGACTACCATTGGGATTACCAAGCGCATGGCCTAGGTACACTACTAGAATACCAAGTAGTCACACTTAAATGCTCATGATTAAGTTGTACTCATTCTGCATTTAAGGAGTTTAGGATGAAGAGATATTAACTACGAAAACAATAAATAACAATAACAATTAAATAATTTAACTAAGTGAATGCTACAATGATGAAGTAATCTCAATCTTTATTTTCGGTCATGTGCATGTCAAAGTACGTCACACTTGAATAAAGGATGTTGTATAATTACAATCATCACACTACGGGCATGCATTGAGAAATATTTCTAACTCTAAGAAGTAAAAACTACAAGAGATTGGGTAAGGTACTAAGAACTAATGCCAAAACCAAGTGTGCCACCTCTTATTTATAGGCTCACACAGGAACCACGATATCGCGTACGCAATATCACATACCCAATAATGAGGGTCCGATATCAGGACCCATTAGACAACAAGGGTCTAATAACAGGGGTTCAATAATAGGACCTGATAGACCATGACTCATTAGTATGGGATTATTGACTAGCACATGACACAACAAAACTAACATGATAAAACTAAGTGCCCAAGTGTATGGATCAACAAAATTACAAATTTTTGGTGTTCACGACACAAAATTGAACACCAAACAAAATTCGAACAACATGTCCTTTGATGGCATAAAGACAATTGACAAGATCACACAGTCCCAGGCAATGGAGGCTCTTAAGGCTTTGACAAACCTTCTCCAACTTCAAGCACATGTGGCTGTTGAGGCTATTGTGGTTGTCTAGCTATTGTTGCAAATTTTGATGAAAGATGAAAAGAATCTAATAACGCTTTCATCTTCTCCTCCTTACTCATGGAATTGTAGCGATCAAAAACTTCGGTAGCTGAAAAATGCTGAGGGGTCGGCGGTCATGGATAGTCTCGATCCCATATCCATGGGAGGGCCGTGCTGGATGAAATGGATATGAGGCACCCTGAATGGTTTGGTCGATTAGATAGGGACTTAGTCATCGTCTATATAGCCTTTTGCAACGTGTGGTTTAAAAATGGAAATGATAGTGTGGAATAATGCTTAAATGCAAAAGAGATAGAAAACAGTGTAAAACACAACAATAAGCAGGAAACAAAGTAAAATGCAGTTAAAAAATGCACCGCTCCGAAGCTACAAGTTTGCTCTGTCAAGATGGGTATAGTTGGTTGCACTGCGTTGAGGAGTGCAGAGATCCCAAAAGTAACAAAGACATGTAGAGTAAGATGGCTATGTGCTTGGGTGTGGACTCAAGAGCTGACAATGCGAAAATTCTACCAAGGTGGTAGAAAAGGGGCAGAACAAAATGCCAGCTAAAAATGCTAACTATTTGCAGTGTCAAATAGAAAGCTTACAATGCTCAATGTTACAATGCTAACTTACTTATTTTTTTCACCGAATCTGAGAGGCCAACCCTTCGAGCATTGCTCATCGGGGTATTTATAGGGCAAAAGGCACGCGAAAGGGGTAGTTTGGACGCCATGTTCCTTAGGCCTACGTTGACTTGTTTTTGCTACACATGCTTGCATGACCGTTGGGCTTGCATGACTATTGTAATGAAAGCCTGCCATGCCGTAACTGTGAGCCTGCCATGTTGTAATTACGTCATCAACGTCTAAAGACGTGTGCCAATGGTTCAATTAGGTGAAGTGCATTGATGTCACACAACCACTCGTCATGCTTTGCTGTGCTTTGTAGTGTAGCATGTTCGACGTAGCATAGCATCTTATCATGCATTTCGCTACATGTGGGTTGCATGCTTGTTATGCTATGCTACGCTACGTAGTGTAGCGATTGGCCTTAGTCGCAAAAAATTTTTCAATCTACAAACTTTGCCTCCTACACTGCGAAACTTACGAACTTGCCGATCCTACCCTTTGAGTTGCCTTTTATCACCTCTGCAGAATTGCTACGCCTCGCTGCGCCATGTAGCTCAGTGTAGCATAGCAATAGACATGGTCCACAGCTTTCTGACAGAAAGAGATATTATTGAAGGACTTGAAGTAGGGCGAGGGGACCAACCGCCTAGCTTTTACTATGTTGTGCTACGCTTCGTAGCACAACATAGTGTAGCACTTTGTTCTGCAATCATTTTCTGAAGCTTACTACGCTACATAGCAAGGCGTAGCGTAGCGTAGCAGACTTCGTGACTTAGAAAAATTGTCGAACTATCTCGCTTATTTCGGGTGTTGCTGACAACTCCGCGTGATGCTTCTGAGTAGGCCGTCGGCTGGGTAAACTACTTAGGTGGATAGGCAGGATGATCCATAGAGCCTGTTTACACCTTGTACTGTCTGAAATCGTCGGTCTCTAGCTGGAAGGAAACAGAAACTGGGAGATCTTCGGACACACACAGAAAATCCTACCTTCGCTTGAGGTCAAGCTGGAATTGATGAAGGCAGAGTACCTTGAGTGGTACGCACGTGGATCAGGGAAGGATTTCCCCAAATGTACACCGAGGTGCTATACGCTGGGTTATATGTGAACAACGTAACAAATGTAAAACGAAATGTAAACAACGTAACTAGTGTAAACAGAGCGTAAACGTACGAGGGCATAAACAACAAATATGCAACAATTAATGAAAAAATGTAACAGATTTTAGGAAGAAAATGCAGGAATATTATTGCAAAATGAGAATTACAATGTACCGATCTAACGCAGTTGTGGGTTTCACACAAGGCGGACGAATAGCCCCAGTGGATGCAGGGATGACAGTGTGCTGGTTCAAACTGTAGGCACAGCATAGAGGCTGTATGCTCAGCGTACAGGCTTAAGGTCCCACGTACAAGGTTCTCTGCTCTAGTTTTTAGCGTCTTTGTTTTTCTCTCCGGTGTCTCAAATTTGCTGACTCGTTCTAATGAAAAATTGGGATTTTTATACAGGTTTAGACGTTAGACTCAGGTTGGGTGACATGTGGCGCGTTGACCAGGTGCAAAAGAATAAAATGTTACAAGTGTACAACATGTTACATCTGTTGGGCGTATACGCTGGGCGTATACGCTGTAGCAGGCGGGCGTAGACTTTGGGCGTATACGCTGAGTGTATACGCTAGGCATGCAGGGCGTATACGCTGTATATGCTAGGCGTATTTGCTTGATATGCTGGGCGTATACGCTGTGTCTGCTGGGCGTATACGTTAGGTGTGCAGGATGTACATGCTCAGCGTATAGACTCCAGGATGCCTGATGTCAACATTTGATAATTGCTCTACCTATGTGAGTTGATGCCTTGTACCAAATCTTGCTCTGAAATGCTGTTTCTTTGCCATCTTCGGGGGTTGCATGCCAGGCATATACGCTGTGAACGCTGGGTGTATACGCTGTGAATGTTTGGACTTGAGCATATACGCTGGAAACGCATACTAAGTGAAAACTAAGTATGTTGTACTCTGAAGTTGCCATTTTTGATAGCAGATGTTGTCGTGGTTGTCAATGGGTCCCAAGGAACTATTCCTCATCGAGTTCAACTCTGCTTGAAGCTGTTGGTGGGCTGTTAAGCTTGATTCTTGTTGGAAATGTACTAAGCTTAGAAATTTGTGGTGTTTCATTGGTTCCTCTTTGTTGATGCTTGGAGGAATCGACCCGAGAAGCATCGACAAAGAAGTGCAAAACACCACAAGCAACTCGATAGAGGCTTTGTCCTTGGACACCTGACTAGACATCATTGCACCGTGTTCAGTAGTACATGGGATTGTGGGAAATGGAATTTGCATTTGATAGGGAAAGGGAAACCGTGGGGATTCGGGAGGAATCAAGGTTGTGCATAGTGAAAGGGGTGTTCTGGTGTGTATGCGGGTCATGTTGATCCTTGTCAATAGCCATTGTGTAGCAAACTCGGAATCAAGACATGAGATGTGCGTCCTTTGGCAGAACAAGACTCTTGATTAGTATCTGAGAGGACTTGTTCACAAAACCAAAGCTACGTGATGATGTGTTGCATTCTTTGGAGGAATAGGACCCTTGCTTAATGTTTAATGGGGAACCTGTTGGCGGAGAGCCAAAGCCATGTAACGGGATGTTTCTTGATTGTTTTGGACATGAGCGTTTGCTTTCGAGGCAACTGCCGTCCCGCCTCATGTTTTATGTGGGAAGGGATGACGTTTTTCTTTATTTTTTTTGTGTTCTTATGCTCAAATGTCATGTTGTGGGTTGCAACCGCTTAGGAGTGGCGTGATATGCAACGATATGTTCAATGTTTCGGGCTGTACCAGGTGTGTTCGGGATGTAGCCAAGTATAAGGTGTTGAGGGATAGGCGGGATATAAAACAGGGGATGTACTAGTGAATGGTTTGATTTAGTCTTGTCACATGCGCTGCAAACAACGTCTCACCTTGCTGCCTATGATGAAGTGCATTCTTGTACGAACACCTCTGAGTGTTATCCTGCAAACACAACTCCAAAAAGACAAGAAAACCATGAGTGAATAAGCAAGCTTAGACTTAAAACAGCTACTGATGAAATGAAGGCATCGGATGAGAGTTCAGGCACTGTATACGAATGGCGATAATGTTAGTAGGATCGGCTGATGGTGAGCGATGCAGCGATTCTGATGAAGTTTGAATGCAGCCATAGATTGAAGAACCAGAGATGAACTTGCCAATTTATAGTCTTAGCGGACTATCATGGGTTATTTTTATGTCATGACCCATTGGACACTTCCCATTTAGCATTGTGGTAGATGGTACATTGCTAGTTTCTAGTCTTAGTGGACCGTGAAGAGGCAAACCAGTTTATAGTCTTAGCGGACTCTGGTGAGTGGAACTGTGGCAGTTTACTGTTGTATCGGACGGGTGCTAGTTTATTGTCATTGTAGACTCTGTGTGGTATCAGTTTATCGTCATGATGCTAGGACGAGTTGTGGTATTAGTTTTAAGTCATGATTCTAGGACTATTCTATGGTATCAGTTTACCGTCATGATTCCAGGACGAGCTGTGGTATCAGTTTTAAGTCATGATTCCAGGACTGTTCTATGGTATCAGTTTACCGTCATGATTCCAGGACAAGTTGTGGTATCAGTTTTAAGTCATGATTCCAGGACTATTCTATGGTATCAGTTTACCATCATGATTCCAGGACGAGCTGTGGTATCAATTTTAAGTCATGATTCTAGGATTGTTCTATGGTATCAGTTTACCATCATGATTCCAGGACGAGCTGTGGTATTAGTTTATAGTCGTGATGCCAGGACTCCCACGTACCTGAGCTTGTACTCAAATATGGAACAGTTTCAAGAACAAATGATTGGTCGGATTTGCAAGCTCATGCCCTTCCATATCAGCTAACTTGAATGCTCCGTTGTCGTATGCTTTGGTGACCAAGTAGGGCCCTTCCTAGTTGGCTGAGAATTTGTCCGAGTGTTCTCGAATGGCCTTAAGTACAAGGTCACCTTATTTGATGGGACACTTATGAATGTCATGCCGATGACATTGCCATTGTTGTTTTTGGTACCATTCGATCTGATCGAGTGCACGTATGCGTTCCTCCTCCACCGAGTCCAGGTCAATGATGCGCAAGTCATGATTTTGCCCTTCGTCGGGGAGTCCAGAGAGTGTGATCCTTAAACATGGTACTTGGTACCTATAATTCCAAGGGTAAAACAGCTTCTGAACCGTAAACAAGGCTATATGACGTTTTACCTGTTGAAGTTCAATGCATCATGCGATATGCCCATAGTGCGTATACCAGCTGTTCATGCCATCTTCTCTTGCTTTAGGTAAGCATCTTTTTAAGTATTGTGATGTAAAATGGTTTATCATTTTGAGGTGGGTAAACTATGGGTAGTTGAACTAGTGCTGTTTTAATATTATCGAATGCTTCCTGGCACTGTGGAGTCCATTCAAAATGAACATTCTTGCGTAGCAAGTGGTTCATAGGTTTCAACTTATTTGTTAGTTTTTCTATGAAACGCCTGATAAACTGTAATCTACCTTGTAGACCTTGGAGTTCAGTAAGGTTGTTAGGTGGTTTTAAGTTTGTTATTGCCTTAACTTTATCTGGGTCTACTCGTATTCCTACTTCTGAGGCTATGAATCCAAGCATTTTGCCTATCTTAACTCCGAAGACACATTTCTTTGGGTTAAGTCTTAGCTCATATTTTAAACAACGTTTTAGCACTAGGTCAAGATCTTGTACATGTTGTTCTGATGTCTTTGATTTAACCACAATATCATCAACGTAGTCATTAAGCGAGTGCAGTATGTAATCGCTAAAAATGAATGTCATGGCCCTTTGATATGTGGCCCCAGCATTCTTGAGACCGAAGGGCATCATTGTGTAACAAAAGGTTCCCCATGGTGTCATAAAGATAGTCCGGAGCTGATGTTCCAGGTTGGTGCGTATTTGATTGTATCCTGAGAAGCCATCCATAAAAGATAATAGGGTGTGCCCAGTGGTCGAGTCAACAAGTTGATCGATGCTGGGTAGAGGAAAATCATCTTTTATGGTCGCAACGTTTAGATCTTGGAAGTCAATGCATAAGCGAATGCTTCCGTTCTTCTTCAGGAATATGACCATGTTTGACACCCAATCGGCGTAATCGATAGCCCGAATGAAACCAGCCTGATAAAGTTTGGTGATCTCATTGCGAATTGCCAATGCTACCTCAGGTTTAACCTTTCGTGCCTTTTTTTTTACCGGCCTCAATTTTGGATCAAGGATAATGTTGTGCTGGACGATTCGAGGATCTAACCCAGGCATGTCGGTGTATGACCAAGCGAATGCTTTCATGTTGTTTCGAAGCACATCTTCTATGTCTTTGTTCAGTGGAGGTTGCAATAGTGTACTTAATTTTAATATTTTGATTTCACCATCAAGCATAGCGATGGGGGTTTCAGTCAATGGGTCTTCGGAGATGTTTTCAGCTTCTATGTCAAGAGATTTTATCATACCTTTGCGGTTATCTAGCATTTGTTGTGTCGAGGCTATGAGTGTATCTTCCGTTGATGTATCTAAACTAATGGAGTTTATGTCGATTTCTCTTATGATTTTTCCATATGGTCCATCGATGATTAATGGTGCGGATAAACGCTGACAATCCATCGGGCTTGCTCCTGCCAATAAACAGAGAGCAGAATGAGCTAATAGGTATTGTTCCATGTTCTTTGACAACTTAAATCATGTGTACATGCATGATGATGGTTTATCATCACACTAGGACGCATGGCAATTTAAGGCCATACCGGGCCGTGGGTGGTAGTTTCAGGCCTTACCGGGCCGCATGGCAGTTGAAGGCCGTACCAGGCCACCATGGCAGTTTAAGGCCATACCGGGCCGGATGTGGTAGTTTAAGGCCTTACCGAGCCGAAGGGGCTTTGTATGTGGTAGTTTAAGGCCTTACTAGGCTGTGATGGCAGTTTAAGGCCATATCGGGCTGTGATGACAGTTTAAGGCCATACCGGGCCGACTGTTCACCGTAAAATTTGCACAGGAGAGTCTGCGTCAAAATGTTCAGTGTAGACTTCTAAGGTTGNATAAATAAAGAAGAAGGAAAAGAAACAAAGTGGAGGGCGGCGACGGCAGCGGCGGCGGTGCGGCTCAACGCTATATATATAGCGCAGGGGTGTCATTTGTGCACATTGTAAACCAGAAGCAAGCGTAAACATTGAGCATGAGCGTAAATATCGAGCATAAGCATAAACATCGAGCGTAAGCGTAAACAGTGAGCGTAAACGTAAACCCTAAACCTGAAGCGTAAGTGAAACACCGTGAAAATTACGAGTGGGCCTTAAGCAAAGATTCACAATTCAAGCAAGGGCGCATGTTAGAATTCCAGAAGGGAGAATAAGATAGAGCAACACTAAGAGGTTTACGCTCTGTTATGCACGGCAGCGTAATGAGCTCCAAAATAGTCAATGCAAAGTCTAAGAAAGTGCGATTGCTCATCATACACTCATCACGCAACGTAGCGTATCACAGCGTATTGTGTCACCAAGCTAGACACCGTTTACGCTTCATTACGCGCGGCTGTGTAAGCAAGCGTAAAATAGCCTGAATCCATTGTTTCCATGTCATGTTACGCTCGTACACGCAACGCAGCGTGAATGAGCGTAATATAACTCAAAGACAGTTGAAACATGCCCGATGTGCATCTATTCTTTACACGCACAATACGTAAATAAGCGTATTGTGCGTAGTCATGAAATCTGACACAAAAATGGTCAAACCGACAGTACCTGAAACATTCGGGACACACGTCATCAGGGTTGCGCCTTTTCCACAGGATGTCGCAGCCTACAAATACCCCAGTTGACAAAGATACAGGGGTTGGCAAATCAAAGAGGCAAAGGACATTTTTTTCCTGGGCACAGGAGCACTTATCACTTTTGAGCAGAGATACAGAGAGCAACACTTTGGTAATTGTTGACAGTATCACCTTACAGTAGAGACAGAGCACAGTTCGCTTTGAGCATCGGCAACAAGAGTAATCTTTCTTTGGGGAAGACATAGCTTTCTCTACCAGCGACCACTAGCGGTCCTAAATAGAAACTACCTAAGGCGAACGAAGCAGATCCAAGATCGTGGGATCATCTTGCACGGTTCGCAGGCTCTATTGGTCAGAAACAGTTGATCGATAGACATCGCAACTTGACCTTCCTTGCATCCCAGCTTTGGCCCACGAGGTAGACCGGACTTCTGTTTGGACAGTTTTCTTGTTGTTTTGTGCTTGCTTTATATCCAGTAATCAAGGTCTCCCCAGTGTAACGAGATATATAAAAGATACATCTTTCAAGTCAAAGCGTAGATCTTGAAACTACGTGTTTCTCTTGTGTTAGTCTCTTCTTATCGTGTTTAGCGTTATCATCGTTACAATTTGTCTACGTCGCTTTCCCCTCATTTTGCGATTCCTCGAATCAGATCGTTCCACGAGATATTCATCGATTTACTGATTAGTAAGTCCCTTTCTGATCGACAAGACCGTTCAGGGCACCGCGGATTCGTTTTTCCAGCATAGCCCTCGCACGGATTCGTGGTTAAAACTGTGTACACGGGATTTGGTTTGGTATTTTCCAGCTGCCGACGTTTTCCGTCGTTACAGTTTTCTGGCGCTAGAAGGAGGGCCTGAACCTTCAATCCGAATATTTGAGGTAGCTCTATTAGTGATCCATACCCTAAACCGTAGACGTAATACCTCTAGGGAAGTTTACGGTAAATCGTGTGGTATAGATCGGTCGCAAGGACGATTTCTTTGGGATCCTACAGGGTAGAAAGCCTATTCGTGCTTTTTGTTGCCAGCTATTTCTTAGATCCGATTACCAGTTATCGTTAATCTCATTGCTCAATGGATTCCTTGTACACGACCACAACCGTCATGGTCCATGCCGATTTGGGTGACACATCTGTGAACCCTATCGCGGTCACCAGACCAGCTCTTGGCGCAACATGATCTCAGGGGCCATTGCGCCGATCATTGAGACTTCAGGGAAAAGAGCCCGTCTTCACGGTCATAACCCCTGAAGAATACAACTTTATATGTGTTAAGATCCAGGCGAACTTGGCTCTTAGCCGAGCTGAGGTCGAAGCGAAACGAAACTTTGAGGTGGTCCACCGAGGGGGCCATGATTTCAAGCCAACAGCTTACGACATCATTCCCTTGACCGAACACCAACATGAACTCATTACACAGTTGGTCATGGCCAAGGGCCAGGCTGCACAGGCGGTGGTGGAACCCCAGAATGGGGAAGAGAAAGAGGATGAATTAGTAGCCTAGTCGGAACATTCGTTCCATACCCTGAGTCCCCACACGTATGTAAATCCCCTATTTCCTTTCAACAGAGAGGCCGCTCCTCTTGACTTAGCCATAACCACACAGATGCATGTCCCCATCATTCCACAGGCCACTGTGCAGCCATCTGGGCTGCCAGTGCAAGTGCCCTATAGTAATATGGGGGCAGTTGCATCATCACGAGTTCTCAGCATTCCAGCGGTGGTCCCGGCGACCACCGCACCCCATTTCATCCCTCAGATACAACCTCACACCATATCAACAACTCGCCCAGCGCCGATTTTACCGCCCCCGCCCCCTCCAACTCAACAGATCACCACAATTGTTCAGCCACAAACATACATCCAACAGCCTGCCCCAAGCCAGTGGCTCAACCCTGCAGCGCAACATAACCAGTCTGCGCTGTATGGTGTGCAACCCTCCGTTGCACTCGCAATGCAAGTTCCACAGGTGGTCCCGCAGTATATCTATCCTTATATTTTGCAGCAGCCGGCGGCTAACCCCTCTTCGCAAACCAGCGGGTGGTGGTCTTCACAGGCCCCTCCGCCTACAGGAATCCCCGACCCACAAGCAGCCAGCCAATTTCTCCCATCGTTTCCGTTCCCTAGCGCCGCCCTCCCAGTCCAACCTTTTATGCCTTCTGCACAGACACCTTCGTCAACAGGTCTGGACCAGGCCTTCCAGCTTATACAGACTCACCGAGGAGGTTCGATGCCTCAAAGCTGCTGGTTCTAATACCATTCAGATCATGGACTTTTACCAGGATGATCCGATTAGTCTAGTGGTCCCTATGCTGTCGTTGCCGCCAGGGATGTCCCTGCCTCATTTCACTAAGTACAATGGGGAGGGAGATCCCAACGCTCACTTGGTCACATTTAGGTCGGAGTCCTTGTTGTTGCAACAGTGGCCACACACCATCATTCAAGTCTTTGCAATATCTCTGACAGGGAAACCTTTGGATTAGTACCGAGCCCTCCCACGCTCTTCCATCTCAACCTTGGAAGAGCTGCTGACCCAATTTATGACCCGCTTCAAATACAACTTGAAATCGGAAGTCACATTGGATCAGCTCATGGGGGTGAAGCAAGACCCACTCGAGCCCGTCCAAAAGTTTATACAGTGCTGGAATGCTACCTTGAATGAGATCCGCGAGCCGATCGCGGACTCACATCTACTAGCTATCTTCAAGGGAGCAGTCAACGACTTTATTAAGTCAAAGCTGTATTATCTTTCCCCCAACTCTCTACACTAGGCCTTCACTCAAACTAGAAGCATCCAAGATGCTGTGGAGGCTAGCAACGACCTGGCGTATGTCGCCTACAGGAATGCACATAACAAGGGCAAGGACAAAGGTAAAGCAGCGACAACGACAGTAGCTGCGATGACTGAAGGTGCAAAGACTAAGAATAAGAAGGCACCCATGGCGCCTCCTGAAACCACGGCTGGCGCCAGCACTAGCCAAGACACAACTGCCCCTGAAAAGGCCCCCCAGGCTAAGCCAAACTTTGAGCGTAAGGATCGCTCAAAGTACACGGCATTACCTATAAAGCATTCCGAACTGCTGAAACAACTGTTAGGGGCAGGGCACATTCAACCTAAGAAGGTGGCTGAGGAAGCTCTGAAGCGTCACAGACGTCATTGTGAATTGTTGAAGAACCCTTCTTTAGCCTTACCTAACGAACCACCAGTTCCAAGATCTTTCAGGCTAGACCGTTTCTGTGACTACCACCAGCTGTGTGGTCACGATACGGATTACTGTTTGGCGTTGAAAGACGACATTCAACATATGCTAGACAATGGCTCACTCAAGTTAGACAGCAGCAACCCGACGCATCCAGAAAACCAAACATTGCACGTATATAAGGACCCGTTGAATGCAAACGATGATCCTTATACGATCACTGTGGTGAGTACGGACAGTGAGAGGAAGGAACCACTGAAACAGCCTTTTGTTTTGTGTGTGCCTACCAGCTCACAAAGGGGGCCAGCCATTTCATCGGCAGCCAGTGGAGTCTCAAGGCCCCCCTTTATTATATGGGCACCTTCTTGGATACACCCTTAATCACGTAGCGACAGTCAAGCCGCGGCCTTGCCCGTGCCCACGCCTAAGGCGCCCTTCATTATCAGGGTGCCAAAACCACAGGCTGCTCATCTCACGTAGGGGCAGACCTCCAACCATAAGAGTCCACCATCACCTCCCAAACGAAAGGGAGAGAACACATTAGTGAACGCAACGAAAGACTATTCTACGCTCGGCTTCCCTAAGCCTAGGCCCCTAGCCTCTGTGCCTTCGCCTGTACCTCAGGGGCAGGATAAAGGTGCAGAAACACAACCGCCTTCTTTTGGCAGGAAAAGGAACAGCCCCTCAACTGACACTGCTCTATCTCGAGAGATTCGTCTCTTGGGCCGAATGGAAGAGGACAAGGAGAATAAACAACCTAGCCGAGAGAAGAACCTCCTCGACGCATTTACGTAAGTTAAACAGGCTCTCAAACAAAAAAACACAACCCTGAGCCTTTATGACCTGCTTATGACGTCTCAAGAGCACCGTGAGGCTATGGTTCGCATGCTGACATCCATATTAGTGGATGAAAGCTTGCCAGCAGAGGAGGAAGCGATACATGCTGTCATGTTTCCTTCCGAAGCCGAGCAACCTACGCCTACCTCGCTGACCTTCCATGACAAGTCTATCAAAGACGATCCTGAGAAAGGTCAGGTCACCACTGAACCTATGTTCATCACTATCCGGGTCGGTCAATACCGGATCCGAAGAGTGCACGTAGACAATGGTGCAACTACCAACGTCATTCCCTATTCCATCGTGGATAGGTTGGGTCTGGTCGACCAGATCACGCCCACGACGACGGCTTGCTTAAAATCGTTCAACGGGGCAGGGGTTCAAGTTAAGGGGACGGTGCGTATTGAGTTTGTGGCGGGGGATCAATTCCCAACAGAGGCCACTTTCTTAGTCGTCGAGGAGATGCCAGGGTTCAACCTGATCTTGGGGAGGTCGTGGTTAGCCCAGCTGAGGGCGGTTTCATCACCGATACACCAAGAGATACATCTTCCCTATGCCAGAAGAGAGGTTGTGATACGCGGTGACGAAATCACCCTCAGGACCATCAATAACATTGAAGAAGAACGGGGTTCAGAGATAGAAACGACTAATGATCAAACCCATCTTCAAACCACTCAACAAGCTGACAGAAATAATGACGGTCTAGCTTGGGCTGACCTGCCATTTCCGGATGGCAGCGTAGAGGAGTCAAACATAAGTCTCCTTGCCCTTACGCAACGCTCAGCGTAAAGGCCATCAAGAGACAATTGCGCATCAATGGTTGAACGATGGTCCTTGCGTACATTATCATGTCTTAGCGAGTTATCATGGTTATTACTTAGCAGTTTTATTTCATGCATTTTCACGTTACTTTCGTGTTTAGTTCTTACGCTTGTCATTGATCTTCACATTGTTATATTTTTCGTATGCATGATATTCACATTTCCTGATCACTTTAGCATAATTACGCAAAATTCTGTACTAATATCATTTACGCTTGCTGTATTACGCAGTTGGCCCGCAACGGCCTTAAACTAGCCAAGGCCCGCAATGGCCTTAAACTAGTTACCCAGAATTATGCATTATCATCATTTACGCTTTCTCTACATTACGCGTCAGGCCCACAATGGCCTTAAACTAGTTGTGGTCCGCAACGGCCTTAAACTAGTCGCTAGGTTACGTAGAATCATGTGACGGCCCGCGATAGCCTTAAACTAGCCATTGCATTCTATCATTATAACTTAGGCACCATCCCTAATAATTACGTTCATGCTGTAAAAGCATAAAATCCAAAAAGACAAAATGATTGACATTTGAAATATCCACCAGGTCTTATAACGCGTCCTTTTAGTCATTCGTAAAATAATATTTCATTTCACCATCAATAAACTTATGCGTAAGCCACAATTACGCATTTCCTCTACTGCCACTGTCGCCAGTATCTCTTAGGTCCGGGTCTAGCCCTAATGGATCGTCCTCTAGTGGGCCATCGTCTCTGGGAATTATTCTTTCATGAAGAATTCCTTCTTCATGAGGTCCTCGTTTCGGTATCGGCTCCACGGGAGGACGCTCTTCATCGCTGCGCTCCTCCTCTTCCTCTGCTTCTTCTTCTGCTTCCGCTGCTTCCTCTGCTAACTCCTCACCTGGCTTGTCTTCCCTATCCTCTTCTGGTGCCTAAATACAAATAACATCAAAGTTAGAATAGGCAACATAGTCGAAAAAAAAACTTTAGATTTAGTCATGCATAAACTTACTTGCGACGGCCCTGCTTCCGTAGCAAAGGGAAGCTTGTCCAGGCCAGCCCAAAGGCGCTTCATAATCTCTTTTTCCGTTAGATCTGGCCACACATCCTCTCCCAAGGCAGCTCCAACCTTGACTTTCCCTTTCTCCACGCTAGTCCAGCGGGGAGGATCAGGGAAGAACGTAGGGACTGTCCTTTGACCCCCAGGGAGAGTCATCTCCCTTTCCAAGGACGCACTTACAGTCACCTGCTCTTCAAACTTCTTGAAGGATTTTGATGCTCCGATGACGTCTAGAAAGACTTCCAGGGATTGGGCTTTGACGGTAGAGTCATGATAAAGTTTGCGATAAGCGACGCTTTCTCGTTTATACAAGTGCTTATGGTCCTTCTTCTTCTGCCCCCATTCTTGCACGCTTGCACAATAGTCCCTCCAATTCTGGCTTTTCTGGGCTAAGAGCTCTATCTACATCCACTGCTCTACTAACACCCGACTGGTCTGTACGCTGTTTTTGATGGCAGTCCAATAACGGGAATAATCGACAACAGCAGTACGCCAGTCTTCATCCCCTATTTCTCGCGCCTGTAGGAAGTCGCACCGTGATCTTAAGTTTTCGACCTCTTTGGTCAAAGACTCAACCCTCTGCTCCGACCTCTGCAGCCTTTTCCATAGATTTTTATTTACGCCCCTACTTTCCCATAAGGAGCGTGTCGAGCGTAACACACATTTACGCATCTCCTCATAAATGTGACGTGGTACGGCTGCTTCATCGGATGGTGGCTCCACTGTGTCCAAATCAATGGGCTCTGTGGGATCCCATCGGAAGCGGGCTCCTAACAAAAACAACCATCAAATGTTGATGACAAATTACCACTATGTAATATCACAAGCTTATTGCAACCATAACGTATCAGCTCCAGGTTCGACGTGCTCCAAGCGCTTGATCATGTCACTAACAACGTCTTCCATGAAGGCAAATTTGTCAGGGAAGTCTCTCCATGCTCTGCTCACAGCGACAGATGTGGACACATCCTCTTCTCCTGTGGCGTGATCCAGTTAGAAACTTCATTAATTTACAGAGTTCTGCAAATATGCTAACACACATATTACCTCTACCGGTGACAGTGGCAACTTCGCCAACATCTTCCGCTTCCTTTCCCTCTTCACGCACTTGAGTCTGTGCGTCACTGGTCCCAATAGCCAGGGCCTCCTCAGGTACCCGGTCCTATGCACGGCTCCCGCGAATAGCTGGGGCCTCCTCACGCACCAGAGCCTGTGCATGGCTCACGCTAACAGCTGGGGCCTCTTCTTCCAAAATTGAGGTTCCCTCCCTATGACTTAATACTACTGCCCCTGTCTCAGGGGTCAGTTCCTCGGTAATTCTCACTGGTCATGTCACAGCACCTTAGTATATCATTCCAGACCATCTAAAAAAAAACATTGCGTAATACAATTCCTTCATGCTTACCAGGTGGAGGCTTACTCCGCTGAACTTTGACCGCCACAGTTCGGCCTGTGTCACTCCTAGGGGCCTCGGCTATACGGAGCCTTTTACGCTGAGCTGCAGGTTCTACGATTTCCTCCGCCAGACGTTTTCCCCATGAGGCATCGCCAGTGTACGTAGGCATTATCCCACCTATACTGTCGGGGCCTCGCAGCCGAGACGCCGCCAACCCCTTGGTCGTTATAAACAATGACTCCCCGATCCCTTCCTGCGGATCCTGCCCACGGGTAGTGCTGAGGATATGGGCAATCCAGGGTTTGGATAGCTGGTCTCAGTCTTGCTATACCCAGACCCCATTCCTTTGAATGACCAGAAAGTCAGCAAACCACCGGAGGCAAGCTATGAAAAAGGCGTAATGCACGTTGAAACGGGACTCAAGCTTCTTGCGAAGCTTGATCATCTCATTGCGCAGTCCCTTCGCAAAATAGCTTGCCCAATTGAACTGGGTCCCCTCCTCTAGAACCTCTCGCATAATACGGGTCTGTTCTACAGAAAAGAACTTCCCTTGCGAGAGAGTTTTGGGGAAAGTATGGGCCCAGAAAAGGGGATAAAGTGTCTTGGCAACGCCCATCTGGAATCTTTCGCAAGGAAACCCTTTAGTCTCCTTCGGGACCCTTACCCACTCCTTCAGCCACTCCTGGAAGTCGAGGCTCCTCTTCGCCTTCTCACTTACGGGAAGGCCATCCGAGGGGATGCCAAATAGGTCCACGAAGAGTTGAACGTCAATGTTAAAGCTTACACGCACATTATGTACGTGCGTGCAGAAACGCTCTGCCTTTTCGTTGAAGGAGTTGACCAGGGTTAGCATTTCATTGGCGGGGACATCAGGAGTTGCAGCTAAAAACAGATGCATTAGCCCTGCAGCTCGGATCTTGGTGGTCACCGCGACTAGGGCCACCGAGTGGCCGAGCCAGCACTGTGCGTCCTTGATGTCACCGTAACGGAAAAGGACGGTGTTCGCCTCGCGGCTGGAAATCGTAAGGGTAATCTCCCGGGATTCCTTAACTGAACAGCGTAAAACGCGAGTCAAACCAAAACACTATTACGCAATGTTCACAACTTACAACTATATTATGCAATAATCGACCATATAACAGCCTCACCAGGTCCAAATGGCAAAGGAAATGGCGGAAGGTTCCTCTGCACGTCCTCAACGGTAAGAGGCGGATCTAAGGTCCAGTCATCATGTAGCCACCCGAGTCTCTGGCAATTCTCAAAAGCCCCAGCATAGCGGGTGGGGTACTGACGCATGTCAAAGCCAATCTGCCTGATAACACCATCACACACGTTGCTAGTTGAGGTAAATGCCATTATTGCCGTTTCAGCCCATGATAACGCATCTCCATTTTCGACTAACCTGTTGTCATGAATAAAAAACCTGTACCATACAACGTAGGCTTATCTTACATTTTGCACATAGGCTTCTCTTACATTTCACATCGGTAACAGACATATAACAACAACAAAAAATAGACAGTTAATAAAGGTCGCTTACCCGCCTGCGTAGTACACCGTGCCTTGTGGGTTCTGGAAATAGGTCGAGACATGGCGAGGCACGAACAATGTGTTATATGCATGATAACAACTGAATCGAGCCATTTCCCAAATCCAGTTTAAGCTCCTTAAGCCCCGGGCGCTAAGTTCTCGGTCCTTGGGACAACCCGTATTGATGGCCCCGTATGTCAAAAAGGCTAGAATCGCTTGTGCAGAACCCACCAGCAGGTGCTCTAAAAGGGCACCGGCGATGTCGCCAGACAAATCAGACCACACAATGACGCTGTAGTTGCGCAGCAAGAACTGTAGGAACTCCAGTGCACCCCGTCGAAACATATGGCGCTCCCTTGCAACCGCGTGTGCGGGGGAGGAACATTGGGGACGATGGGATTTATACAACACAAAACCCCGACAATGTCCAAAACAATCAGAACAGGCTTTAGCGTAACGCTGTATAGAAAACCCAATACATACATTAACGCCTACATTTACATTTGCATGACTAATACAGAAAACTTGCTACACCTAGTTATCCAGGCTGTAATCGCCCAAACCCTTGCAATAACGCAAGGTTCGTCCTTGACAACGGCGATAGACGCAACCCCATCAAACCCTCGTATTAACCCGAGGTCCACATTCACGCAAAGAAAAATACCACGAAAAGTAGACATTGGAACAACCATAAACATGTAAGGAATGACCTACCGGTTCAAAGGCGCAGGGTCACGAACATCGACCAGCGCCTGCGAAACGCAGTCCAGATTTTCTTGCACCTCATCGATTTTGGCCAGTTTAGCATTCTTCCTTTTGATTTTTGGTGCCATTGCAACAGCTTCAGAATTTTTCATCGTTTAACACTTGCAAATCTTCGCAAAATCACACGCTCTAATCCTCTGCCCTTCCTTCTCTTGCTCAACAATAGTTACGAACTCAGATTCACAACAGCCAATAGCCTGTCCTCGTCAAAAACTACTTACTTATATGCGAGGATCACCGACTTGATATCCGATTTCAACGGGACTTTCCTAAGATGGAACCTGAAAATCAAGATATTAAGGCGGCTGATGTCGCATGCACTACTGTCCAAAATGACGTTAAACTACCAAATCTTATCACATCGTAATTGGGTTGCATTAATTACAGCTTGCTTACAATATTCAAAATTCTGTTAGCCTTCCACGTTCGACAACGTCACGTCACTTTGCTCCTAATCATTTACGCACTTGGTGGTTTTGCAGGGCAAACGGCAAATGGATGTGACATTTTCAGTGCCTCTAACTTTGACGGGCCCATACGGGAAGGTAATTAGGCAATTTGACTCCATGCTAGTAGACGTTAACCCCCCTTTAGAAGGCGTAACCATAGCTGCGTCGGAGACGTCCCCAGAGTGGCAAGAACAGTCGACGCGCACGCTAGACCTGGAGGCTGGGGACATAACCGAAGACCCCCTTAGTGAGGTTTCTATCGTTACGCATAAGGGTTAAGCCAAAACGCTTAAATTCGGTTCTTTATTAGACTAAAAAACGCACGATGCTATAAAACAGGTCCTGCAAGACAACATTACTGTCTTTGCATGGTCATACGAGGATATGCCTGGACTCGATCCCAGGTTAATCCAGCATAACATCATCTTAGACCTGCAGATCAAAGCAGTTAGGCAAAAGGCACGCAAGATCAAGCCAGAGATCGTGCTAGCTGTGCGTGATGAAATCACCAAACTGTATCAGGCTGGTTTCATTCGTGCGGTGATTACTCGGATTGGGTGTCTAACATTGTAGTTGTCCCAAAGAAGACCGGAAGCATACGCATTTGCATAGACTTCCGGGATTTGAATAAGGCCACGATCAAGGATAACTTCCCACTACCGAGTATCGACCAGCTAGTTGATACGACAGTTGGGCATGTGCTCCTATCCTTCATGGATGGTTTTTCAGGCTATAATCAGATTCGAATCAACCCAGAACATCAATTGACCACGACATTCATGACGCCTTGGGGCACCTTTTGCTACACTATGATGCCTTTTGGTCTAAAGAACGCTGAAGCAACGTATCAACAAGCCATGACATACATCTTTAGTGATTACCTCCTAGGAAGGCTAAATGATTATGTAGATGATATAGCCGTTAAGTTTTTAAAGTCTGAGGATCATTCAGTAGACCTAGAGTTTGTCCTTAAAAGATTCTCCAAATACGAGCTCCGGCTTAACCCAAAGAAATGTGTCTTCGGAGTCAAAATCGGACGCATGCTGGGGTTTGTGGTGTCGGAAACCGGCATACGAGTTGACCCCGATAAGGTCAAAGCCATTGTCGAATTAACACCTCCTATAGACCTCAAGCAATTACGTGGGCTATAGGGACGCTTACAATTTATACGCTGGTTCATCTCGAGGTTAACCGACAAGCTACACCCTATGCAACACTTGCTAAAAAAAGGGGTTAATTTTGAATGGACCGACGATTGCCAACGCGCGTTTGACAACTTAAAACAAGAACTGCAACATTTACCGATGGTTTTCCCACCACAAAGGGACTTGCCATTTTACATTTATCTCGCAACTTCAGACGTAGCGTTAGCCGCATTACTTTGTCAAAGAAGGGATGATGGGTCGGAAGTGCCCATCTACTACTTGAGTCATGCTCTATGTGCGTACGAAACAAGGTACAATGACGTAGAGCATAATTACCTAGCATTAGTCTTTACGCTTAAAAAGTGTAGGCATTATATTTTCCGTAGCAAGGTCAACATCATCTGCAAAAGCAACATCCTTAGGGCCATTATGCACAACTTATACGAGAGCAGTAAAATAGCTTGCTGGAAGGCTATCACGGCAGAATTCGATCTGCACTATATTGGCCAATCATCTACGAAAGGCCAGGCAATAGCTGACCAGTTAATAACTTCACCGATTAACAATCAGGCGACTATAGAGCCAGAGTTCCCTGACGAGCATGTACATAGTTTAAGCCCTGTCTTAACAGGCCCCGAAGCAATGTTGTATTTCGATGGAGCTTCAACCGCTAGAGGTGGCAGTGCCGCCACTGTTATTACGCTATCACCTGAGGATGTGCGTCTACACGCTTACCGCTTGACCTTCCCCTGTACAAACAATGTGGCAAAGTACAAGGGGCTCCTCATGGAATTACTAACTGCTAATGAACTTGATGTTCGACACCTGGCGATTAGGGGCGATTCGATGCTTGTTGTAAATCAGATCACAGGGGCCTACGCCTGCAAGGCTGTACATTTGCAACCCTACTGCGATAAGGCTAAAGATCTTCTGAGATGATTTGCGACCATTGATGTCCAGCACGTGCCATGCACGGACAACACACTGGCCGACGCACTGGCAACACTGGCTCTGAACGTGCCTTCACATCTTTTTGACACCTATCCTGCATTGATAACAGACTGCGCAGATCATATCATTCAGACGGCGCAAATCTCTTCTATTCTCGAGGAAAGCACGCCTGAATGGTACGACGACATCAAAACTTACCTTTTACAGGGCGAGCTACCATATAAATTGCCACGTGCGCAGAAAGATGCGATCCGCAAGCGGGCTAGGCAATACGTCATCATCGGAGAAAACCCTCTTTGTAGACGCTCCTTTGATGGCATGTTGCTTACTTGCGTTGACAAAACCCAAGCACAGCACATAGTCAGCGAAGTTCACGAGGGACTCTGCGGCGGCCACGTAGCACCACGGGCTATGGCCCTAAAAATTCATCGCTTAGGATACTACTGGCCGGGCATGGAAAAGGATTGCCTGACAAAGGTTAAAACTTGTGACACATGTCAGCGTCATGCGAATCTTATACACGTGTCACCTACAGAATTACATACAACGCAGATAACATGGCCATTTCAATGATGGGGACTAGACATTATAGGCCCCATCACGTTGAAATCNACAGTTTAGTAGCACGGAAACCAAATCCTTCTGTGATAACCTGGGTATTCGACAATCTTTTTCCTCCCCTTATTACCCACAAGCGAATGGTCAAGCTGAAGCAACGAACAAAGTGATCATCAATCTGCTCAAGAAAATGCTCGACGGCAACAAAAGGCAGTGGCACGAACAGATCCTCTATGTGCTATGGACGTATCATACTACGTGTAGGACGGCTACGGGTAGTACGCCCTATAGCCTAGTTTATGGGTCTAAAGCAGTATTGCCTCTCAAGTTGCAAATTCCTTCTCTGAGAATGGTCCTCTCCACGGTTATAAATGAGGCTCAACATACCGAGTCTCGAATCGCGGATCTGGATTCAGTAGAAGAGAAGCAGATACAGGCTCTTGACACGATTGAAAGGTATCAAGATAAACAGAGACAGAAGCATCGTCACAACCTTCAGCAGCGCCCGATCAAGAAAGGAGATCTAGTTCTCAAGGCCGTGCGCGAACCAGTAGGCAAGTTCTCTGCAAACTGGGAGGGCCCTTTCTTAGTGATTGACGCATACAACAACAAAGCATTCAAATTAGCAAATGTCAATGGCAATGAATTACCGAACCCTGTAAATCATGTATATCTGAAGCGGTATTACATTTAGCAGCGTCTCTAGTGTGAACAATCAGGCATGGCAACCATCGTCCACTATGACGTAAAACTGGCATTCCTTGCACACGTCCGCCACGACGCTAAACTGGCAATATTCGTCCGCTATGATGCTAAACTGGCAAGTTGTAACCGTCCGCTATGACGTAAAACTGGCAATGTTGTACAGGTTCGCCAAGACGAAAAACTGGCATCTTTTGCACGCGTCCGCCACGACGCTAAACTGGAACAGGTAAGTAACCGTCTGCTGATATGTAAAACTAGCATGGATTTGTCCCTGGGTCATGACACAAAACTGACATCCACAGCATGGTCTGCTGAGACCTTAAATCAGACACATCACCGTCCGCTACGACGTAAAACTAGAATCTCGTGGTCCGCCCGGACTTTAAACTGGGACCATGGTCTGGTGAGACTTAAAACCAACAATGACAGTCTACCAGGACTTAAAACTGGGACTTACAGACTGCTGCCATATAAATGAAGTGAGCGTGATCATCTCTGTATAATCACACGAAAAATAACGTGGGATACTGGGGCAGTCCCAGCGTTGCCACCCCACTGGCATCCTACTGATTCCTCGGATGAGGTGAGAGGCATCTTACTGATCCCTCGGAGATGCCGCCGCTGCACCCACTGCAACGGTGGTACCTCTGAGATTTTAGTCCCGCCAACAGGAGCCCCAACGAAACCCTCATCAACAACGACCTCGGGAGCCTTCGCTGATCATCACTATCGGACGCCAGCTTTGCAAATTCATCTAGCTGGTTCTTTGCCTAACTAGTTAGGTGCACTGTGTCTGATGTCTTTTGGCGAAGATATGCTGGGCCAATCGTCAGGATTGGAGGTTCCGCCCTCATGCTCCAGCCCCTTCTTCACAGCCCAATTGCTCTATCTCGCATCAAACGGTGCTCATTTCGACAACCTCGCCTCTAGTTCGCATGAGCAATGGTGTCCTCTGTTTTCTTCTGTGGTTGTAGGTTACTTGCTTTGAGGATGTCATTCAAAGGTGCATCCATCTGAGTGGTGAAGAACAACAGTGTTTTGAGATGGCTGCTCAGGTTTGCCCAACCACTTAGAACTGCATGTCTATACCCCTCATCATCCCGCCCTTAGCCCTCCTCCCTACTACCCGCTTCCCGCACGCAAAAGCTACATACGCAAACATCCATCTTTCGCACTCGCACTAGCAGAGATATCGCAGAAGTGATGCGCCATGCTCATTTTGCAAGCATTCCTGCAATAATCAGTGATAGAGAGATCTCAGGCTGATGCGCTACGCTTGTCTGAAAGCATTCCTGTTGACATGCATGTGCGTACGTTTCTGTGTGCTCAGTAAGCGTATTCCATACTCCTACCATCCTAACTCATTTTACGTCTTCTCTGAACCTGTCTCCTATTGTGTCATTCTATCTCCCATTCCCTCCAACTTTGCTCTCCCATGTTGACAGGGCAATGCTTGAGTAGCCATGGATGGACGCTGTTCTTGCTTCTACCAATCCGGTGTTTCGTATTCTTTGTCGACGTCTTTCGGGCAAGCCCTCCAACCGTCAACAAAGAGGGGCCATTGAAACATCGTGAAAATTGTGAGTTGGCCTTAATCAAAGATTCGTAATTCAAGCAAGGGCACATGCTAGAATTCCAGAAGGGAGAATAAGACAGAGCAACACCAAGAGGTTTATGCTCTGTTACGCATGGCAGCGTAATGAGCTCCAAAACAGTTAATGCAAAGTCTAAGAAAGTGTGATTGCTCATCATACACTCATCACTCAACGTAGTGTATCACAGCGTATTACGTCGCCAAGCTAGACACCATTTATGCTTCATTATGCGCGGTTGCGTAAGCAAGCATAAAACAGCTTGAATCCATTGTTTCCATGTCATGTTACGCTCGTACACGCAACACAACGTGAATGAGCGTAATATAACTCAAAGACAGTTGAAACATGCCTGACGTGCATCTATTCTTTACATGCACAATACGCAAATAAGTGTATTGTGCGTAGTCATGAAATCTGACACAAAAATGGTCAAACCGACAGTACCTGAAACATTCGGGACGCACTTCATCAGGGTTGCACCTTTTCCATAGGATGTCGCAGCCTACAAATACCCCAGTTGACAAAGATACAGGGGTTGGCAAATCAAAGAGGCAAAGGACATTTTTTTTCTGGGCACAGGAGCACTTATCACTTTTGAGCAGAGATACAGAGAGCAGCACTTTGACAATTGTTGACAGTATCACCTTACAGCAGAGACAGAGCACAGTCTGCTTTGAGCATCGGCAACAAGAGTAATCTTTCTTTGGGGAAGACATAGCTTTCTCCACCAGCGACCACTAGCGGTCCTAAACAGAAACTACCTAAGGCGAATGAAGCAGATCCAAGATTGTGGGATCATCTTGCACGGTTCGTAGGCTCTATTGGTCAGAAACAGTTGATCGATAGACGTCACAGCTTGACCTTCCTTGCATCCCAGCTTTGGCCCACGAGGTAGACCGGACTTCCGTTTGGACAGTTTTCTTGTTGTTTTGTGCTTGCTTCATATCTAGTAATCAGGGCCTCCCCAGTGTAACGAGATATATAAAAGATACATCTTTCAATTCAAAGCGTAGATCTTGAAACTACGTGTTTCTCTTGTGTTAGCCTCTTCTTATCGTGCTTAGCGTTATCATCGTTACAATTTGTCTACGTCGCTTTCCCCTCATTTTGCGATTCCTTGAATTAGATCGTTCCATGAGATATTCATCGGTTTACTGATTAGTAAGTCCCTGTCTGATCGACAAGACCATTCAGGGCACCGCGGATTCATTTTTCCAGCATAGCCCTCTCACGGATTCGTGGTTAAAACTGTGTACGCGGGATTTGGTTTGGTATTTTCTAGCTGCCGACATTTTTTGTCGTTACAGTAAGCATAAACGACCAAACCTCGACGTAAACCTCCAACTCTAGCGTAAGCGTAAACTTTGAACTCCAGCGTAGAGGCTCAGCGTGAGTGTAGAGGCTCAGCGTGAGCGTAGAGGTTCAAGCGTCGGTGTAGAGACTCAGACCCCAGCGTAGAGGCTCAGCGTAGGCGTGAGCGGTTTCGATCCTCAGCGTAAACCTTGTCAATTGTAGCATAGAGGACACCGAAATGGGCAAGGGCAAGGAGGTGGAAGGCCAGGGGAGGAAGGGGCCTGATCTGACTTTCGCGAAGGAGAGCGAGGCCATGCTGCAGTTCTGCCCAGGCCAAGGGTTCCATCGTGGCCTGGATCGTCACACAGGTAGGCTCTAATCCTGCTTCTGTTAGTTATTTTCATATGTACATATTATTTTAGCGTAGACGATTTTTGTAGCATAGACAATCTCGGTAGCGTAGAGGGTTTCGGCATATATGCCCGGCGTAGACAACTAGCGTAGAGGGTTTTTATAGCGTATAACATAAACTTGTTTTGTCAGTGCACAGCGTAAACAATTTTACCAGCATGAAGTGTAGATGATTTTATCAGTATGTAGCGTAGACGATTTTCACAACGTATACGCTGACTGTTTTTTTTGCAGTGTATATGCTGACTATTTACACAGTGTTTAGCGTAAACTGTTTGCACAGCGTTCAACGTAAACTATTTGCACAGAGTTTAGCGTAAACTGTTTACACAGTATTTAGCTTAAACTATTTGCACAGCGTATACGTTGAAGGTTTTTACGGCGTATACGCTGATGATTTTCACAGCGTATACGCTGAGCGTAAATAGTTTGTTCGACAGCGTATACGCTGTGTTAGGTAGCGTATATGCTGAGCGTAAACAGTTTTTTGACAGCGTATGCGCCAGGTTAGGAAGCATACACGCCGAGCATAAACAGTTAGTAATTTTTCTAAGTGTCGGCCTACAATGTGAAATTTTGTTTTTTATCTCATTTTCATACATGGCTAATTTATCATGGCATTTTGGTTGCTTGCAGGGACATTGAACCTTTTCTCCTGGTAGTTGAGCTTTTGGGGTTACTGATGTGGTTTGGCCCCATTGAGGCCGATGAACCTACCCCTAATTTGACTGTTGACAATAATGGGGTATGGTTCAGGAAAGGGGCCTGTGAATTCCTTGCCTTCATGCTGGACAGATTCAAGGTGGTGGTCTGGTCACACCTGAAAGAACAAGTGGCCTGGAGCATGCTTGAGGCGATGTTTCCAGGAGCTTTGGAGGGCATCATGGTCTTCATGGAAGACATTGATGAGGGGCCACTTGTGATCGAGGGCGGTCCCTCTGGTGGGCCAAGATCTACTCGCTTGTTAACACGCATGTGGGACCTATTGCCATGAGGGCGTGATTATCTTAACAACACCTTGTTTTTGGCTGCACGCGTGCACACGTTGTTTCAGAACCCTCCTGGCACAGTATATTGGGTAGAGAGGTAATATTGTTTAGCTTGTCGTTTTTGGTTTTATGGTTCGGCATTTGCTTCTGTTTTGACAACTGTTCTTTTACAGGCCCCAACTTACCCAAGATGGTACATGCGTTGATGATGATGGACTTGCCCTGGCTCATACCGCTCTAGAAACCTTTATGGAGGGTCCCACCCTTCATGGAGCTGTGTTAGCTCAAACCAAGAGTGATATTGTCCATTTTCACAAATGGTTTTCTAGAGCGTTCACAGAATGCATAGCTCATGAATGGTTGCATGGAGATTGGTCGCCTAAGGGACTGATTTTCCCTCGTGATTCTGACTTGGGTAGCACCTCTAAGTCCACCACTGAAGGTAAGTGACAATATTCTCTAGATGTGTTAACATGTTTGTTCAACTACCGGGGGTTATACTGATGTGATTGTTTCGAATTGTATCTACAGTTGATGTCCCTCCCGGTGGAGACCCTGTTACAACAGGACGAACTGAGAGTACCCTCTCGATGAAGTTCAAGGAGATCAGTAAGGCTCAGAAATGGTTGTGCACCCATGCCTCGCCATCCATCGTCCATTATTTAGCTGATGCCGACCTTATGGAGCTCTTTACAACTTCGAGCCCTGATGTGTCAATAGCTGAAATGATCGGAGTTGTTGATTCATTCGACAAATCCGTGTCTTAATATAGCACCCGGATTAAGGGTGTTAAGATAGTCTTCCACCTGTTGGCCGAATTCTTTTCGAACCTGTTTGGTGTACCGGTGGATGGTGTAAATGTAATTTTGGACAGGGCTCATAAAGAGCTTCATACGGTACGTGAGTTAGAGGACTGGTTAGGCGTTACCAAGGGTGCTAAGGGATTCCCTATGCAGGGGAAGTCAAAGGTTGAGGAAGTTAATGAATTATATCCTCTATTTAGGGCACGGGTATTCCCTAAATCCCTTTCTGAAGTGTAGAGTCTTGGTGTTGAAGCTATGCGTATTATGCGAACCGTCCTAGAAACCGGAATGCGTTATAACTAGGCCCAATTTTTGTTGTCGGGCCTTCATAAGGAGATAGTGTGATTGCGCTCAAATGTCGAGGCGCAGTCCCACTTTACCTTTGCATTCTTTGCCAGTTATCTCTGCCACTTAGCCGAGTTTCTAGTGGTTCACGTGGACAACAAGTATGTTCTACAGGATTGTGGTCAATTATCCCGCCCGTGGATCAACCATTTGTTTGAAACAGCTGAGTCCCAAGATGCGCCTGAGGGAATTGATGAATCCCTATCTATCACGATAGGGGGGTCATCTGGTACCTCAATCCACACACATGACAGTGTGGGGTTGGAACCAGATGACATGCCTTATACTACCAAGAGAGCAGAATGGGTCATCAAAGAGACAATTGGGAAAGCCAAGTCAAAGCTCTCGAAACATGAATGCTCAACGAAGGTGGCCTCGGATATAGAAGAGCCATGGGTGAAATGCATACGGTTTAAGATGCCTATCTGAGGTAAGTAAACTTAGTAATCTTATTGCTTTATCATTTTCGTCTTATTCATAATTTTTATTTTGACCGCTTACATGTCACTGATGCCTTCAGACTTAACTCGAGAAGTGAGGAGGCAGGAATTAGAGATAATCATTGAAGAGGAGGAAGCTACAACAGAGTTAGTAACCGATGAGGAAGAGGCTGGCAAGGATCAGGTGGAAGAAACGGAGGAGCTACGGGAAGACACCACGGAGGCTGAACTGGTCGATGACCAGAGTGGTATTGATGAAATGTTCAGTAGCTTTCTCAAGGGAAGGTTGGACCTTGTCGACCCTCCAAACCTAGAAGGGGATAGAGAACATGGTATGTTTTCTTTTATTTTATTGCATCTCTTTATGAGTTGTTGTTTTATGGTGTTTTATTTTTATGTTTTCATCGCTTCCAGATGAAGGTAGTGAAACCAGAACGATGCGGCTGGACGTGCCCATGAAAATGGTCCCCCCTGAAAGGATCGCGGAGGTTAGTCCATCTTGTACTCGTGGACCATTTACTTGGATAGAGATGCCCAATAAAATGGATTTTGTGGTTGGTATCGCTAAAGAAGTTGTTGAACGCATTCAGGAAGCCCACCTTGAGATAGGTATAAATGTTTCGAGTTTTTTTATAGCT
The DNA here is from genome assembly GCA_015680685.1 of Gnetum montanum. Classification (NCBI taxonomy): domain Eukaryota; kingdom Viridiplantae; phylum Streptophyta; class Gnetopsida; order Gnetales; family Gnetaceae; genus Gnetum; species Gnetum montanum. The sequence goes on from MNCI01021879.1 coordinate 247,067, forward strand.
TTAGAGTTTCACACCCCCTCTTTTTTTTGTCATTTTAGCATTCATTCTTTTTGTGTGTGTAGGTGCCAAACTGAGGTGGGATCCATCTGAGACAGTTAACATTGAGAGTTTGCCCACACTATCCCCAAAAGTCGAGCAGGTACCAAGGCCAGTTTATGAGGAGGTGGTGGAAGGTCTTGTACACAACGCCAAATCGCTTTGGACTTGTAGGCATTCCATCGAATAGCTATGGTTGCAAGTTCAAGCAAAGGAGAAGGAAGTTTCTGAGTTGTCGGTTGAGCGTGATGATCTCAAGGCTCGGTATGAGTTCGCCTCTACTACACTAAGTGGTGATTGCTCTTGGTGAACTTTTGAGGTCACGTATACTACATACTGGAACCTACTAAATCGCCACGCGTCACTGACCCGAAAACTAGCAGAGCGTAAGGCCCAGGTGGATCTATTGAACCTCAAGTGCCAGGATTGGAAGGCTTTCGCTTCCAAGGTACGCAAATGGGGTCAAGATGAAAAGAACCACAAGCATCATTATAAGAAATCATTGAAAGAGGTATCTATTGAAAAGTGTCAGCTTGAGATGTTTGTGGAGGGTCTGGGTCTGCGCTCTGCGTTTGATACCTTTGCTCAAAATATAACTATTGAGATGGAATCGCCTACAAGGGTAATTACAACTGCTTCTGGGGAGGTGTTTGTGGGTGAATTCCCTTTAAAGCATCCTACTTGGTCAGCTATTGACAAGGGGAAGGCCTTGGCAGATTTCGACCTAGGCCTTGATGGGACCGATTGGACCAGTGTCTCAGAAGAGGAAATCCTTTGCCGACTGGAATTTGGTTTAGGGGGGTCCCCTTCGGTAAGCGTTTTGTTATCATGAAATTCGTTCACTGAATAATGTTTGAAGGTTTTATCTTTTATCCTTATGTTGATTGTTTCTTTTGCATTTTATAGGATCAAGGCAATGATGATGTTCAGGAAGCTGGCCCCAGTGGAGTGGGGGCTCATGATGCCAGTGGGTCTAAAGGGGACGATCTTCCTGCCCCTGATGTTTGATCTTTGTTTTGAAATTGTTCTGACTCAGATTTATACGTGAATTGTAAATTGAGTGATTTGAGTTGTCTTGAACGGATGAATAAAATCAGTTGACTCTTGTAATTGTACATCATTACATGTATATGTATAAAAAAAATTTTCTGTTGATTTTGAGTTTAATTGTAAACATGACATGGTAATGTAAAATGTTTTGGTTTTTTTTTCGTGGTTTAATTGTAGTGCATAAATGTAATTATAAGTAGGACTGAAAGATAATTGCGAAAAAGGACAACATGACAATGCAAGCGTAAATTCAAACAGTGAGCCGGAATTTGGGGAAAAACAAAGTATAAGTGGATGATCTAGTTTAAGGCCATTTCGGGCCACATACGCACTAGTTTAAGGCCATTTTGGGCCATATGCGTAGTTTAAGTCCATTTCGGGCCCTAGCGTAAGCAAGGGACGTTTTGAATGATACTGTTGGATTTCTCGGTTGATCGACCATTTCTGATCATGGCTAGTTTTATGTCGTTGCGGACATGATAGTTTAACGTCATTCCGGACTTGGAATGTAGTTTGATGTCTTTTCAGACTTGTTGTAGTTTAACGTCATTTTGGATGGTTTGTTGTTTATTGTTTTAGTAATTTTTTGATTTTTCTCATTTTGACATTAGGTGATGTGTTAGCGGGTATGATTCTATATTTAGCGTCCCCTTCACTGATCACGTTAAATGGTAATTCAGCCCAAGGGACATCTGATGGAATTGTTCCTGCGTTAGTGTTTTCTTGCACTTCTGCATGTATTATGGTTTCTGTGTCAGTTGCGGTTTCTAGGTGAGGCTGCGTATGTACAATGTCAGGCCCGGGTATTTCTGTTTTGGGTGGATTTTCTCTTGTGTTTAAAAGGTTATCGCCTACTGACTATTGTTCATTTATGTCATTTTGTCTAGGCTTTCCAAGCTTAACCTCTGAGCCTTGGTCTGTGTCTATGTATGATGAGATGATGGGTGTAGCAGCCTGCCCTTGTATGATGATTTTGCCACCTTCATAAGGTAGGTGAATCTCTTGGTGTATAAGGGAAGAGACTACTTTCAGTTGGGCTAGCCAGGGCCTTCCCAATATTAGGTTGAACCCTGATATTTAATCGATTACAACAAAGTCGGCAGATGTGGGGAATTGATCCCCTGCTGTGAAGTCTAAGGTCACGGTGCCTTTGACTATCACGCGTGATCCGTTGAATGATTTCAAACATGTAGTGGCGGTTGGTCTGATTATCTCTGTAAGCCCTAGCTGTTTGACGATGGGATATGGCACTACGTTTGTGGCGGCTCCATCATCTACATGGATCCTATGTATCTTGAATTGGTTTACTCATATTTTTATGAATATAGGGGCTATTGTTGCCTCTCCCATTTTCTCATCCAACTTGATGTTGTTGTTGTAAAAACTTAGTGGCTTGGAAGCTGATCCTTGAGGCGAGTACATTACCGCATGAATTGTAGGTTCATTTGGAGGCAAGTCCTCACTCACTGGGATAGATGTGAACATGCGCACTAAAGCCTCGCGATGGATTTGTGATGTCAACACTAGGTCGTATAAGCTCAGTGAAGTGTTCTTTTGTTTTAGTGCTTGTGTGACCTATATTAGAGTTGTTGCTAGGTCTCTATTGTTGGGCGTGTGTTTATTAGCAATGACTTGGTCCATTGGTACCAAAAGTTTTATCTCACACATAGTTGGTTTGTCAGTTTCACCTGGAATTGTTGATTCGCGAATATCATGTTTTCTGGATGATTCACCCTCATGGCTTGTGTTTGGTTTATGGTTAGGTTGCATCATGGGTACTGCGTTTAGCGAGGTAGGTTTAGGAGGTCCTAAGGCTAGCCGTTGATGCTCCTTCTCCAAGCGTTCACGCGTAAGCTTATCCGTTAGGCGTTCTCATGTGTGACGTGGGGGTGCAGTTGGTTTTGGGACCTCAGGTTGCTTTGGGACTTGTACTACATATGGAGTCAGGCAGGGTTGTGGTTGGACAGTCGCTTGCGGTTGAGTGCCAGATTGGCTAGGCACCTTGATGACATAGGGCCTTGGTTTATTTTGTGTTTGGGAATTAGAGGATTGGTGATCACTAGGACGTTCGGATGTCCTAACGACGTATGGGGTTGGCCTAGTTAGAGGTTGTACCTCTGCTGTTGCAACCACAGGTTGTACTCAAACTATGTAAGGGGCAAGTCGAATAGGAGGGGTTGGTGAGTCTGCGGTAGTAGTGACGGGAGGTACACGCACCACGTATGGTTTTTCGTGGGTCGAGGTGTTAGGAGTTGCCACGGCGGGGGGTACTCGGACGACATAAGGCTACTGTGGGGGGCATGAAGGTTGAGGCACGGGTGTTTGTACAGTGGATGGAATACGCACTACGAATGGTTTATTAGGCGTTTGCTGATCATGGTCAGAGTAGACGGTGTTAATGCTAGGTGTTTCAGCTTCATTATCAAGGTAGATCTTGTTAATGACGTACGGTGCCTCTTTGGTATTTAGCAGATCTTTATACACACCCATGGCCTGGTTTTGCAGTTGGACTGGGTTGGCCTCATCAAAAGTGATCTGACCCCCGTCGATCATTCGTTGGATGTCTTGTTGTAGGGTGAAACAGTAATCCGTGCCATGCCCATTACGTTGGTGATAGTCGCAGAAGCAATCATTCTAAAGCCTTTTGGTACTGGGGGTTCATCTGGCATTGCCAGGCTTGGGTTCTGAACTAGTTAACAGAACCGATCATGCCTCTGGGTCATTGCAGGGGACAACTATTTATGTTTCGTTAATCCAGCCTTCAGGAGCTGGTCGAATAGTTGTGATAGCTTCATAGGAAATGGCGTGTATTGGGAGGGTTCTTTCCTCTCAAAGTTTCTCGTACGATTCGGTGTTGGGTTCTATGATGAGGACGATTCTGGTGCGGTCACAGGAGTGGGTTTAGTGTAATTAGTAGGGGCAATAGGTGGTTTGCTTTGTTGTCCCATGTTTGCTTGCTGTTTTTTCACCAACGCTGCTATAGTTGTTTTAGCCTTTTCTTTATCTTTCTTACTGTGTTGATTTTTAATGTCTAAATACGTAGGATCGTGGCTATTTTGGGCCGCCTCGTCTATGTTTTTAATCTGTATGAAGGCTTGATTGAGGTTATGTGCATTGAGATAATATAACTTGGATTTGAAAAAGTTGTTGACAGCCCCTTTTAGAATGGTGAGCAGATACGTCTGTGGGATCGGCTCGTGGAGCTCATTGAGAGCAGCACTCCACCTTTGGATGAATTTTTGTACGGGTTTTAGAGATGCCTGTTTGACCTATATAAGGCTGTCGAGTGTTGCTTCAGGTTTTAAGTTATACTTAAACTTGGTGACGAATTGATGTAACAACTCCTCTAGAGAAAATATTAAGTTTCTTGGCAAGGCCCGATACTAATCAAGTACTCTCCTTGCAAGGGACATAGGGAACACTCGCAAAATGGCATGTGGCCATGCATGAAGTAGCACGCACTCCAGTCTAAACATTATGAGATGAGCGTTAGGGTCTGTCTCCCTATTGTATTTGGTCAATGTAGGCAAAGATACACCTTTGGGTAATGTTAGGGGTGGAACGGAAGAGCTGATGGGGTCATTGTGATAAAATTCCACTACCTTCAACTCTCCGTCGGCGGCTATCTTGAGGCATTTGACCTTGTCAGTTAGTTCTTGCATTAGTTTTTTAGCATCAGCCTAGTCTTGAGCGCTAGGTGAGATGACAGCTTGGGGATATTGTGCAATATACAGATTAGATTGTTGAATAGTGGGTTGGAAGGCTGAAAGCTATGTAGTTGGAGGTTGTACTTGCGGAATATTGATAGCAGGCGGTATCATAGACGACATATTGTAGGTAGGGAGTTGCTGTTGTTGTGGTTGTCCTTGAGGAATATTATTGTAAGATTGTGTGAGGTGGTATGTTATAATGAGAGGGTTGATGTGATTGGGCACCAATCGCTATCCATTGGCCGGTCATGTTTTGTGTTGGAATCCCTTGAACTTGTTGGGTTACCGTTGTGAAGGATGTTCCTTGGGTTGGGATGCGTGGTATGTAATGAGCGGATGTAGAGGTCGGTATTACGTGTGGCATTCTGATCACGCGGGGTGGGAAGGTTACTCCTACATTGTTTTGAGGGGGTTGCATTTGTAAGAATAGGGGTATCGTGGCCGCAGGAGGAATCGTGAGGGGAAGCGTGTTTACTTGAACATTGATTGCTGGAGGGATGGGGATGAGAGTGGCTGCGTCTTGTTGAAGCCCATGTGCTTGCGTGATTTTAAATGGCTCGAGGGATGTAGTTTCCCCCATGAATAGGTGAAACGACGGGTTTGTATAAGTTTGTGGGCTGAGGGTGTGGTATGAGTCTTCATGCTTGGATTGAGCTGCGAACTCATCCTCCTCTTCTGGTTGAGGATTTACTACATGATGATCTAGAGACTGGCTCTTTTGCAGGAGGAGTTGTGTGATGAGCTCAGAGTAAGGCTCTGGAAGGGGGATGATATCATATAGGGAAGGAATGAACTATTGTCCTCCCCTATAGAAAAGTTCGTATTGCCTCTTAACTTCCATTTCGGCTCGGTCCACGGCTAGGTTGGCTTATATTTTCATGCATATGAAATTGTATTGGTCTTGAGTTATAATGTTAGATGATGGGTTCCTCCCTTACAATCTAAGGGAACTGCGGGGCCCCACTTGTGGGTTGTACAGTGGGCTGTTGGACGGCCATGGTGCCTAGAAGGTCTAAGACCTGGGTGGTTGAAGCGGTGGAGTTTGCGGTGTTCATGATGAACTGTCGAGGATATGAAACAGTGAAGGGATATGCAACTCGTATACCTATTACGGCGTAAACCTACGTTCATGGTGTATAGCGTATAGACTGGGTCTTGACGTATAGGCTTCAATGACCAGCATATAATGACAACGTAGACAGAGTATACGTAGACAGCGTATAGGTATATGACATATAGTGGCAGCGTAGGGAATCTACGGCATAGAGCGTACAACGTATACCCTAAGCAGCATATATAGCATCAGCGTACAGCATAAACAGGGTTACAGCGTACAGAGTGTAGCATATACGGACGGCAGCGTAGACGAGTCTACGACATAGAGCGTATAGCATAAACTGAGCAGCGTAGACGCTGGGAGGTTTGCAGACAGGGTTGGCGTATACTCAACAACGTAGTAGTTGCTGGGAATTTTGCAGACATAGTTGGTGTAAGCTCAGCAGCGTAGAAGCTGGGAATGTTGCAGATAGAGTTGGTGTAAGCTCAGTAGTGTAGACACTCAATCAGCGTAGATACTGGGAATTTTGCAGATAGAGTTGGTGTAAGCTCAGCAGCGTAGACGCTCAACAACGTAGACACTGGGAATTTTGTAGACAGAATCAGCGTATGCTCAACAGCATAGATGCTTAGCAGCGTAGACGCTGGGAGTTCAGAAGCACAGTAAGTTTTATGCAGTTTTGCCCTCCTAGTGCCAATTTCTGTACTATCCGAAATTGTCGGTCTCCGGCTGGAAGGAAACAGAAACTGGGAGATCTTTGGACACACAGAAGACCCTACCTTCGCTTGAGGGCAAGTTGGAATTAATGAAGGTAGAGTACCTTGAGTGGTCCACACACAGATCAGGCAAGGATTTCCCCAAACGTACACCGAGGTGCTATACGCTGGGTTATATGTGAACGACGTAACAAATGTAAAACAAAACGTAAACAGCGTAACTGGTGTAAACAGAGCGTAAACGTACGAGGGCGTAAACAACAAACATGCAACAATTAATAAAAAACTGTAACAGATTTTAGGAAGAAAATGCAGGAATATTATTGCAAAGTGAGAATTACAATGCACTGGTCTAACACAGTTGTGGGTTTCACATAAGGCGGACGAATAACCTCGGTGGATGTAGGGATGACAGTGTGCTGGTTCAAACTATAGGCACAACATAGAGGCTGTATGCTTAGCGTATAGGCTTGAGGTTCCACATAGAAGGTTCTCTGCTCTGGTTCTTAGCATCTCTGTTTTTCTCTCCGGTTTCTCAAATTTGCCAACCTCGTTCTAATGAAAAATTGGGATTTTTATACAGGTTTAGACGTTAGACTCGGGTTGGGTGACACGTGGTGCGTTGACCGGGTGCAAAAGAATAAAATGTTACAAGTGTACAACATGTTACATCTGTTAGGCGTATACGTTGGGTGTATATGCTGGGCGTATATGCTGTAGCAGGCGAGCGTAGACTCTGGGCATATACGCTGGGCATGCAGGGCGTATACGCTGGGCGTATACACTGTATATGCTAGGTGTATTTGCTTGATACGTTGGGCGTATATGCTAGAAACACATACTTAGTGAAAACTAAGTATGTTGTACTTCGAAGTTGCCATTTCTGATAGCAGATGTTGTTGTGGTCGTCAGCGGGTCCCAAGGAACTGCTCCTTGTTGAGTTCAACTTTGCTTGAAGCTGTTGGTGGGCCGTTAAGCTCGATTCTTGTTGGAAATGTACTAAGCTTAGAATTTTGTGGTGTTTCACACCTACAGTAGAAAATTTTGCAAACTGGCCAGCCTGAATTCAGAGCGTTCTCCTCTTGAAGAACTACCATAGCGCTGCACGAATTACAAGGCCTGGTGAAGCAAGAATGCCTTTGAATTCTTGGGGTGTTTCATTGGCCCCTCTTTTTCAACGTCTGGAGGGTGTGCTTAATAAACATTAACAAAGAGTACGAAACACCACAGAAGAAAAAATGCTAATATTGCTATTTGGTGAGTGCCAGGACATCGCTTGGCTTCTCTTGAGAGTGTTGCATTAGAAGGAAAAGATGATGCAGGGAGGAAGGAGGCATAGGAGAAGGACAAAGATGAGGTTTAGCAGAGTCCCTCATTAGAGTGCTCATGAGGGACTCGTTTGCATTTTCATCCTTACTTTTGCTAACCTTCGACCTCTTGTAGGAAAGGTGTCTCTCCGAAGATGAGTTGTGTTACATCTATGTAGGGTTTCGACCTGCCTACATGCTTTCCATGCGACAAGCTATGTTACGCACGTCATAGAGTTTTGTGCAGATGTTTCCTATGTGGCGAGTTGTGTTACGCATGTCATGGGATTTGCACTCTTAAGTAGTCAAGCTAGTTGAGGCATTTACTTCGCGACATTGTAGCATTTGTTGCTATGATGAGACGTGCCTTAGGTTGGCGAGGGCAAAGGTCTTGCTATCTATGGACATTGTTGAAGCCCTTTGGACACCTTCACTGGTGCACGGTGTCCAAAGCAGGAAGGCCAACAATGGCCTCAGCGGCATCTATGTGGAGGATTTGGCGTCGAGGGCACCGCTGTGAGTGCAAATGCTCTGGAATCCCTGCCAAGGGCATGCATTCCCAATTTGGCTATGGGATCAGCTACCACATAGTCAAACACCGTTGGCAGGGGGCTGGAGGATAACAATATTGTGACTGGGCCACAATAGTACTAGAACTTCAGCAGCAGGCACTGGTCGAGGAACTATTATCAGGGTAGGGGGTCGTGGCGACGGTAGGTCTGGAGGGCCACTGCAATGTTGTATGACATCTTCGGAGGGTTAGTACAATGCCAAGGGTGGTGGCATTGCATGTGTTCCAGATCGTGTCCCCATTACGTTGCGGACTACATTCTGGAACTGCAACATCCCACCCCCATGTCATCACTGCGCATGCTCATTCGATGTGTACTCGGTGCAGGTGTACGCTAGGGATGTGACGTGAATCCAGTTTAAGGTCTTGGTAGACCGTGTGCTGGTTTAAGGTTCCAACGGACCACTGTGTTGATTTAAGGTCCCAACAGATCGTACATGGCAGTTTAACGTCATAGTGGATGCACTGTGCTAGTTTATAGTTATAGCGGATTAACTGTGCTAGTTTGACGTCATAGTGGATGGTCGTCGCAAGTTTAACGTTGTAGCAGACGCTACTTGTTGTTGCTAGTTTATAATTATAGCAGACGCTACTGTAGCCATGCCAGTTTAACGTCATAGTGGACGCTTGCTTGTCTACGCTAGTTTTACGTCGTAGTGGATAATCGTTTGCATGCTTCATGTGCTCAGATGTAGTACGGCTTGAGGTACGAGTGATTCACCGGATTGGTGAAGTCGTTGCTGTCCATGTCTACTAGCTTGAAGGCTCCATTCATAAAGGCTTTAGTGACCACGTAAGGACCTTCCCAGTTGGCTGAGAATTTGCCTACATGCTCACGGATGGCCTTGAGGACAAGGTCTCCCTTCTGTATTGGTCGCTGGTGAGGGTCTGCCTAGTGCTTTTGCTGCTGCTTGCTCTAGTAGTGCTCTATGCGTTTTAGCGTATGCACGTGCTCCTCCTCTATTGAGTTGAGGTTGATGATTCGTGACTCATTGTTTTGGGCTTCGCGCATGATGTCAAATAGGATCATCTGTAGTGATGGTACCTGCAACTCAAGAGGCAACACAACTTTAGATCCATAAACAAGGCTATAAGGAGTCTTACTTGTTGTGGTTCTACACATCGTCCTGTAGGCCCATAGAACGTAGAGGATTTGCTCATGCCACCACCTCTTGTTGTTGCTAAGCATTCGCTTCAGCAAGTTGATGATGGACTTATTTGTAGCCTTCGCCTGTCCATTCACTTGCAGGTAGTACAGGGAGGAGAATGACTGCTTGATGCCTAGATTGCTGCAGAAGGTTCAGGTTTCCATACTACTGAACTGTAGCCCATTGTTAGTTACAATAGTTATTGGAAGCCCAAATCTCATCACGATGTTGTCCAGGATGAAGTTGCAGATTTGTTGAGACGTCGTCTTCCTTAGGGGAATAGCTTCCACCCACTTAGTAAAATACTCAGTGGTGGTGATAATGAAACTATGCCTTGCGGAGGACTTAGGCATGATAGGCCGTATGAGGTCTAGTCCCCATCGTTGGAAAGGCCATGTGATTTGTGTTGGGTGCAGGTCCACAGGTGAGACGTGTATGAGATTCATGTATCTCTAGCACATGTCACACATCTTGAATTTTGACAGGAAATGACACTCCATGTGGGGCCAGTAGTACCCTAGGCGTCTAATTTTCATAGCCATAGCCCTAGGTGCTATGTGTCCACCACACAGCCCCTCATGCACTTCATTAACTACCTTCTATGCCTGCTCCCCACCCACACATGCTAGCAATATCCTATCATAGGAATGTCGACACAGGGTGTCATTTTCCATGAGCACGTATTGCCAGGCATGCTTATAGATTGCATCTCTCTGGGCAGATGTTAATCCACTTGGGGGTTCGCCGTGTTGTAGGTAGGCTTTAATGTTAGCATACCACTCCTGGGTATCCGCGGCACTAACAGAGGCCAAGTGTTCCACCTAAGTGATAGGCTCAATGCATTCGATAATCGAAGTTGGCAGGTTTGCAAATGAGTGTGGTGGAATGTTTAATGTAAGGGTAGCTAAGGCATTTGCCACAGTGTTCTCGTTGTGTGGCACATGCTGCACATTTGTGGTTGCAAACTACTTAAGCAAGCTTTTTGCTAGGTCGTAGTAGGGTTGCAGGTGTGTAGCTTTGCAAGCATAGACCTTGGTTATTTGATTCACAACTATTTGTGAATCTCTGTGGATTGCTAGGTGTTGTATGTGTAGTGCTTGGGTAGTTAAGAGGCCTCTGATTAACCCCTCATACTCTGCCATGTTGTTGGTGCAGGGGAATGCAAAATGGTAAGAATACGGGTGCATTTCCCCAAAGGGAAACATGATGACGATAGCTGCACTACCTCCTCATGTAGTTGAGGCATCATCAAAGTGTAAAGTGGCTTCGAGATGCGATGGGACTATGTTGATAATGCCAATGTGCTCGTTCAGGAATTTGGGATCTATGGTTGCCTGGTCGTCGACAGGCGAGGCTGTGAGTTGGGTCGCTATGGCTTGACCCTTCATCGATGATTGACTTACATAGTGTAAATTGAACTCCAAAGTTATTGCTTTCCATTGGGCTATTCGGCTACTTTCGTATAGGTTGTTAGTGATAGCCTGGAGTATGTTGCTTTTGCAAATGATGTTAGTTGTACTACGAAACAGGTAATGCCTCTACTTTTTAGTGCGAACACTAAGGCAAGGCAGTTCCTCTCCACTTCGTTGTATTTCACCTCGTGCGCTATTAGTGCATGACTCAGATAATACACTGGTATCTTAGTCCCGTCGTCTCGTTTCTGATATAGCAGTGCCACGATAGATGTGTTGGAGGTGGCGAGGTAGATGAAGAAGGGTTTATGCCTTTGTGGTAGATGCACAGTAGGAAGGTGTAAAATCTCCTTCTTTAGGTCGTTGAATGCTTGTTGACACTGGATTGTCCACTCAAAGCTAACCCCCTTCTTTAGAAGATGTTGCATGGGGTGTAACTTGTCAGTCAACCTTGCTATAAAGCTTCGAATGAATTGCACCATACCTTGCAAGCCACATAACTCCTTAAGGTTTGTAGGAGGTGCTAGGTTGACGATGGCCTTAACTTTGTCAGGGTCCACCTGTATTCCGACCTTTGGTACCACGAACCCTAACATGCGCCCAATTTTCATCCTGAAGATGCACTTTTTAGGATTGAGGTGTAAGTCATGCTTTTGACAACACTTGAGGACTACCCCTGGATCGCGTGGGTGATCAACTACCTCCTTGGACTTGACTGCTATATCATCCACGTAATCGTTTAATGTTTCCAGGATGTAGTCACTAAAAATGTAGGTCAAGGTTTGCTGGTAGGCTGCTCTAGCATTCTTGAGCCCGAAAGGCATCATGGTTTAACAAACGGTACCCCATGGTCATGAAGGTTGTTGTCAGATGGTGCTCTAGGTTAATGTGAATTTGGTTGTATCTGGAGAAACCATCCATGAAGGATAGTAGAGCATGATCAGCCATGGTATCGATGAGCTGATCGATGCTTGGAAGTGGAAAATCATGCTTGATTGTTGCTTTGTTTAAGTCCCAGAAGTCTATACAGATTTGTATTCCTCTTGTTTTCTTCAAAACCACGATGATGTTGGACATCCATTTCGAATAATCAACTGCGCAGACTAAACCAACTTGGTATAGCTTGGTGATTTCATCCCTCATGGCTAGTACGATTTCTGGCTTAACTTTGTGAGCTTTTTGCTTGACTGCCTTCATGCGTGGGTCTAGGACGATGTTGTGTTGAATCAGCCATGGATCTAGACCTGGCATGTCTCTGTATGACCATGCGAAGACATTGATGTTGTCTTGTAGAATCTTGGCTATGTTTTTATACGTCTATGCATCTAGGAGGGAGCTGAGTTTTAACGTTTTTACCTTCCCCTTGGACGTGGTCATAGGCGTCTCGACAAGAAGGTCTTGGGTTACATCCCTAGCCTCTAAATCTAGGGCTTGGAGCAGATGCTTGAGCCAGTTTAGGAATGCTTCTAAGGCTACTATGGTGCTAGTTGTGATTGACCCCTAGTTGATCAGGTTGGGGTTCAACTATCTCACGAGCTTGCCATGCGGGCTTGCTAACATTAAGGGCGTGGAGAGGTCGCGATGGACTTCCATCTCTTGCTCGACCTACTAACACGAGGTGAAATCTTGGTTAAGAGGCACGTGTTGGTAGAGATTGTGTATAATGAAAATTTGCAAAACAACGACGAGATGCAACTTGCGAAGTATGATGATATAAAGATTAAAAGCTTGCTAGTTTAAGATCATGGCGGACCACTAAGGCATAAGAGAGCAGAACCGCTAAAGATGTAAAACTGTCAATGCAAAAGTGTGAAATTGTAAAACTATTAACATGAAAATGCCAAGCTACTAGTTTAGTGTCATTGCGGACTGCCAAATCATAACATGCAAAATCGTAACATGAAAAATTGGTAGTATGCAAAATGAGAAATTGCAGGTATGAGAAATGCAAAACCATTAATGCAAAAATGCGAATTGCCGACGTGAAAACACGAAACTACTAGAAATTGCAAAACTGCCAATGTGAAAGTGTGAAATTGCTAGTTTAATGTCAGTGCAGATTGCAAACGTATAACGGGTTGAAACTGCTAGTTTAAGGTCTTTTCAGATCGTTAAAGGTGTGACTTCGCTAGGATTGTTAGTTTAAGGTCTTTTTCAGGTTGGTAACACTGTGATTGTTGGAGTTGCTAGTTTAAGGTCTTTTCAGACATGTAACGAAAGCAAATATATTTTTTGTTTTTGGGAAAGAAAACAGTTGGCTTGAAGTGTGCCAAGGTTTTAATGCTAACAGTGCTACGATGTCATGGGGAGCATGCTACGCTGTATAGCACACTCCACATTAATTGGAGAGAGAGAGCGGCAAGTTTCCCTTTCTTACCATTATGGCCATAAATAGGGGTTAAACCCTGGTAATTTTGCCATTCTCACCGTAAGAGCGCAGAGCCCACATTGGAGCACAAGGCGATTTCAGAGCACGGAGCAATTGTTCTAACAACTAGCAAGGCATTTTTTTGCATAGCAAAGAGGGAAAATCTACAAGTAGGGTGATGGCTCCTAAGAAGGAATGTACTCATCTGGCACTTGCAAAGGTTGAGGAGGCGAAGAAAACCCTGGGGCGCATGACACAAGCACACGGCGCAACGCGGAAGGACACGTCATTGACTTGATAGGTTACTATGCTTCTTCTACTTTTTCGCAATTCTGTTGTCATTTTGTGTTTTCTGCTTTCATTGTGTATCTTAGTCTTAGTAATCTGCGTTTTCTGTCATCATGTTGTTTTGGCCTTTGCATTGCCACTATCGTCGTTTCAGCCATGGCAGATGCATAAACGTTACGTCATAGTTGCATGCAAGGTTGCTTAAACCGACACCACCGCAGTTGTTATAACTGTGGGGGATTGGACAGTTTAAGTTACTTGGCCTTCAAATGGCGTAACGTAGAACCCTCAGGAGGGCTGGGCCATGAGTGATGCGGCAATGTGACACGTGTTTTCTTAGGGCATGTTGTTAATTGCCCTATTAGGTTTAACTGCTCTATTGCTATGCTAGGCTATTTTTGCTACGCTAGCGCTTTCATGTTCTCAATATGCTATGCGCGGAATGAGGGTTATGCTATGCTATATGCATGAACTACTAGGTGTTGCTACATTGCGTGTGTATTGCACTTAGACATGATGCTAATACTTGCTGGTCATGTTGTGCAGGATGGGGTCAAGGCCAATCCTGATTGTTTTAGAAATTAGAGGGGTCCTATGTCTTGTGAGCAAACCTGTGACCAATGCTCCCCCTTCCCAGATATGTATGGGAGAGCGGGGGATTTGGTTCAAGAAAGGGGCACAGGACTTCTTACAATTCCTTCTCGACCACTTTAGTGTGATCGTTTGTTCATCACTAAAGGAGGAGGAGGTGGCTGGCATAACAGAAGCCATTTTGCCTAGGGCAAGTCGGGGTATTCTAAGGTTTCTGACCAATGGGGTAATCATGAGCAGGAAGGGAGAAGGATCTAGTTAGCACCCAATAGGGTTAAGGTGTTTGGCTTGGATCTGGGAAATGCTTGAGTATAGCTGCTACCACCATTACAACACACTATTCTTTGCACATTATATGGCAACGTGCTTCCAGAACCCTCAGGGAACCGTCTACTATGCTGGCAGGTGAGTTTTGCAGCGTTGTTCCGCTGTGTTTGTGCAACACTAGCCATATTGGCCTAATGCTAATAGTATGCATTTGTTACTAGGTTCTTCATCAACAAGGATGGGGTTCATGACCTACTAGGTCTACTGGCTATAGCACAGATAGCCCTACAGGAGTTCTCTTCTACTGAGAACCTACAGGTGGGTGTGATTGGTCAATGCGGGGGTGAATACCACACCTACCCAGGCATATATTCTATTTCCTATGATCAGTGCAAGGGGCAAGGTTGGCTAGATGAGGACTGGGTAGAACCCTTCAAACCGTTCACGGTTGAACAAGTTCTGGTTGAACTTTCATCGTTCCTGTTACTGTACAGACTTGGTAGGCCAAGTAGTAAGTGTTGCATGCTTAAATGCCTTTGCAATCTTTGTATTTTTTGTGTTTTTATGCTAAACATTTTTGTGAAACTGTTGTAGGGGTGAGGAAGCCTCAGGAGGTGATGGTGGTAACTACCGAGACACAGGGGACCAATATTTATTTCAAGTATGGAGAAGTAGAGATGAGCCAACGTTGGCTAAACGGTGCAGCCTCGGACTCCTTATTCTAGAACATCAAAAAGGCTAGGCTTATGGATCTATTCCTGGCATTGAATCCAAATGTTCCTACCATCGAGATGCTCTTCCTAGTCGAATCCTTTTTTGACAAGATGAGCTGCTTCCGCCTGTGCATGCATGGCGTACGAGTGGTCATTGAAATCAATGACCAACTGTTCATGGATCTCTTTGGTGTCCTTGCCGAAGGTGTCCTCATAGGGTCAAAATCCAAGATGGAGCTGACCCTTCAAAAGAAGAACATCTAGGAGTGGTTAGGGCTTACCAAGGAGTGAAAGGGGCTCCTTATGGAGAAGCTCAATGAAGAATTTACCAAGGGGGTTTACCCTATCTTTCGTGCTTGCGCATTCCCCCAGCTGCTTACCTAGGGGAAGGTCCTAGGGATTGAGCAGGCCTAGATAATGCATGAGGTTATGGAGGAGGGGGCTTACTACAACTGGGTTAGGTTTTTATGTAATGGCTTGCAGACTAAAATATTAGGGCTCTGTAAGAAGAAGGAGTCCCGTTCCAATATATATTATGCCTTTTACATAGCTTGCCTAAAGCGTTTTGTAGAGTTCCTGGTGGTTCAAGAGAATGGAGTCTAGGTCATGCAGAATCGTAGCCAGATTTCCAGACCATGGATTCGCTAGATCCTTCAGACCACCCGAGCCCAAGATCCCCCAGAAATAATCAGGGAATCATTTTTTGTAACGACTAAGGATCGGGTGGCCTGCAACATTCGTGGCCAAGAAAACATAGGAGAGATGCCTCCCGCCATGGACGGTAGCATGTTGCCGGGTGAATGTCTCATAGTTGAGACTATGGTTAACAAGTTGCAGCGGAAGAGGCCTCCTCCAGCTAAGGAAACCCTTCACATGGAGGAGGAAGAGGGGCAAAGACTACAGCTTAAAGTTTAGAGGATGCAACCCCCTATTGGTAAATGCTTTCGTTCAATGCTTGCTTTGCTGTTGTCTACTACGCTATGCTACGCTAGGTGGTGTAGCGTAGTGTAGCACTTGCCTTATGCTAACTTGCTTTGAGCTAATGTAAATGCATTTCTTGACCACCAGAAGAAGAAGAGGAAGAAGAAGAAGGCGACAAAGAGGTGTCGACCCTTAAGATAGGGACGACAAATAAAGACATGGGGGTCCTAGTCTTATAGAGAAGGGCTCTGGTTGAAAGGAAGGGAGCTCTTATAGCTAAGGTAGGGGCTCTCGTTATTAGGGAGAATCCTCCTACTGACAAAGATAATTCTCCCTTGAATAAAAAAGATGCTAGTCTCCTTAAAGAAAAGACACTAGTGCATGAAGAGGAGCTCCGTAGGGACTTAGTAAGAACCTCTGGACAGGCTACTGCCATTTTTTTGCATTAGCCAAAAGGGAGACCGCAAGTCGATGTCGGTGAGTTTGGTAATATGTCTACCTTGTTACAACTCATTTCGACCATTGCTAATATGTTTGGGTATGTGACAGGCGCTACTGTTGATGCTATAGGATCTCCCCCGATTCACGTGGAATCATGGGTTGAGGTCCCTGACAAGTTCGTGTTCATGCAGGGAATCATTGACGACATGATTGGCCGCCTTTAGCAGGTGGACCCTGAAGCGGGTAAGTAGTAGTGTTGTTTACTTTCGTGTTGTTATGCTAGAACTTCTTGAGTTTGCTACTTTTGTTATACTAATGCGATTGGTATGCTCTTCGTGTCACAGTAGCCTCTTCACTCAAATGGGACCCAACACGACCTTTGAAGGTCGATGCTGTGTACACATTCCTACCTGAAGTGACCGAAGTGTCTCGTCGCGCATACGACGAGGTTTGCAAATGTGCTTTATACTTGGCACACTCCTTGTGGGAGTACAAGCGTGTCAATGAGGACCTATGGAAATGGGTCCAAAAGGCTGAGCAAAGGGAGGTTGACCTGAGCACCGAGGTGGAGGACCTCAAGTCAAGGAATGAGTTTCTCATAGCCCATGAGACTAACAATGAGGACTGGTGCATGGCTGTGATAGACTACGCTAGGTTTTGGATAGTTGCACATAAGAAAGTGGAAGCCACTAGTGAAATAATAGAGCAACGGATGTAGATGGACTTGCTAGACCAGAAGTGTTAAGATTTGAAAGACTTTAGTGCCAAAGGTTACGAATGGGGGCAGTCCCAGAAAAATCATAAACATATGTATAAATGGGAAAATGTCACCCATCGTAAATTGTACGAGGACGTTGCTGTGGAGGCATTCACGTATAAAGCATTCATAAATGCTATTGATGCTTCTGAGGCCTATGCCAAGTTCAAAGAGTAGGTAAAGGTTATGGAATCTCCTAACCTGAAAGTGGACCTTCCCACAAGAGAGACTGCAACTGTCTCTTTTTCTTTGGGGCTGCCAAGGTGGACAACTGCCGAAAGGGAGAGAGCTGCTGCGGTAGATGCTCAACCAAGCAAAAGGAATTGAGTGGATATCACAACAGAGGAGGTCTGGCATCGTCTCGGGCTTGGTTTAGACAGGATACCCTTTGAGACTGATGCGGGCCCTTCACAGGTTACTTGCTTTTCGCTGTATTAATGCTTATGCTCTATTGTAATTTGTGTTTGTTGCCCTAGCTGACCGCTTCACCAGTATGATGTAGGCCCCAGATGAGGGTGCAGGGCTCGTAGAGGGAGGGAATGAAGAACCGACAGAGAGCAATGCATGTGAAGGCGATGCAAAAGGAAATGATGTAGGAACAAAAGGCAAAGAGGATGCAAATGAAAATGACCCATGATAGCATGGGATTTTTTTTTTGGAATTTTGAATTTTTGTGTAACAATTTTTGCAAACATTGTTTAAAAGACAATAGTTTGTGAAATAGAAATTGATTCTGCACTAACTTGTGCATTGCATATGTGCTGCATTTTGTATAAAATGTTCATACTTTCATGTGCTAGTTTTAGGCCATTTCGGGCCATTGTTAGTTGTAGGCCATTTTGGGCCATTGCTAGTTTTAGGCCATTTTGAGCCTTTGCACATTGCTAGTTTTAGGCCATTTTGGGCCATTGCGTAGATGCACAAGAATGGTGCATGGGTAGGAAGCAATGGGGTTGCTACGCTAGGTGTAGTTACTTGTTGACCTAATGTGGGTTGAGCAAAACATAAGGCTAAGGTGCTTTGCCAGGGCCTTCATCTACATCGTTGCCCCCTACTTGGAAGGGTAACTTGGCCCATGCATTCATGCTTTGAAGGTCATCTTGCTGAGCCAATTGTCCTGCCAGATGGTCGGTGTAAACTATGGCAGGTGCTTCATTCTCGGAAGTTATGACCTCTGAGCCTTGTGCCACACCTACGTTGTGGATTTCTTATGTTGCTACTTCGTCACTGTGGATCACCACCTCTTTGCTTGTGTAAGGCAGGTGAATCTCCTAGTGTATGGATGAGGAGACAGCCCTAAGCTGCGCTAACCATGATCTTCCCAAAATCAGGTTAAACCTAGGCATTTTCTCGACCATAATGAACGTTGCGTTTGTGGGGAACTGGTCCCCTACTATGAAGTTTATGTGAACAATGCCCTTCACCATGACCTGTACCTTGTTGAATGACCTCAAGCGTGACATCGTTGTGGGTTTAATCTAGTCGACCAAGCCCAATGTGTCCACAATGGGGAGGGGGATGATGTTCATAGTCGCCCCATCATCAACGTGTACCCTTCGGATTCGGTGTTGGCTGACCTAAATTGTGATGAAAAGGGGTGCTATAGTCACCTGACCCCTTTCGTGAATCTTCCCTAATGGCGTTGTTGTAGAAGGTTAATTAAGGCTATTCTGGCTCTGCAGCTACGGAGGGAAGTAGGACCGAGTAGATCGTTTCCTCTTCCATTGGCATGTCTTCGTTGACCGGAGTCACTGTCAACATGCGAATCAGAGTCTCGCGGTGTGGGATAGATGTCATGATTAGGTCGTACAAGCTCAATGTGGTGTTTTTTTGTTTCAAAGCTTGTTTTACCTGAGTGAGGGCATCCAATAGGTCTTGATCACCCCCCTGTTCAACGCTTTCTTCCTCTTCTATTCGTTCCAGAAGACAAATTTCCCGAGGAGGGGCGAATTTGGATTTGAGTCCAGACTCTTTTTGGTAGGGCGGCGTGGACTATGTGGTCATGTCAATGTTTGTCTTTGTTGACGAAGGCACATATGCAAGGGGTGAAGATGTAGGCTTGAGGGTACCTTGGGTGGCACTTCCCTTCGACGTCTCACCCGTGAAGTGAACTTCTCATCTTTTGGGACAAGAAGGCTGTTTAGTTATTTTGGGTGGTGTGGGGTTTGTTGAAGGAATCAGCTCCCTGATAACAAATGGAGCTAAAGGTGTTAATGGGCAGAGTCGTGTGGCTCCTCTAACAGGTGGGGCAGAGATGGATGCCCGTGGAGGGACTTTGAGGATGAATAGCCATTGTGAGCTTTGATTAGCTGCTCATGGTGCTAGTGCACTACGTTGAGGCACACGGATCATGAATGGCTGTTGGGGTGGCCTAGGATCACTGTGAATGCCAATAGCGTTGATGAAATAACCAGCATTGCTGATGTTGAGGGGATTTTTGTAAACATACATAGATTTGTTTTTAGAGCACACTAGGTTACTTTCATCCAGCACCAGTTTCCCCTGGTTGATTAATCTCTGGATGTCATCCTGCAATGCTAGACAGTAATCTGTGTTGTGACGACATTGTTGGTGGTAGTCACAAAACCTATCCAGCCTGAAACCCTTAGGAACTAGAGGCTCATTGGGTAAGGCCAACCAGGGGTTCCTAAGGAGCTCGTAGTAGTGTTAATGTCTCTTGATTACTTCTTCTGACATCTACTTGTGTTGGATGTACCCCGCTGCCAATAGCTGCTTCAGAAGTTCTGAAGGCTTGAGAGGTAGTGGGGTGTACATTGAATGATCTTTGCGCTCAAAGTTCGGTTTGGGTTGTGTAGATGTCTCAGGTGTAGGTATATTAGGTTGTGGTGCATGGCCCTGTTTGGGCACGGGGTTAGTTGCAGGTATGGTTGGTTTCTTGCTGTTCTTGCTACCATTGTGGCTAGGTTTGGGCTTGGCCTCAGTCACCACAGTGGCCACTATGGTTGTTGGGGCCTTACCCTTATCCTTCTTTGTGAAGGTGCTTTTGTAGATGATGTAGGCTTGGTCTTTGCTTGCCTCGGCTGCATCCTGTATGCTCTTAGTTTGAGCGAAGGCTTGGATAAGAGTGCAAGGAGTGAGGTAGTACAATTTAGACTTGATGAAGTTGTTCACTGCACCCTTAAAGATGGCCAGCAAGTGGGCCTCTGTGATGGGCTCATGGATTTCATTAAGGGTTGTACTCCAACACTGAATGGACTTTTGGACTGGCTCTAGAGGGTCTTGCTTCACGCTCATCAATTGATCCAACGTGGTTTCTAGCTTCAAGTTGTACTTAAAGCATGTCATGAACTGGTTTAGAAGCTCTTCCAAAGTTGAAATAGAGGAACATGGCAGCGCATGGTACTAATCCAGGGCTTTCCTAGCTAGGGACATGGCAAAGACATGAATAATTGTGTGTAGCCATTGTTTCAATAACAAAGATTCAGACCTAAAGGTGACAAGATGTGCATTAGGATATCCCTCCTCATTGTACTTCGTGAAGTGTGGGAGGGACATCCCTAGGGGTAGTGTTAAAACAGGGATTGTAGGGTTGATGGGGTTGTCCTAGTAAAAGTCCATGACTTGTATCGTGTCAGACCCAACAGCCATGAGGTGTTTGATTTCCTTAGTGAGGGTCTGGATAAGCTGGAAGAGTTGATCCAAATCCTACGATGGTGTAGGTGGTTGGGGAACTGCGAAGGCAGCTCCCACCTATGGAATGGCAGGGGTGGCAGTGTGATCCATCGGTGGTACCATTGGGGTAGCCCTTGCGATAGGTGTTGCTTGCACTATCCACCACCAGGTAGGTGGTGCTGTTGGAGCAGCAACCATGGTTTGAGCTTCTGAATAGATTGCTTGTGTCACTAACAGAATAGACCATAGCCCCGTGTTGCGAGGGTTGGTGGGTTTGAGAGCGAACATAGTGAGACATTTGTGATGATTGTAGAATAGGCGAAGAAGTGAATGGGGACCACCATGTGGACGGGCTGGGGCTCACCATAGTGAATGGAACAGATGTGAACGTAGGAATGGAAATAGAAGTCGTGTACGATTGTGAGGTAGGCATGGTATGAACATGTGGTAGGGTAGCCATGATTGGCGTATGATGTGCTACAGGCATGGACTGCTGAATATTTTGCAAAGGAATAGTGGCTGCAAAGGAGATAGGTGAAATAGGTGAGAGAGGGCATTGAAATGCCATGGGATTGATGTAGCTACCCATGGCAGTTGTAATTGTAGGTTGCGGAAGCATAGGTGTGATCATAAAGTGTGTGGTGACAGGCAACAGATTGGCCTAGAAGGACTGGGTAGGAGGGACAGGAATGGGGTTGGTTTGACCTCCCTCGTTGGATTGGGAATCAAGTTCCTCCTATCTATCCTAAAAAGCATCCTCGTGGTTGGACGCTATGTCCTGTTGCTCCATAAGCCTAGCCAACTAGATTAGTTGGTCTAGAAGCCTTTGGTTTGTCTGTGTCAAAGGTATGGAAGCGCCGGGAGTGGGAAAAAACTCCTTCCCGTTGTAGTAAGCAAACTCGAAGCTATGTTTATCTTTGAGTTCGTGTACATCCAAGGGAAGATTTTCCTGCACCTTTGCATAGAGGAAGTTATAATGCTCGTGTTGCTGGGCCAATCCCTCAGGTCCTGGATTTTGGATCTTGAGGGATCGACGTGTTTCCAGCATCGAGTTCAGTGGTTGTTCGGCACCAGTAGTGTCTTGAACCGTGATGGGAATTTCAATGTTGAAGGTGTTAGCGGTAGTGTTCAAAAAAGCCATTGTTAAGCTACATAGTTATGCAAGTAGAATGCAAAAAGAACAAAGAGATCAAAAAGAAACAAAAAGAAGGCTTTACGTCTTGCTGGGTTCCTGAGGAACTGTCAAGGCAACCGATCTATACCACACAAAGTGTAAACAACTGCAAAAGGGTGTCATGTATATGCTAGTGCACAATAGGGCATAGAGTATGTGCAAGGCTACCGTAATATGGGCAAGTTAACTAGCGATCAAAGGCTTTGTGTCTTCCAGGGTTCCCGAGGGACCATCGAAGCAACCGATCTGTACCACATGATGTGCTAATGTGTGATAGGGTATAGAGTGCATGCAAGACCACCGTAAGACACGCTAGTCAACTAGCGATAAAAGGCTTTGTGTCCTGTAGGGTTCCCAAGGAACTGTCAAAGCAACTGATCTGCACCACACGATGCGTAAACAACCACATATAGGTGTCAAGTTTATGCTAATGCATATTAGGGTCCAGAAGACTACTGTGACATGTCGAAATAGCACTAAAGGCCCTCCTTCTAGCACAAGAAAACTGTAGCTACCGAAAATGTCGATGGCTAGAAAACACTGAGGGGTTGGCAGTCGTGGACAGTTTCAACCCTGTATCCGCGGGAGGGCCATGCTGGATGAAATGGATACAGGGCACCCTGAATGGTCTGGTTGATCAGACAGGGACTTAGTCAGCATCTATATAGCCTTTTGCAATGTGTGGTTTGAAAACGGAAATGATAGTGCGGAGTAATGCTTAAATGCAAAAGAGATAGAAAATAGTGTAAAAAATAGCAATAAGCAGGAAACAAAGTAAAATGTAGCTAGAAAAATGCACTGCTCCGAAGCTACAAGTTTGCTCTATCAGGATGGGTACAGTCAGTTGCACAACATTGAGGAGTGTAGAGATCTTGAAAGTAACCAAGACGTGTAGAGCAAGATAGCTGTGTGCTTGGGCACAAACTCAGGAGTTGACAATGAAAAAATTCTACCAAGGTGGTAGAAAAGGGGTAGAACAAAATGCTAGCTGAGAATGCTAACTATTTGTAGTGTCAAATAGAAAGCTTACAATGCTCAATGTCACAATGCTAACTTGCTTGTTTTTCTCACCGAATCTGAGAGGCCAACCTTTTGAGCATTGCTCATCGGGGTATTTATAGGGCTAAAGGCACACAAAAAGGATGGTTTGGATGCCACGTGCTTTGGGCCCACGTTGACTTGTTTGTACTACATGTGGCTGCATGATCGTTGGACCTGCATGACTATTGTAATGCGAGCCTATCATGCCATAACTATGAGCCTGCCACGCTGTAATTGCACAATCAGGGTCTAGACACGTGTGCCAATGGTTCAATTAGGTGAAGTGCATTGATGTTGCACAACCACCCATCATGCTTTGCTGTGCTTTGTAGTGTAGCATGTTCAACGTGGTGTAGCATCTTGTCATGCGTTCCGCTACATGTGGGTTGCATGCTTGCTATGCTATGCTATGCTACATAGCATAACGACTAGCCTTAGTCAGAAAAACTTTGCCAATTTGCAAACTTTACCTCCTGCATTGGAAAACTTGTGAACTTGCCGATCCTACCCTTTGAGTTGCCTTTTTTCATATCCGTAGAATTGCTATGCCTTGCTACACCATGTAGCTTAGCGTAGTGTAGTAGCATACATGGTCCACTGCTTTCTAACGAAAAGAGACATTGCTAAAGGACTTGAAGTCGTGCGAGGAGATCAACCGCCTAGCTTTTGCTACACTACGCTACGCTACGTAGCATAGCATAGTGTAGCACTTCATTCTGTAATCATTTTCTGAAGCTTTCTATGCTACATAATGAGGTGTAGCGTAGCATAGTAGACTTCGTGACTTAGAAAACTTGCTGAACTGTATCACGCATTTCGGGTGCTGCTGACAACTCCGCGTGATGCTTCTGAGTAGGCCGTCGGCTGGGTAAACTACTTAGGTGGATAGGCAGGATGATCTGTAGAGCCTGTTTACACCTAAAGTAGAAAATTTTCCAAACTGGCCAACCTGAATTCAGAGCATTCTCCTCCTGAAGAACTACCATAGCGTTGTACGAATTGCAAGGCCTAGTAAAGCAAGCATGCCTTTGAATTATTCGGGTGTTTCAGGGATCATGCATGGTCCACGTAGTTTTGCCAATGTGGGCCAAAATGGGCACATCCCAAGGACAAGGTATTGTTGGAAACAACTTCTTAGCTTTGATGAATTAGGCAACAAATTATTTGCACTTGATGTCAAACACCTTGATTACATTTTGTAGCTCCTAGTAATTATTCATTCTCCTAGCTAGGTTCTCAATAGTTGATCATTGATCAATGAATCTTACCTTGAGAACGTTGAGTTTAGCATTTGCCATCACAAGCATTTGCTTCGTGTCCTTGTGGTGCTTGAAATCGACCTCATAATACAAGTAAGACTTGGCCACCTACTTTTCAAGTTATAACCATGGATGTTTGATAATCAGCATTGCTAGATTTGCTTATTAGAGATTAGCTAGTTCCATATATTCTGTCATCTCTTCGATTTCCAATTCTTTCATGCGGATCTTCACTTTGTTGTAGGAATTTATCCCATCAATGATAGGCTGCCATACTTCTCTTCCTTGCTAGAGTTGCTGGAGGGCCTCATTTAGTTTCACCTTAGTCACTTGGATGTGTTACTCATTCATCTCCTTCTATAGGCGAACCTAGTCTTTGTAGTGATTCTTGACTCTTTCAAATTTGAGAGCTTCATTTTTCCAGGTGGCAATTTCAACGGCCAATTTGTGGCATAAGGCACAAACTTCCTCCATAGAGAGATTGTGATTCTTTGCTACCAATCTCCTCAATTCTATATTTTCTTTGGCTAGCTGTTGCTACTGTTGATGGATTCTTACATCTATTATTTTTGTGCATAAACATTTTGTAGGTGATGGTTTTCTATGGTCAACATTTCATTTTCTTGGCACATCTGAACCAAGTCCTTTTGAATAGGATAGGCCTTCATTTCGGCTATGAACTAGTTAAAGATAAACATTACCATTCCCTCATCAACTTGTTTTAATCATTCTTGAAGCTGTTGAAAATCTTCATCTCTTATTATTACAGGATTGAGGAGTGTCGAATCAGCAAAATAGGCACATAATTCAGTAACCTCTAAGGCCAACTTTTGGTTTTTTGCTTGAGCCATTTCAAGTTGCCCTTCTAGGATGATACATTTGCCCTTTGCTTCAAGCATCTATGACTATGTTGCAGTAATTTTTTCTAGAAAATTAAAGATGTCCAATCAAATTGGCTAGTTCCCACTAGTTGGTCTAGCAAGTCTTTGTGCTGGGTTGCACTCAATCTTTTGCTGAAGGTTCTTGTGAATGTCTACACATCTCTAAGTGTAGAAATGTTTGGTACAGACACTACAAGTGTGTTTAATGCCTTAGTGATGTGACCAACAACCACTCTTGTGGCTTTCTACTACCCTTGGTGCTGCATCACTAATACAGTTGCCCCATTTCCTCCTTGCCCTTCTCCAAGTGCACTAAAAATGAGATGGCATTCTTAGAGATTTCTGGGAATAAATGGTGGTGAGAGAGAGACACTATTACCTCTCAGGCACTGGGATTCAATCTCATAGGCAGCTGGGTTCATTAGGCTGAAAATACTAATTCTCCTTCCTCCACTTAACTAATTGTTTGAGCCACTTAATTGAGGTGACTCATAGCAAGTTGGTATGTAGATGAAGCCCCACCATTTGTTCCTGCTTACTACTCCTACTATTGCAAGAGCTATTCTTAGATTTTGTGTAAGCACTTAATGGAAACACAAGCTTCTAGCATTATTTCCTGAATAAGTGGTGGAGGTGGTGATTGCTGCTTCTCATCTTTAGAAATGGCAAAAGTATTGTTCTTCATCATTTCAGACCAAGAGGCAATGGGAGTATGCCTGATTGTGTCATCTTTGTAATAAACTGCCCTTTTACAAAGTTATCTGATAAGACATGGAAAGGGTAGGGTTTTCCTTCTACATTCATTCTCTTTAAAATACATTTCTATCTCTAGATAGATTAATAATTGAAGGTTTGTTGAAAATGTTTTGCTTAGAGGGGTACATGCCTAGGAAAAGAAGGTAATCACCTCACTATGCCTCATTGTTGAATTGAGGTGATAGGCCACTATCTTGAAGTGTATGTTCTCTGCTCGTGTGAGTACATCAAAATCCTTATGGTCAACCTCATAAGACTATTGGGTACACTCCTTTTTCACCTCTGGACTAGCTTGTGTAGAAAGTTTTGCTAGTTGTGTCCTAGAATCAGGTAACCCAAGAGCCTATGCGATGGCTTCAGCCAGGTAGGATACCTAAATGTCTGTGATCTTCATAGGATAACTGAGCATTAGACATCATAGGGCCTAATTTTGTTGAGGTAGACTTGTGGTAGTGTGACTTCAAGTCTTGGTATGGGCCATGGTGCCTCTCTTCGCTGTGATCATTCTATTGGAGCCTCTTCCTTGGGAATCTTTTAAACAGAATCCAATTTGAGCTCCTCCCGAAGAGGTCCCATTGCATGGGTCTCCTTTGTTTGATCTTGGGCTTGTTCTTGCTGGCCCCTTCTAGGTTTTGGTCATTTCTCCCTTTGTTGAGATGGTTGTTCCTCCTATGGTCATTTCAATCTTGGTGTCATCCGTAACACCAACATGACCATGGGTTAGCAATTATTGTGTAACATGAAATAGTTGGGATACCTTATCTTGCTAGGAAGGATACAATTGGCTAAATTGTAATTATGACTAATTTGACTAATTTTAATCATTAATTTATTTGTATTTTAATGTTAATAAGTGATTATAGTCATACTGAAGGTTGTTGAAAGGGTCAAATTCTCAAAAATTGATCATTTAATACCATTGTATTCATTAACCCTATGGGGGAGTCAAAAAAGTTTTTTTTTAAAAAAATTCTCATAAAAAATATTAAGGTTTGTAGCCCTCATGGTGAAGGGCTTACCTTCAGTAGTTGCAGGATCAAAGAACAAAGTAATTTGGACAAAAGGTCAAAAAGTTATGGGCTATGGAAGGTTTTGGGCTCTGAAAAATGGCAAAAGCTCCTCTCTTGTTGTGAAGAAAATGATGAAAATTTCAAAGTATTTAATGGTATTTATAGATTTTGTTTGTGTTAGGTTGATTAGGCCTAGTCGATGAGGCCTTGTCGATGGGGTTGACTGCGTCGACTAGGCCTAGTCGATGTAGTTGTTGACCACCATTGACTTTGGGAAAGTTTGAAAATACAAGGAATTTTTGAGTGAAATTGGGATTAGATGGAAGGCTAAAAAGTCACAAACATGATGAAAAAATAGAAGAGGGTGTTGGAGTTTAGAAAATTGAGAAAATTGAGAAAATGATTGGAGAATGAAGTTGTATGAAATTTTAAGGAGCACAGAGTTGGATGCACAATGGGGTACACAAAAGAGATGATTGTAGCAATGTTTAAGATAAAGAACTTAGCTATCCAACCCAAGAGCAATGCAAGTGGATCCTCCCCATAGTAGGCACATGCCCTTTTTTCCCTTTCATAACCTCAACTAAGGAGTCCATGGGTTCTATAGTTAATTAATGGTTATGAAAAGTTAAGGCCAACATGGAAGAATCTATCCAAGAATTCCAACACATTAAACTAAGATATTGAGCATAACATGGAAACCGATAGTGAGGTGAGTGATGGAAAACATAAGTGGATGATTGAGAGGATGGAATGAAGTCCCAAATCGAGGTCATAAGAAGTCCCTTATGGAGTTTGTGTTTAAAATGACCTAAGAAGATCCATCCTTAATCTTGATCAAAACCAACCACTTTCAGTGACTTTGCATCACCTCTCCAAGACCAATCCACCCCCTCAAGATACAAGAGTGCTCCCAAAAAACCATCACCATTCCATAAAGAGAAGAAAAAATAAGAAGGAAGTGAGAGGGGGCCTTAGTTAGAGGGGACCTTTAGGCATGGGTAACATGTCTTTCTAGTCCCATAACTAGTGCTTGTAGCATGTTTAGTTGTCTAAGGGATGTGCTTTGAGTTCCTATCATGTTCTTTTTTGTACAAGAACCACACCATGCAAAGACGTATGTCAACTTCCTAGTATTGGACAATGTGGAATGGTAAGAGGTCCATAAAAATGCTCATGCAATCAAGCAAATAGAAAAGTACAAATATTTTTGAGTCCCCTTGAAGTCACACACTATGCAAGCCTTTGAATCCTTCCCAATTCTAGAAACTACAAAGGTCACATATTTATTAAAATTTTATTTAATGGAAGGAACCTTAAATTTTCAAAACAAGGAAAACCATAGAGTTTGTGGATGGGTGGATGTTGTGGAATCACTACCTGTTGTATGAAAAAAAACCCATGTCCTAGTCATGAGACATTAAAATTCAAAAATAGAAACCAAACATTAACAACCAAAACATTAAGCTCAAATTGTGATTAGTAAACAACAACATTGGCACGGTGTCGTGTAGTAATAAAGCACTCTTATTATTAGCAAAAATAATGAAAAGTCACACAAAAATAAAGTAAAATATATAAGAAAGTACAAAATATTTAAGAAAGATAAAACATACTAACAATGTTGTAAAACAAAAAATTAAGATAATCAATAGAGTGAAAACACTAAAAAGAGGTGAAAATCAACAAAGTGTAAAAGAAAAATGTGTAAAACAAAAAGTGAAAAATTGAGGAGCCACGTGCATGGTTAGCATGGATGGCCATCTCCCCCATGACTGAGTTGAAAGGAGGAGATGTAGAATATAGAGTGTGGTTGTCCATCCGATGAGGTATTAGTTGCATTGGCTTGCTTGGCTCAAGCAAAGGTTTCACTTGTTGGATGTTGACCAACTACTTTTTGTTTGGGGTCTTAGTTTGTAGATTAACATGGCCCCTTTAGGAAAGGTTTTATCAATTATATAACATGTCTCCCACAATTTTTGGAACTTTTTTTTGAGGTACGTGGGTGGGGTTCTAGTAGAGAACCTTATCTCAAGGTTGAAATTTTACTTTCTGTATTTTGAGGTCATGAAACTTCCACTTGTATACCTTGTGGACTTTATTGAAAGATAGGTCTACAAATTGGTTTTCATATAGCACATTTAGGTTGATCAATATTTCTTTGTGTGCTAGGCTTAGGTCTAGGTCCAGGTCATAGGTTGTTGAAAGTGTACAGAGCTTAGATTGGATTGGTAGTATTGGAAGTTTGCTATACAATAGCTCATAGGGAATTTCCACATTGACCGGTAGGCC
Organism: Gnetum montanum; assembly: GCA_015680685.1. NCBI lineage: Eukaryota > Viridiplantae > Streptophyta > Gnetopsida > Gnetales > Gnetaceae > Gnetum > Gnetum montanum. Next base: position 276,466 of record MNCI01021879.1, read on the forward strand.
TAGAGGGAATCATTTAGGTTTTTGCTCTAGTCTCTCCTATATTTTCTTATATTTCTTGTTAGGATCTTTGTGATCTCCCTATTGGTGACTTCTGCTTGAATGTTGGCTTCAGGGTGATATGGTGTTGTTAATTTATGTTCCATCCCCAAGTGTTGCATCATCTTTCAAAAGGTAGTACTTGTAAAATGGGTTTCATTATTAGAAATTAGTGCATGTGGCACACCAAACCTATTTACAATGTGTTGTTATACAAACCTAGTAGCAGTGGATGATGTATAGTTAGTGATGGCTACTACTTTTTTCCATTTGTTGTAGTAGTCGACTACTATGATGATGTATACCTTTCCATTGAACATGGGTGTGATGGGACCCGTGAAGTCTATGTCCCATTTATCAAAGGGCTCTAGTGGTTGAATTCAGTGTTGAGGATCCTCCATTTGATTAGTCATCTCACCATCTTGTTGACAACATTCATAGGATCAGACAAACTAGTAGGCATCCGTGAAGATTATAGGTCAATAGTATCCTACCATTAAGATTCTTATGGTTATGCATCTCCTTACATAGTGGCCTCAGAAAAGCCCTTTGTGAGCATCCTTGAGAATGTAGAATTGGTTTGCATTAGAAACACACCAATGAACTAGGACATTAGTCCACACCTTGTAAAGGTGTTCATTGATTTCCATGAAGTACTTAGCCAGATGAAAAAATTGTTGTCTCTTCCTAAAGTTCAAAACTTGTGGCATCTCTTGAGTAAAAAGGTAAGTGAGGATGCCATCATACCATTTTAATTCGATGAGCACTTGGTCATTTATCACTCCTATAAAGAGGAGTTCATTTGAAATTAATCAGAGAGTGGACTCTCCTGCTCTTTGTTATCCCATCTTAATCGAGAGAGATGGTTAGTGACTACATTCTTAGTCCCTTTTCAATCTACCATTGTGAAATCAAATTCTTTGAAGATCATGAGTCACTGTATGATATGGGGACTCACCATTGGCTTGTTCATTAGGAAGTGGATGGCACTATGATCTTTATGCACAAACACTTTATGGCCAAGTACAGAGTGCCTAAACGTTTCAAGAGCATACACCATTGCCATTAGTTCTTTCTTAGTTGTGGTGTAATTCAACTGTGCACACACAATGCTTGGGCTTATGGAGTTGATGTAATATGCACATTTCTTATCATCCAACTACGTAAGCATGGCTTAATTAGATGCATCTATAATTATGTGAAATGATCTAGTCTAGTCTGGTGCCCATAGAATTGGAGTTTCTACGAGATTTTCCTTTAGCTATTGAAATGCATGTTCACACTCCTTGGTCCAAATTAATGGAGCATCCTTCTTTGTGAGCTTGACCAATGACTTTGAGATCTCAAAGAAATTCTCTATAAATTGTTGGTAGTAGCCAATGTGTCCAAGGAACGATTAGACATCTTTGACTATCTCTGGTTGGAATGTGATTCCTTGGATGACCCATATCTTTTTCGAGTCTACCTCAATCTCTACCTGAGTAATTCTATGCCCTAGTACTATGCCTTCTTGGACTATTAAATGAAATTTTTACTAATTGAACCTAAGGTTTATTTCAACACATCTTTTTAGTACTTGCTCAAGGTAATCCAGGGCTTGCTCAAATGTAGCCCCATTAAAATAAAACATAGCTAATTAAAAATAATAAAAGATTTAGAAAATAAAATGACTCATGAAAAAAAAAAATTCGAATTTGTTTCTACATAATCTTAAGAATTGTCTCTTAAAGAAAAAATAGCAATACATTTGTTCTAATTGAGATAAGCTTTTAACCTTTTTCTTAAAATTAGCTTTTGGCTATTGCAACATAATAGGATAGGTTTCCACTAACTTAAATATTTAGCTGCTGTCTATTGCAAGATCATAGGTTTATACAAACTCAAGAACTTATTATTTACTTCTCATCTCTATCTGCACTGTAATATCTCCACATGTTCATTGAAGTCTCCTCCATGAAATTTTTAAAACTCTTATAATATCATCATCAAAGTTGATCAAAAATAAATAATAGAACATTACCAACTCTTACCATACGAATAATCATTTGAGCACTAATTACATCATACTGCATCCTTGACTATCTGATTTAGAACATGTCACATTGATAATGAAATATATGTTGGTGTATAGTTTTATTATGTGTTACCATCTTCTGTGTATTGTAACTTGGCTATCACCTACTGTATCAAGAGGAGTATAAAACATACATGAAGATACACTGGAGCCATGCATTTACCATAAAGTAGAAAGTTTACCGTCATAGCGATAATCAAGATGACAGTGGGAAGCCATAAAATTTTACACAATTCTAGTAATTTACTAATTTAGTGTTGGTGGATCGCAAGAAACCGGTATTCACGAACATGTCTTTATTAGGTAACTGACAAAGTGCAGGAATATACCAGGCATAGAAGATTTGGTTCTTTATGAGCATAATCACAAATTTCGTCATCAATGTAAAGATTCCTTCAATTTACTCTGCGGTTGGTTATTTTTATTTCACGTAAAAATGTTATATGAAGACTTAGTAATTTTCTTAATAATATTTTGAAGAGTCATAATAGTATTCAAGGGTCTAATTATCTAAAAGATTCATATCTCATTCACTTAATAAAATTTCATTTCTATTATAGTTTCATAAAGAGTGGCTAACTGAAGCCAATTTTTATTTTCTGGATGATGATAAAATAGAGAATATAGGTAGCATGCATGCATGTTTTCTTAACAATTTTTAAGAGCAGTTTTTGAAATTTCATGAAACTGGAGTGAAGTTGCATTTTCCATTGTTGCAGATCAAATTGTAGCAGGTCTTCATGCACTTCATGTGTGATTTATCACAACATTGACAAACATTACTAGCTTATATATATTGGCTGAGATGATTTAAAAAAAATGATTTTAATGAAGCCCGACTACTGGACGAGGTAATAAGATAACTAAAAACGGAATCACTCACCCCTCCTCTATTTCTCTAACACTTACCTAATTTAGTTTTACCCTCTCAGTCCAGTTTGCTCTTTCTTTGTTTATTCATGGCATTTTTGAGAAATAAATCTCTTGCATAAATAATGCTAAAAAACATCATGAATAAACAAAGAAAGAGGAAACTTGACCGAAAGGGTAAACTAAATTGGGTAAGTGGTAGAGAAACAGAGGAGGGGGTGAGTGATTCCATTTTTAGTTATCTTGTTACCTTGTCTAGTAGTCGGGCTTCGTTAAGATCATTTTTTTAAAGAAATCATCTTGACCAATTTATAGATATATATATATATATATATCTCTCTAAGCTAGTGGAGCGGTGTCGTGGGCTATAAGTAGAATTTAATTATTATTTTTATTTTTTAAGTTATCATCACTATTTTCATTCCAAATAATATATACTGGTAAACATAAATTGGTTAAAATAAAATTTTATATATTTCGTATATGTTGATGAAGGAATACATTACACAATTATTGTAACAAACATTATAGAGCTATATAATAGCATTGAGCAAAAGGCAAAATACAATGATAATTGTGAACTCAATATGCCTAATCCTCCAATTGTGCAAAACAAACTTACTATGCAATTCTACTTTGGAGATGTTTAGCATCTGAAATCTTTCTATATCTTTGCACATAGAAAGGAGGATGAATTTTTAAAGAATCAATGGTCTTGACTCCAAATAATGCAACAAATGTTAGACCCATAAGTTCTCTTATAGAGTGGTTTTGTAGGCTATGAGTAGAATTTAATTATTTTTTTTATTTTTTAAGTTATCATCACTATTTGCATTCCAAATAATATATACTAGTAAACATAAATTGGTTAAAACAAAAGTTTATATATTTCGTATACATTGATGAAGGAATACATTGCAAAATTATTGCAAAGAGCATTATAGAGCTGTATAATAGCATTGAGCAAAAGGAAAAATACAAGATAGCTGTGAAATCAATATGCCTAATCCTCCAATTGCGTAAAATGAACTTCCTATGCAATTCTACTTTAGAGATGTTTAGCATCTAAAATATTTCTGTATCTTTGCATAGAGAAAGGAGGATGAATCTTCAAAGAATCAATGGTCTTGACTCTAGATAATGCAAAAAATGTTAGATTCATAACTTCTCTTGAACTAATGTCAATAGTAGCCTTATCTAGTGTCATTCCTTATGGTTTATGAATAGTCATGGCCCATGCTAACCATAACAGTATCTGATGAGATGCTCCTTAGAACACAGGTATAATTGGCACATGATGAGGATTACCATTATCAAATGCACATCTAATGTAGGAGTTAAAATCAACAATAACATATGATGGTAATGCAAGTGTCTATTTACCTTAAGGATACATAATACTATGAATTTTGCAAAGTGCACCATTCACCAATCCTACTTCTGGCCAAAGGTTAACAGTGAGCATTACCCTTGCACCTTCACATATAAGAAGAGATCGCTCTATATCATTACTATCATCATTTGAGATTCTAAATCTATGGGGATATCTATCTGCTACACACAATGCAATAGGTCTTTGCATTATTTGCAACATCTTCTTATTGTGTGAAAGGACTTTATCCTTTCTATCATATAAGTGTGTTGATTCTTCAAAACCATCTAATCCACTCAAAGTGGATGGAAGATTCATTCGAGTAGACAATAAATTATAATCTTTATCATGGATTTTTCCTTCTCTGATATGCATCAATACTTCCCTAAATCTTTGTCATTGAAGATCATTTCTAGACTGACGAAAAATTACATCTAAAATAACAAATGTATCAAATGATTCCAAAACCCCTATAATATCTAGATTTTTGGATGCATAAGCCACAACATCAAGCATAGGAGAAAGCTAACCCAAATCACCTATCAATATAACTGATCTTCCTTCAAAAACTTCATTATGATGTCCTGGAAAATTTTCTCTTAGTCATTTATCAATGCTTTGTAATAATCTCCCTCTCACAAAACTCATTTCATCAATTACTATATATCTTACCTATGATAGTCGATGTTGCATACTTATCTTTGCAGATGAAGAGAGTTCGTTATAGGAACCTATTCTAATGTTGATACTGGAATAAATGGTTATTGCGTTAATGTTAAATGCTGTAGCTCCTGTGGGTGCCATTACAAGTAAAGCATTATGTTTTTCATTACAGTATTTCATGAAAGCATTACGAAGCATGCCTATGAGAAATGACCTTCCCATACCAGCTATTCCTTCGATAATCATTCTTAAAGGGGAAACAACTTCATTTGTTGACTGTGAAAACATCATGTGGCCTACAATTTTATTTTAGCACTTCTTTTGCTTTACACCCAGCTTATCAGAATCGTAGGCACTATAGTCACGATCAATAACAATCATCGACTGAGATGATTTATTGCTAGCAATAAAACTTGTAGAAAATTTTGCAATATCCTCTCCTAGATATTGTAACATCTAGTTATGCATTCTATCAACATCTTGTAGCCCAAGCATCTCTAATTTTGTTCTCTGAAAATGACCTGTTGATAAGAGATGAAGGTTGAGGATTTCAAAATCATATTCCTCATGATCTTGCACCTGGAGAGTTACATCTACAAATTGTCTTTCTTTGTCCGAAGCTCGTTGGAATTCTTATTTAGTATTAATCTTCGATGCTACATACAGATGTTGAATAGACAACCACTTCATTTCAATATCCTCATCATTAGAACTAAGATCTCGTTTCACATCTCTAAACAGATAATGTAACAACAACATAGCCCAATAGTATTCAATCCATTCTTGTTCTCCTTACTTTGATAGGATGAGAAACTTGGGATAATATCTAACAATAGCATCTGGCTCTAGGTGATGTGGATTACAATTTGGATTGGACTTATTGTTTATGTTGCAATTGTACTCTTTAAAAGCCTACAGCAATGAGACACCCTCCATCGAAAGTGGATGATTCTGATACATATTAATAAGAGCTGTGTAGTTTTCAGCTTCATCAGTTTCATCTGAATTAATTTGAACTTTTTTGTATACTTGTTGAGAAACATTGAGTGTGTAGAAAACATGACTACAGTTTACCAAAGGAAGCTCATACAACATGTGATAGAATTCCATAGCACCAATGTCTCTATCTATAGTAGCATCCATCATGAGCCTTCTATAGATTGATAGAGCATCTTCATGAGGATCCCTAGACTCAGAAGTTTGCAATAACATGCCATGAAAATATTGTGATTTCTTCTCTGTTTTAGCTACATATTTTGCAATATATTTTATGAAAACGTATCGTGACATTACAAGTTGAAAATCTATATTTTCCCTCCATGTCTGAAGCATCATTCTATTATGAACATTAAGCCTTGAATCATTTCTTTGAGGAACATAAGTAATCTCATTATTATTTTCTGGGTCTCTCTAAAGAGTTGATTTTAAAGATAACAACCAAGGAACATTGTACCTAGAATTGAAAAATACAAAATTTGAATATCTATATTTTTTTCTATGATAAATTAAATTTTACTTGCTAATAAAAATGAATGCAATGGTGAGGAAATAGTAATGATACAACATTTTGATTAGAAAGTGGCACTTGCAAACTTCTTTGCCATTACATTTTTTTAAGCATGCATCGGGTTGCATACAGTATGTCTTTGAGCAGCATTAAGCAAATCAGCATAATCAGTTTCCAAATCTATACATTGTAGTTGTTCAGCAATCAACTCACATGGATGACGTAACATATTTACACATAAAGCCTAAGTGAGAAGACAAATTGAAAGAAGTAACAATGGAGAAATTAATATCTTTGTATTCTAAGCAATATCAACAAAAAAAATTTGTGTAAAGAATATAAAAGATAAATGAGAACTTACATTATTTGGATGTCCATTTGCTGTATATCTTGGATTCCATGCATTTGTAATTGAATAAAAAAATTCCTTTGACCTACGTATGACGTGAGGATCATTATGGTTGAGCTCATATACCTTTGAAGCACCTTGTATCCATAGGAAACCATGCACATGTGAAGATCTGTGATGTTGCCACTCATATCCTGTCCAATAGTCAACAACATGGAACTCATTCATCAAAACTATTTTAAGAAAGGTAATGTGATGATGATGCACGAACTCTGCAACTATATGCAAATTTTCTATGATATTACTTTGCCTCCAATGTTTGAGTTTAGTTGAGTTCTCAGGTGGATCTCCTTCCATCAAATTATGCAACTCAGGCTAATAGAGATCTGCCGTAGTCAAAGTAAGAAAGATAGTAGGTGTTCCCAATTGATTCACAATGTCAGTTAGCTCTGCTTTACATTTTCTCCAATAAGATGGTGTAACATGAATGGATGTACCATATCGCATTAAATTATCAACAAGGACATGTGATGGAGCATTATTCAATTTTTCTCGTAGTTCTTCAATAGATATGGGTGCATCAATAATATTCTTTTTTTTTTAAAAATACAGTGGTAGATTCCATTTCCTGTCTCCTTCTAATGATATTATAGATATAATACCTACAAATAAATGACACATCGTTGCTTAAATGCTATAAAAAACATTATGAATAATGATAATAACAAAAAAATAGAGAATTAATATTTACCTAAATTGCTTGTGATGTCAAAATCTACTATCTTTGTAGAAAATAAGATGTTTTTCATATTCATGCAATTTTACATATTTAGCTCTATGCTTTCCTTCAGGAAAAAGACTTGGAAATGCCATCGTAAACAACCCCATTAATAGGAGAATCAGACATGGAAGGCCACTGAGCAACATCTGAATCCTGCAATGATGGATTATGCATTCATGCTTTTTATCTAATCAATTTCCTTTCTTACAATTCCAACATGTTATGCAACTGATGATGTGTGATCAATAATGTTTTCATCATCTATCTAAAGCAAAGGACCTTGAAATTGCAATCTCATTTCTCCATCCTTTTCTAACAATGGAATATAAGGAATGCTCTAGAAGATGTAACATCACCGATATCAGCAACATCATCTAATGCATGCATATCGATCTCGACATCTCGATAGTATGGATCATTTGATTTCTTAAAAATCAAAGCTTCATAAACTTGTCTCTTGTTGACAATGAAATTATACTCAGTGCCCATTTGATCTACTCTTCTCAATATCAAAAAAGGAATGTTTTTAATTCTAAGAGGAAGTCTTTTAGTAATTTGTGTGACATCCTGAGCAAAGCTAATTATGTGACTTTTATACTTGAACTATCCACCAATTGCATGTGTAACTTGTAAAATGGGATTGATTTTTGCAATTAACATTTCTTCAACCTTAGTCAAATAGCTTAGGATAGGTGGTTGAATACCAGGATCCATGTTATTTTCAACAAAAAATCATTTGATTTCACACCCAAAATTGTCAAGAATATTATGTTTCTTTTCTTTAATGCACCTATTGCATTTGGGTCATCTACTTCTGGTTGAATCAAATAATATGATAAGAAACATTTTGTTGCATATATTGCAAGAACATGGATTTGCAAAACTTCTAATTGTAGTATTAAAATTATGTATTGCTTGAGCAATTTCTGTACTTGCGTTATGCAATCTTGGGAAAGACTGAATAGGTTCTGAAGAAGGCATTTCCATTGTTGGTGCACTGGCAACATCTGTAGCTTCATTTATTTGATGAAATGAATTTTCTTCTTGTCGATGTTGCCTCTTTCGGTGCTCACTCTCACTATAATGTAGTTTTTCTTGATCTTCTTGCAATTGTTGTTCTTCTTTGTGTGAGATTTCTGGAATAGATGTTACTTGATTAATAGGCACAGATGCATTTCTAATGTCCTGGAAAAAATGTTTAAAAATTTAAACTAAAAATTGAATTAAACTATTTACCAACTTGAGTATGGGCAAACACCAACCTGCATTTCTTCTTGATTATTTACATTATTGGTATCAATAATGTGGATCATTGCATTGGATGAATTTCCAAGTGATGAGAGGGGATTTGAAGTTGACGTAAAGTGATGGGATGCGATATTGCATGGGCCGCGATATCACGTCTTCCCCTGCGATATCACGTACACGATATCGTAGTGTGCCATCATATCTATAAATAAGAGGCAGCTCTCCCTTGTTTCTTCATCCTAGGCTAGACAGTAGGAAAACTATGGCAGATTGATCACTCCAGAGATAGAATATTTCCATGTGCCCGCAGTAGGAGTCCCAAAGTGAACGGATCTTTATTCGAGCAAACATTGTACCTGAAAAAAAGTTTGTGTACGACAATAAAGACAAGCTTTTTGGATAAACCTTGTAGTACATGGAATAGGCTAATTAGGATTTTATTACTATTATTTATTATATGTTATTTATTGCTTTCTCTCTCAACCCTTCTCTCCTAGTTAGGTGCCTCAGTACGACCACTTCGAGCATGTGCATTACGCGTGGTGATCCTAGCAACGATTAGCATTTGGTAACCATGGTTGCATCGGTTCAAGGTGTGTACGGGAAGTGGGAACGGATGCTGAAGCTAGGTAATTTAGACTTAGTTCATTAGTTAGAATTAGTAATTAGTTTCTCAACCCTTCATCTTGTTAGCATAGGAGACATAAAACATAAAAACTATAAAAATCATATACCTCAGACTTGCTTAACCATACACTGTGACAACTACAAGTAAGTCTGGGAAGACAACAAATGATTAACCCTAAGTGTTCCATGGGGTGTGTAGGCACTTATTCTGCGGAGTTCGACCGAATCGTGCATGCTACACTTGTATTCGTATGGTTGAGTGTAGGGGTATCTCGCCACTTATCATTGGCGCTGTTGCTGGGGACTAAGTGTTTGTGTGCTGAATAGAACATAAAGGATATTACTCACATTGTTGGGAGCCTAAACGAACCTTTCGATTAATTACTTAAAAGAAAAATTTTATAACGGTAAATGGCACACTGCTAAAAATGTCTTCTTCTAACAAAAGCAACTCACTGCCTAGGGATAATACAAAGAATAGTTGGCAATCAAAAACACATAGCCGAAATCAGCCAAGTCCTAAACAATACCGAATAGTCTATACTCATCCCGATGAGTATATTCCAAAATTTACCTTTATCCTCCATTAAGACGAACAATTGCGATGGAGAGATTTGCAAGGTAACATTGTGTTAGCCCTAAATCGATCAGTCCCTAACATGCTCATCCGTGCCTTGGCATAGATTAGCATGAAAGAATTATATGCTGAATACTTTGTGGAAGACTTTGATATGAGGGATTATCATCCCACAGAAGCACAACGTATCAGGGACTCAAGGCAGGAGAGCCAACATACACTATTGAAGGGCAAAGGCCTGCACATCCTTAGCGAAATAGGAGATGAGAAACCCATTATAACGAGTTCTCTAACAATTGATGTTCCCCCTCCTAATGATGGTGAGGAGGTAGGGTATTAGAACCTATAATCAATGATACATAACACTGGTTCTGATCCCCTTGAATGCCAATTATTCATAGAGGGAACAACAACTCATACTAAGGATGGGCACTTAGATCGTCACCACGATCAGGGCTGTAGCAGCTGAAGAGAAGGAAAGAAACATCTTCATGGTGATGGTTCCCCTTCTTCTTCCCCTTCATCTCATCACTCACCCTCTTATTCCACATCTAGACATAGCCATCATGAACATAACGGTGAGGATAGGGGTAGATGAAACGAGAGACCTTGACGGGAAAGTCGAGAGAGAGGACAAGGGCAAGACCGAAGGGAAAGTAGGGAACAACATAGACATTATAGGCATCATGAAAGAGACGATCATGATGAGCCCCTACTTGCAACCTGAAGTATGCTTGACATAACAGAGGCAGTTAGGATTCCAAAAAGGCATCAAAAGGATAGTTAGATCAAACGCTTAGACATGAACAATATCCCACGCTTTGAAGGGGGATATAACTAAGATCTGCAACATCATTTACAGGCATTCCATGATGCCTGTGCCTTGCAGAATATAGAAAATGAGTGGCAAAAACTTAAGTTGTTTCCCAGGATACTCACTAAAGAAGCAGAGAGTTGGTACCAATCCTTAGAACTGGAAATCATTAGGAGGTGGAGTACAATGCTAGAACTCTTCAACGATAAATATCAGACGTACTCCAGATTGTCTAATTTGCGTAAGCAGATCCAAGGCTGGAAACAAGGCACTTATGAACCCTTGGATGCTGCCATGGCCCGCTACTACATATTGTTACATCGTTGCCCACGCCATGGGTACGCTTAGCGGGATTAACTTCGTCACATTGTGGATGGGCTAAGGCATGAAACTAGAAGAACCCTTAGGACTTATGCCCAAGGGAGACTATCACAACTTAGAGCCAATGAAGTACATCACTTGTTGGAACAAGTAGCAAAAGTAGAAGGTGAGCTACATAAAAGCGAAAGTGTGGAAGAATACAACCGCGATCCCTCCCTTCGGAAGAAGGGAGTGAAATTTTGTGATGAGGAGGATGAGTCACCACTCGAAGAGTTGGTGAACTGGAAAACCTTTCCAATTCAAAAATTAACAATCGAAGTATCGGCTAAGGTAGACCAATTATGGGATTCCTTAGACTCCAGAATTGAAAGTGTCTTGAAAATTGTAGAAGAGTCTAAGGAGGAACGAAGTAGTGACAAAGGTAAGACAAAGCGGAGAAATGCAAACCCTGCACATAACAAGGGTAAGGGGAAAATTTCTATCTCCGATAAGGCTATGGACTTTGACACAGACGATGACAGTGGATGTGAGATCTGCCAATATGAACATCCTACGAGATGTTGTCCAATTATATCACATCTATAGGAGTCTGGGGTATATGCATTTAGTCCAAGAATCAACCAACAGCAAACACCCCGAAGGTTACCTTATCCACAAGGTAACCCAAGGCAGTTCCAGCAACCACTAATGTACTATCCAAGTGGAACTCCACCACAACCCATTAGACAACATCAGTAGTGGAAATACCCACAGTCATGGGGGATGCCATCGCCAACACAACAGTACCCTTACCAGTAGCCAAACCCATATGGATACTATGTGCAGCAGCCGGTTTCTCCTAGTGACTCTATGGATCACACAACTTCCCAATGTCACTACCAAGTTTGGGAGTACTTTAGGAGGACTCCTTCTCCTTCAAGAGACATCCCACATTCATCCCATCCTTCAACACCATCCACACCTCTTCCACTTGTAGTTCCCATAGAACTTTCTCCAACAATGCAAGGGGAACTCCCTACTCAACTGCAGCAACATAACATTGTGAGAGCTGTAAATATTCAACCTACTGTTGGTTCTGAAAATTGTGAAAAGAGAAGACCTTTCTTCAGAACCAGAAGCCCAGACAAACTCTTGCAACAACAAGCGATTGAGCCCATGTAGACTCCACCATCTAACACTTCAGAGCACCCTTCAGTCCAACAATAGAGTACACATATAGTTATGTTAACGCATGCCATAATCGACTGGATCAAGGTAGGACACCTTCCCAGGAAACTATCTGAATCTATTTACAAATCACCAGGAACAAACCACATAAGGCTCTTCTTGACTCAAGTTCCAGAGTCTATTTAATTTCACGAGAAATGTATCAAGCCTGGAACCTGCCCCAACTTAAGAAGAGCAATATCCAACTGGAGCTGGCTGACCAGTCCATCACCATTCCCTTAGGATTGGTGGAGGATATCATTACCATTGTGTATGGATGATCATACCTAGCCGATTTCCTGGTGATTGAAATCAACAACAACGAAGGGGGCTTCCCAATTATAATGGGAAGGCCATGACTAAGTATAGTAGATGCATACTTAGGGATCTACGATCTTTCCTTGCAGATATCTAAGATAAACATATATGGAAAGATTGAGAAGAAGAAAGTTCCATGCATCACATATAGTGACTCAGAGGGTGATGACATGGAAGAATGTTTAGCATCTCTTCAATGTAATCGGTGTGCCCAGGAAATACAAATCCAAAGGTGCTTGTATGTAGCAACCACACCAATAGTAGACACCCCGTGGTTGATAGCTACTAAGAAGAGCAAACTAATATGCATGGAACAAATTGAGGAAACTCATGCTAACAACAAAGGCATAGACACATTGGAATATGAGCTTCGCCAACTTCCACCACTGAATTTGAGAACATCAGTGGGGAGAAGTTGGGCACTTTTATGAAATTCAAATAGGCGCTCATTATTTCAAATCTCTCCCTTTCCATTTAGTCATGGGGGAGATGGCCACCTATGTTGATCATTGGAGGCCCTCAGTTCTTTTTAGTTTTTTTAACACATTTTTGTTTTACACGTTTTTGTTTAACACATTTTTGTTTTACATGTTTTTGTTTTACACATGTTTGTTTTACAAGTTTTTTTCTTTTACAATTTTTGTTTTACAAGTTTTTATTTTATAAATTTCTTTAACTTTTCTCGTTTCTGTTTTACAACATCGTTATACTTTTCCATTGTGTGTGTGTGTGTGTTAACCATCCTATAAGTTTGTCACCCAATAAGTATTCTTCATGATGGTATGAACTATTTTTCATTGATTGCTAATGTTTGGTTTTTACCTTAAAGTTACGATGTTGATACTAAGGTATGTTTCTTTTGATATGGTAGGCAATGAGTTCACTTCATCCATTCATCCACCAAAGTCAATGGTCTCTCTTGGCTTGAAAATGTACAGTCTCTTTCTAATAAGAACTTTAATGTATTGGTGACTGGGTACTTCTCAAACTAAGAAAGGACTCAAGGTTTGAAAAGGGTATGACTTCAAGGGAACTTGATGCATTTGTGTTGGCCATTCTCTTGGGTGCTTGGATATTTTCTTCTTGGGTTTTCTTGTCGTTCTGATGTTACGCAATTATCAGAAGCTGAGATAATAAAAATAAGAAGTCTTTGCATGGTGTGGTTCTCACGCATAAAAAACACAAAACAAAAAAAAGGAAGAAGAAAAGAAAAGAAAAAAAGTGAGAATTCAAAGCACACCCCTTAGACAAAATAATCTCTTGGGCTACAAGCACTGGTTATGGAACCAAAAGTGTTCCCTCTAAATAAGGCCCCTTCTCACTTTCCATTCTCTCATTTGTTTCGTCAGAATGTTGGTGGCTCTTTGGAGATGCATTCTTGTTACTCATGTGGATGGTTTGGCCAAGTGCGTTGATGCGAAGTCATTGGATGTGGTTGGTTTGAGTCCAGAGTTGGAATGAGATTTGCCAAGTCACATTAATCATGAAATACACAAGGGGCTATACACCACCTTGTTCTTAGGATTCCATTCCATTCTATTCTCTCCACCCTTCTCTCCATTGTTCACCTCATTGCCGGTTGTATCATTAGTGTATATTTTGGTAGATACATTGTTTTCTTTTTGGTAAATTCTTGTGGTTAAGAATTTAACTCTTGTTCCAAAGGACATTCCCAGAGCCTATAGACTCTTTGAATGTGGGTTTGTCTGGGCATTAAGGGGCATGAGCCTGCTTTGGGAAGGACCCATTGACATTCCTATTTGGTGCACCAGTTAAATTCTTTCCCTTAACATTTTGCAATTAATTTTATTTTGTTCATTTCTATCTTGACATCTCTTTCATCGATGTTCTAGTTGTCTCTTTTTCTCCATCTTCTTGTTCTTATTCTTTCTCCATTCTCTCGCTACCGGAGGTTCGCGATTAGTCATGGGGGTACAGGGCCCAATTTTTTCAATTTTCTCCTAATCCCTACACCTTTGGTAGTTATCATTAATATATCTTCAGATCCATAATCAGCCATACAACCTAGCTAATTGACCTTTCACCGTAGCAAGGTATCAACTACATTAAAATTCATTTACCCTTGCTAACACAAGACTATGTTGTATGTGTAGATGGCGATCATGCGATAACGGACTGGATTTGGAAGGACCACTTGGAATGGAGCAGTGCTAAAGTAGTTATGCAAGGAGTAAGATTGATGATGTGCTTACGGATGGACAAAGAAAGGTGCAATCTTGGCATTGAAAGTAGCAATACTTCTTTCTCTCTCTCTTTCTTAGCTGCCCAATGAGGCTTGATGTCAATGTAATAAGGTGTTCACCCTTGTTGTCATGAACACCAGTTTGTTAAGTCTTGTAATGATGATCCATTCACATGTCATCCCATTAGTTTCCTTTGAGTTAATAATCCCATACCTTCCCAATATTATTGTAATGAACTCGAGTACGAGTTTTCATTTAGTCATGGGGGTATGATGGTACGCGATATTACAATGCACTGTCATATCTATAACTAAGAGGTGGCTCTCCCTTGTTTCCTCATCCTAGGCTAGACAGTAGGGAAACTTTGGCAAATTGATCACTCCAGAGATAGAATATTTTCCATGTGCCCGCAGTAGGAGTCCCAAAGTGAATGGATCTTTATTTGAGCAAACATTGTACCTAAACAAAAGTTTGTGTACAACAATAAAGATGAGCTTTCTAGATAAACCTTACAGTACATGGAATAGGCTAATTAGGATTTTATTACTATTATTTATTATCTGTTATTTATCACTTTCTCTCTCAACCCTTCTCTTCTAGTTAGGTGCCTCAGTACGACCACTTCGAGCATGTGCATTACGCGTGGTGATCCCAGCAACGATTAGTGTTTGGTAACCATGGTTGCATTGGTTTAGGGTGTGTACGGTAAGTGGGAATAGATGCTGATGCTAGGTAATTTAGACTTAGTTCATTAGTTAGAATTAGCAATTAGTTTCTCAACCCTTAATCTTGTTAGCATAGGAGACATAAAACATAAAAACTATAAAAATCATATACCTCAGACTTGCTTAACCATACACCATGTCAACTACAAGTAAGTTTGGGAAGACAACGAATGATTAACCCTAAGTGTTCTATGGGGCGTGTAGGCACTTAGTTTGTGGAGTTCGACCGGATCATGCGTGCTACGCTTGTATTTGTATGGTTGAGTGTAGGGGTATCTCACCACTCATTAGTAAGTATGTAAATAAAATGAGGAGATTTCCCTATGATAAATATTTGTTTTGAAATATTAAAAAATGCATAAATTACATACCCCTGAATTTCATAAAATTAGTTTTTGTTTTCGTTCACGTCATTTTGCTTCTTGTTTTAGAAATTGTCTTTTTTCCTCTGTAGTCATTGATTCTGGATTTTTAGTTTCTATAATCTATGGTTGTCCTCTTCTTCGGCCATGCCCACATGCATGCCCATTGTCATGACCTCCATAAATTGTATTATTTGTTGCAGTAGATGATTGTTTTTACTGATCTTGAAGAGAGTGTTCTTCGCCTTATCTATTGGGATGAATAGTAGTAGGATCCATGTTTCTGAAAATGCAAAAATTCCAATATTGCACCTCTTAATCTTGTAAGACAATGCCCAAGTTCAATATCTATAAATATTGTACCACACCAAAACTGTCATCACCCTAATCGTGACCATGATCGTAACCATTACCATTTTTATCAATAATAAATATTCATTATTGCCCATTGTTTATAATAAAAAATATTCATTATTACTGTAATCGTAACCATCACCATTTATAATAATAATAACTATTCAATATTACCCATCATTTATAATAATAAATATTTATAAACCCTATGTGTGAGGGAATACAAAGAAAGAAATGGGAAGCCTAGGGGTCAAGGGCATCAATTGAATAAAGATTCAGCTCCCCTGCAATGACTCTTAGGCTTTCCTATACATGGTGCATGCACATGAAAGAATATGAAAAGATGAATGGGAAGCCTAGGGGTTGAGGGCATTAATTGAATAGAGATTCAACTCTCTTGCAGTGACTCTTTGGCTCCCCTGCACATAGTGCATGCACGTGAGAAAATATGAAGAGACGAACAGGAAGCCCAAGGATCAAGGGACGTCAATCGAATAGAGATTTATCTCCCTTGCAATGACTCTTTGGCTTTTTGACTTTTTAGATTCGGCTCTCCTACAGTGACTCTTTGGCTCCCCTGTAATTAAATAAAGATTCAACTCCCTTGCAATGACTCCTTGGCTTCCCTACACATGGTGCATGCACATGAAAGAATATGAAAAGATGAATGGAGAGCCCAGGGGTCGAGGCCATGAATTGAATAGAGATTCAACTCCCTTATAGTGACTCTTTAGCTCCCCTACACATGGTGCATATGTGTGAGGAAATATGAAGACATGAATGGGGAGCCCAAGGATCAAGGGGCATCAATCAAATAGAGATTTAACTCTCTTGTAATCACTCTTTGGCTTTTTGACTTTTTAGATTTGGCTCCCCTACATGTGGTGTGTTACATGGAAGTTGGAAAATCCACTCCCCCTCCCCTCCTATCCTATGAGAGCATGGAGGGCAACAAATCCACTCCCCTCTCCCCTCCTATCCTATGAGATGAGTTGGCCTCTCAGCCAAAACAAGACTGAATGCCATCCTTGATAGGTAAAAATTTTTCTTCATTCATCAGGTACAACTATAAACATAAGCAGAATGCCATCCTTTTTATGTAAAAATTTGCCATCATTCATTGGGTACAACTATAAACATAAGTAGAAAAGCATTATGAGCTTTCAGTCACGCAAATTTGTTGAAAATTGAAATTTTATTGCATATCTAAGACTCCCTAGATCTATTCAAATAGTTTTAGATATATATAAGTAATCATTATTATGATGTCAACTTTGCTCCATTTAAATAAGGCTAGCTAAAACTGTATCACTATGAATTTTGGGAATATCATTAAGAAGAATATCAAAGACAAATTTGGATGTAGTAATTTCTACCTTTGTATTAAAAAATTATATTGTTGTATGTGATGGTTACCATAGGGTTGCTACTAAAACCCACCCAATCAGCACACTTAGTTCTTTTAATTTTTGGGTTATTCCAAAATTAGAAGGGGAATCTAGAAGGATTTGTAATCTTAAGATTCAACATTTAAAGAGCTTTGAAATATTTAAAAGGCTTCTTTTAATTTTAGGGTTATTCCAAAATTAGAAGGGTAATCTGGAAGGATTTGTAATCTTAAGATTCAACATTTAAAGGGCTCCGACAAAGTCTACGATTCAATATTTAAAAGGGTTCTTTTAATTTTTGGGTTATTCCAAAATTAGAAGGGTAATCTGGAAAGATTTGTAATCTTAAGATTCAACATTTAAAGGCCTTCGACATCTGTGATTCAATATTTAAAAGGATTCAACATCTTTGGTTCAACCAAGAAAACATGCCTTAAAATTAACTCAAAATATCTGAAATCATCGTAATTTAGGGTCAGCCACAAAACATGGCGACTAAATTTGGTAATGCGCAAATAGTAATATACGTAAGTATGAGTTTGGAGAAACCCACCTTGCTTAAAACTAACTTGAAACATGGAAACTAAATACAAAAATGAAATGCATTGCAAGGATTTAGAGAATCCACACCTCAACATCTTTCATAATGGTCTAGCTAGAACTCTCAGATGCAAGGGCTTCACAAGCAAAGATATTACATTATATTCCCAAAATTTTGCTGGCATAAACACGTTTCTATCCAAGAAAAATTATATTCAAGATACATTACCTACAAAATATATGTTATCTTACCTTTGGTTGAGATCATGGCCATGAAATATACTAAAACCACAATAAACATGAGTATGCTCTTACTCTGCGTATTTGACATGATGGAAACAAATCCGAGAAAATAGATAGATGATAAAATAAGAGATGCTTGCTTGGATATTTAACCTGATTTTGAGTAGGGCTAGAGGCTGATTGACTCTATATTTATACAGGGACTAGTGCTGATTATATCTATTCTTGCTTTGTGATTACTCTGGTATTTGCAGTCTTAACAATAAATGTCTTTTCTCTTGAATTTTGGAGGTGAGAGAGACTGATTCGACAGGCTAAGGCAAGGCAACTGACCACCATTGACTACCTCAAGTTTGAATTTTTATTTACTTGTCAGGATGCCTTTTTGGAGCCATTCAACATTACAGTTTTAGCATTTTTTTAAGAAAATTTTTTAAAATCATAATTTAGTAGATGTTCACTTGAATTGAACCTATGACCTATTGCCATATCAGACATGACACAAAACATTCCAGTATAGTGAAATATGGTAAATCATTTCATTCAAGTCATTATCATCTTATCTTTGTCATATAACAAAATACTACATAAATTCTGTCTCGCCATTGCTTCCTGGGAAAAGGCACATCTTTATCTATTTGCAATTATTTTATCACCATCAATCATTTTTTACCATTTCTTTTTTGGTCTTATCTTTCTTATGTAGAAATGTTTTTTGATAGAATAATTATCCAATATTCATTGCATATGACTAAACCATCTAAAATGCCATTTTTATATCTTATTTAAAAAAAATCCTTTCTTTTCGCTCATACAATAAATTTATAAAATTTGCTCATTCTAATGAAAAAAGAGGTTGGTTTATTTATATATCTTACATAGTATTACAATTTTATTGTAGAGTTGAAAAAGATAATTATGGGTTCTAACTTTAATTACAATACAAAGCAATGATAAAACTATTATCAAGATTGACAATTTGGAAGTTGAATGTAGCTACATAATATTGATAATAAATGTAACGCAACACATCCCTTTAGCACTCAATCCTACAAGTGCTTCAATTCAATATTATTGAAATGCATACATAATATATTATATTGAAATAATTTGTAGGCAAAATGATAGAAAATAAAGTGTTTTAAAAATGATGATAGGTTTCACTATCTTAGTCAAGTACCTAGGATAATGTTCTAGGCTTGAGATGATTTGAGATGTCACTTCTAAGCCTTACCCATGTGTTATCGGGCATAACCATGGGGATTAGGGCTTTAGCAGGGATGATTTACTTTACTTGTTTAGAGTTTTAAATTCTTTATTTCAAGTTATCGAGAATGGCTTAGATGCACGAATGTGTTCTTTGAAACTTGAAACACTTATGTATTATTTACAAATATTTACATAGTTTCATCATGATTTGAATATCTTATGTGATTTTTTTGGGATCCTATTGAATTCATACAATGTGTTGAGATATTTGTTTTGATTACAGATTTTGTACATTTGTGAAATTTTTTACTTCTTAAAAATTGATTGATAAGCAATGAACATGCCCAACTCCCAATCATATGATCTACAAGTATTGTGGTATACTATGTTCTATAGATGTACTAGCAATGGTGTTTAGTTCATTTTAGGTAATCGTACATCACTCTCTTCCCACCTAGACTAATAGCAGTCATTATAGTTCAAACAGTTTAGTCCATATGATTATTGATGTTAAGTTAAAAAAAGAAATATAATTAATTAATTTCATTTCACCTTCGGTAACCATTGGTCACTGTCTTCCTACCTAGTGGTCATTATATTTTGTATAGTTTATTCCATATAATCATTGATGTTAAGTAAAAATAAGAAAACATGGTTAATTAATATAATTATTAAATAAGAAAAATAAATTCAAGTCTAGCCTACCACGATAAGTGTTCATTTCTAACTTGTCATATGCATGCTCGAAGCGGTCATGGTTATGTGTTTACTTAATGGCTATTTAGCTTATCTCGCTTAATTGCTTAATTACCTTAATTATTGAGGAACATTGAATAAATAATTGAAAACGTGAAATGCATGAATAAAACATGTAAGCTATCTAGAATGCTGCAAGGTTGATCAAGAAGCTCGTCTTTATTGCCACACACACTATCATGCTCAGGTACAATAGTGCTCAAATAAAGATCCGTACACTCAATGACTCTTGCTGCAAGCAGTCAGGGAAATATTCCAACCTTTGAATGTAAAGCTGCAAGAGCTTGGCTACAACTATAACAAGATGATGCCTAAGCATGGTGAATTGGCACGTATTTATGATGCCTAAACTATGACAAGAATGATGAGTTGATGGGGCGTACTCAACAAGGCCTCATCAATGTGGCTAATTCATGACTCATCATACCCCCACGACTGAAAGAAGACTTGTCCTCAAGTTCTTTACGAAATTAGGAAAGCATGGGATTATTGATGAGCACATGACACAACAAAACTAACATGATAAAATCAAGTGCCCATGTGCATGGATCAAAAAAATTACAAATTTGCGGTGCTCACGACACAAAATTAAACACCAAATAAAATTCAAACAACATGTCCTATGATGGCATGAAGACAATTGAGAAGATCACACAGTCCCAGGTGGTGGTAGCTCTTAAGGCTTGGACAGACCTTCTCCAGCTTCAAGGACATGTGACGGTTGAGGCTATTGTGGTTGTCTAGTTGTTGCTACATCTTTTGACAAAACATGAATAGAATCTAACAACACTTTCATCTTCTCCTCCTTACTCCAAGGATCATGCATGATCCACGTAGCTTCGCCAATGTGGGCCAAAATGGGCACATCCCAAGCATAAGAAATCCTTGGAAACAACTCCTTAGCTTTGATGAACTAGACAGTGAATTGTTTGCACTTGATGTCAAACACCTTGATTAGATTTTGCAGCTCATGGTAATCATTCATTCTCCTAGCTAGGTTCTCAATAGTTGATCATTGATCAGTGAATCTTACCTTGAGAACTTTGAGTCTAGTGTTTGCCATCACAAGCTTTTGCTTCATGTCCTTGTGGTGCTTAAGCTTGGCCTCGTATTACAAGTAAGACTTGGCCACGTACTTTCCAAGTTCTAACCATGGAGATCTGATAATCAGCATTGCTAGATTTGAGTATCGGAGATTGGCTAGTTCTATAAATAGTCATCTCTTCGATTTCCAATTCTTTCATGTGGATCTTCACTTTGTTGTAGGCATTTATCCCATCAATGATAGGCTGCCACACTCCTCTTCCTTGCTAGAGTTGTTGGAGGGCCTCATTTAGTTTTACCTTAGTCACTTGGATGTGTTTCTCATTCACCTCCTTCTGTAGGCCAGCCTAGTCTTTGTAGTGATTCTTAACTCTTTCAAATTTGAGAGCTTCAGTTTTCTAGGTGGCAATTTCAGTGGCCAATTTTTGGCATAAGGCATGAACTTCCTCCATAGAGAGATTGTGATTCTTGGCTACCAATCTCCTCAATTCTATATTTTCTTTGGCTAGCTATTCCTACTGTTGATGGATTCTTACATCTATTGTTTTTATGCATAAACATTTTGTAGGTGATGGTTTTCTATGGTCAACAAGTCATTTTCTAGGCACATTTGAACCAAGTCCTCTTGACCTGAATAGGTCTTCACTTTGGCTATAAACTAGTTAAAGATAGACGTTACCATTCCCTCATCAACTTGTTTTGATCCTTCTTGAACCTGTTGAAAAGCTTCATCTCTTATTATTACAAGATTGAGGAGTGCAGAATTAGCAAAATAGGCACATAATTTGACAACCTCTGAGGCCAAGTGTTGGTTTTTTGCTTCAGCCATTTCAAGTTGCCCTTCTAGGATGATACATTTTCCCTTTGCTTCAACCATCTCTGACTTGGTTGTAGTAATATTATCTAGAGAATCAAGGATGTCCAGAATCAGTTGTCCATCTCCCCCATGACTGAGTTGAAAGCTGGAGATGTGGAATATAGAGCATGGTTGTCCATCTGATGAGGTATTAGTTGTATTGGCTTGCTTTGGGTCAAGGAAAGGTTTCACTTGTTGGATGTTGACCAACTGCTTTTTGTTTGGGGTCTTAGTTTGTAGATTAACATGGCCCCTTTAGGAAAGGTTTTATCAATTTTATAAGATCTTTCCCACAATGTTTGGAACTTTGTTTTTTGAGGTACGTGTGTGGGGTTCTAGTAGAGAACCTTATCTCAAGGTTGAAATTTTACTTTCCATATTTTGAGGTCATGAAACTTCCACTTGTATACCTTGTGCACTTTATTCAAAGATAGGGCTACTAATTGGATTTCATATAGCACATTTAGGTTGATTCAATCTTTCTTTGGGTGCTATGCTTAGGTGTAGGTCTAGGTCATAGGCTGTTGAAAGTGTACGAAGCTTAGATTGGATTGGAAGCATTGGAAGTTTGCTATACACCAGCTCATAGGGAGAGTATCCTATAGGGAGTTTCCACAATGAGCTGTAGGCCTAGAGGGCATCATTGAGGTTTTTGCTCTAGTCTCTCCTATATTTTTCTTATAGTTCTTGTTAGGATCTTTGTGATCTCCCTATTGGTGACTTCTATTTGAACGTTGGCTTGGGGGTTGTATGGTGTTGTTAATTTATGTTCCAACCCCAAGCATTGCATCATCCTTCAAAAGCTAGTACCTGTAAGATGGGTTTCATTATTAGAAATTAGTGCATGTGGCGCACCGAACTTGTTTACAATGTGTTGTTGTAAAAACCTAGTAGCAGTGGATGATGTATAGTAAGTGATGGCTACTTCTTTTGTCCATTTGGTGTAGTAGTCGACTACTATGATGATGTATACCTTTCAATTGAACATGGGTGTGACGGGACCCATGAAGTCTATGTCCCATTTATCAAAGGGCTCTAGTGGTTGAGTTCAGTGTTGAGGATCCTCCATTTGAGTAGTCATCCCACCATCTTGTTGGCAACATTCACAGGATCAAACAAACTGGTAGGCATCCCTGAAGATTATAGGCCAACAATATCCTACCATCAAGATTCTTATGGTTGTGCATCTCCTGACATCGCGGCCTCAACAAAGCCATTTGTGACCATCCTTAGAATGTAGAATTGGTTCGCATTAGAAACACACCAATGAACTAGGCAATTAGTGCATACCTTGTAAAGGTGTTCATTGATTTCCATGAAGTACTTAGCCAGATGAAAAAACTATTGTCTCTTCCTAAAGTTCAAATCTTGTGGCATCCCTTAAGTAAAAAGGTAAGAGAAGATGCCATCATACCATTTTGATTCGATGAGCACTTGGTCATTTATCACTCCTATAAGGAGGAGTTCGTTTGGAAATTAATCAGAGAGTGGGATCTCCTACACTTTGTTATCCCATCTTAATCAAGAGAGATGGTCAGCGACCACATTCTTAGTCCCTTTTCAATCTACCATTGTGATGTCAAATTCTTGGAAGATCATGAGTCATTGTATGATATGGGAACTCACCATTGGATTGTTCATTAGGAAGTGGATGGCACTATGATCTGTGTGCACAAACACTTTATGGCCAAGTACACAGTGCCTAAACTTTTCAAGAGCATACACCGTTGCCATTAGTTCTTTCTTAGTTGTGGTGTAATTCAACTGTGCACACACAATGCTTCGGCTTGTATAGTTGATGTAATATGGACATTTCTTATGATCCAACTATATAAGCATGGCTCCCAAGGCATAATTAGATGCATCTATCATTATATGAAATGATCCAGCCTAGTCTGGTGCCCATAGAATTGGAGTTTCTATGAGCTTTTCCTTTAGTTGTTGGAATGCATGTTCAGACTCCTTGGTCCAAATGAATGAAGCATCCTTCTTTGTAAGCTCAACCAATGGCTTTGCGATCTCAAAGAAATTCTCTATAAATCATTGGTAGTAGCGAGTGTGTCCAAGGAATGGTTAGACATCTTTGACTGTCTCTGGTTGGAATGTGATTCCTTGGATGACCCTTATATTTTTTGAGTCTACCTCAATCCCTACCTGAGTAATTCTGTGTCCTAGTACTATGCCTTCTTGGACCATTAAATGACATTTTTGCCAATTCAACCTAAGGTTTATTTCAACACATCTTTTGAGTTCTTGCTTAAGGTAATCCAGGGCTTGCTCAAATGTAGCCCCATAAGTAGAGAAGTCATCCATAAAGACTTCTACCCCATTACCAATCTGCTATTGAAAAATACTAAGGATCGGATGTTGAAATGTTGCAGGGGCATTGCATAGACTGAACAAAATCTTGTAATACGCAAAAGTTCCCTAGGGACTCTTGAATGTTGTTTTGGCTTGATCTTCTACTGAAATCTAGATTTGGTAATAGCCACTATAACCATCCAAGAAGCTATAATAGTAATGCCTAGATATAGTGTCCAATACTTGGTCCACAAATGGTAATGGAAAATGATCTTTAAATTTTTCCATATTCAATGGTCTAAAGTCAATGAAGACCTACCGCTTGCCAATTTTCTTTGGCACAATTACAAGTGGGCTAACCCACTCACTATCCATGATGGGATAGATGAACCCCACCTTGAGGGAGTTATTCTATTATTTCTTTGACAATTTGCTTCAACTTGGGGTTTAACTGCCTCTGCAGTTGTGTTCTTGGCTTCATGGCTAGGTTGATGTAGATACGATGTTTGCATATCCTTGGATTAATGCCAGTCAGTTCAAGATATGACCAAGAAAAGGTTGTTGGCCATTTGTTGACCACCTCCAATAGCTTGTCTTTTTGTTCAAGAGCAAGATTTGCATTGATTATAATCAGCTTGCCATTTTTTTAAAAATGCACACTCCATGTTGGTTGGTAGAGTTTTTAGCTCTAGGGGCTCTAGCTTGAAATTATGAGGGATTTCCAACTCTTCCCAATAGGTATCATCAAATTCATCATCAAAGAGTTGGTAATGAACTTGCTCAAGTTCATCCATGCCCTCGACGGTTCTTTATTCGAGTAGCTTTGTACCTGAACGTAAGTTNCGAGGGCATGGATGAACTTGAGCAAGTTCATTACCAACTCTTTGATGATGAATTTGATGATACCTATTGGGAAGAGTTGGAAATCCCTCATAATTTCAAGCTAGAGCCCCTAGAGCTAAAAACTCTACCAACCAACATGGAGTGTGCATTTTTAAAAAAATGGCAATTTGATTATAATCAATGCAAATCTTGCTCTTGAACAAAAAGACAAGCTATTGGAGGTGGTCAACAAATGGCCAACAACCTTTTCTTGGTCATATCTTGAACTGACTGGCATTAATCCAAGGATATGCAAACATCGTATCTACATCAACCTAGCCATGAAGCCAAGAACACAACTGCAGAGGCAGTTAAACCCCAAGTTGAAGCAAATTGTCAAAGAAATAATAGAATAACTCCCTCAAGGTGGGGTTCATCTATCCCATCATGGATAGTGAGTGGGTTAGCCCACTTGTAATTGTGCCAAAGAAAATTGGCAAGCGGTAGGTCTTCATTGACTTTAGACCATTGAATATGGAAAAATTTAAAGATCATNTGTTTCGTATGGTTGAGTGTACGGGTACCTCGCCACTCATCATTGGTGCCATTGCTGGGGACTAAGTGTTTGTATGCCAATTAGAACATTAGGAAATCTTTCACATCATTGTGAGCCTTAACTAACCTTTGGGTTAATTAGTTAAATAAGAATTTATATAATGGTGAATAGCACACCAATAAAATGGCTTCTTATCATAAGGTTAACTCACCTAAGGATAACATGGAAGACAGTTAGCATCATACACATAACCTAGACCAGCCAAGTCCTAAACAGTATACGATAACTTATACTCATCCCAATGAGTATATTCCTGATTACACTTTTACCCTCCATCAGGATGAGAATAGTTGTGCTAGAGAGATTTGTTTGGTAATATAGTTTTACCACCAGATTGATCTGTTCCGAACATGCTTTTCTGTACCTTGGCACAGATTGACATGTAGGACTTATTCGCAGAATCCGTTGCTAGAAGATATCATATAAGGGATTATCATCCCACCGCTTTGTAATGCATGAGGGACGAAAGGAAGGAGAGCCAACACTCATTGTTGAAGGGCAAGGTCCCCCATGTCCTTAGTGAAATAGGAAACGAGGAACCCCTCACAATGGGTTTCTTAGGAAATGATGTTCCTCCTCCTCACAATGGTGAAGAGGTTAGGCATCAGAGCCTTCGATCAAATGTACATGCTACAGGCTCTGATCCCCATGAACACCAACTATTCATGGTAGGAAAAACCACTCACACTAAGGACAGACACTTTGATCATTACAACGATTGGGGCCAAAGCAGCCGAAGAGAAGGTAAGAAACATCGCCATGGTGATGGATCCCCTTCCTCTTCTCCTTCATCACACCATTCACACTCTCCTTCCACATCTGGGCACAACCACTGTGAGCACAACGGAGAGGGTAAAAGTAAGGAAGATGAAAGGCCTCGACAGGAAGGTCGAGAGGAGGTAGGACAAGGGCAAGGATGTAGGGAGAGTAGGGAACCACCACGAAGACATCACAGACGTCATGATAGGGATGATCATGATGAACCCCTACTCGCAACCTGAAGCATGCTAGACATTACAGAGGCAGTTAGGATCCCCACAAGGCACTTAAAAGATAGCAGGATCAAGCATTTGGACATAAATAATATCCCACATTTTGAAGATCCTCAACATCATTTACAGGCATTCCACGATGCCTGTGCCTTGCAAAATATAGATAATGAGTGGCAGAA
This sequence comes from Gnetum montanum, assembly GCA_015680685.1. Taxonomy (NCBI): domain Eukaryota; kingdom Viridiplantae; phylum Streptophyta; class Gnetopsida; order Gnetales; family Gnetaceae; genus Gnetum; species Gnetum montanum. Next base: position 303,820 of record MNCI01021879.1, read on the forward strand.
GCTTAAGTTGTTCCCAAGGA
>MNCI01021879.1:310879-335033 GCA_015680685.1 Gnetum montanum
GGCTACTCATCGCGATTAGATTCTCTCACCCTTACCTCCTAGAACGTGGGACAAGTATGACTTGATTACGAGCATCTACGAATGTGTACGGATAGTCAAGGAATCGGCTGCTTGTCACACTTAGGCTAGTTAGGTACCTCAGTATGACCGCTTCGAGCACGTGCGTTACGTGTGGTAATCCCAGTAACGATTACCATTTGGTAGCAATAGTTACACAGTTCAGGGTGTGTACGACAAGTGGGAATGGATGCTGACACTAGGACTTAGTGTTGTAGTTAGAGTTAGTTTTAGTCTCTCAACATTTCACCCCTTAGCATAGGAGATAAACTAGAAAAGACCAAAAAAATCATATACCTCGGACTTACTTAACCATACACCGTGACAACAACAAGTAAGTCTGGGAAGACAACGATTAATTAACCCTAAGTGTTCCTTGTGGCGTTTAGGCATTTAGTCTACAGAGTTCGACCAGATCGCGCGTGCTACACTCGTTTTGTATGGTTGAGTGTAGGGGTACCTCGCCACTCATCACCATGCATGTCCCATAATGATGGGGACATCGCCCTTGTAGTTGTCTACCTTGACTCACAAGAAAATCAGCAAGATAGGACCACCCAAAAATTATGGTCACAATGTCCTCTGCTAATCCCAATAGGATAGTGATTAACAAGTATGTCAATTCCAAATGGATATTGCTCTTCTTGAGAGGTGGTAGGTTCTTGGCCTTGTACATGTAATGGGAAATGAGGTTGACATCAAAACCGAAATCAAGAAGAGCCTTGCATGGCTCATGCCTAGAAATTTGTATGTAAATAAGGGGACTTCTTGGGTTAGATCTCTTCGTGGGAATCGCTACTTGGACCTAGGAACATCTATTTAAATAAACAAAATGATTTCAATCTCATTCATATAGATAGAATATCAGTATACACTTCCAATAACAAGTTAGAGGGTCAATGTTAAATATGGTTGGATGGGATGCATAATGCTTGGCTTTGCAAAGATGCGCTGCACTTAGGTTCATTGCTGGTTCAATTGTGGAATGGAGATAAGTTCATAGTTGAGGGTTTGGTGGTTTAGGTAACTCTTAAGTTAATTGCTTCGACAACTCTATCTCTTAGAGGCATAGTTTTCTCACATGCAAAGCACTTTAGAGTTGCAAAGATTCAATGCTTTTATGGTGATGGGTAGCTTCTAGTGGCCAAAAATGACATATATCCTTGGGCCAAAATTCCCTACTTATGGGATGAGCTTGCAAGGCATCTCATTAGATATTTCACCCTGGATGCTTAACTTACTCCTTGTTGACATCCATTTCAAGTTTTTGTGCAAATTTCATCTAGGATAGTTGTTGGACCTAGCGTGCATGGTATCTTTCTTACTTGAGAAGCTTTGTTATGAACTCACAAAAGTAAGGAGAACCCACTTATTTATAGTTCCTCATGAGGACCTTCTTACCCCTCTTGTCAATGGAGTCAGAGATCTTCTTTTCCTATCAAGGTGTATGTAGTGGTGATCCACATTGTTGAGACAATCACTCTCTGCTTTAATCTAGCTATCTTGCATGCATGCTTTCCAACACATGGCTTCTTTAGATAGTTGGTTTTTCATGTCATTATTAAGCATTATAATTATGTCATTTGGTTGCTTGATTTTATCAAATGATCAAGTTTTGGGCTTTTTTTTTCTATTGGCAAATTGGTCTCCTTATTCTCATGTTGAGGTTGTGAAGGCTAAGTGAACATTTTTGATTTTTTGTCTTGTAGCCCATGGGGATGCCAAACTCTCTTATAAATTTTTATTATTCTTTTTGCCTTTACTAATATAATCTTTTTATTGTTATTCCCCTTACAAAAGGAACATGTATGCAAGTTCATGTGATCTTGACGCGATCTAAAAAATTTTATGGCGTGATCTAGAAAATTTATTTTACCATGGTTCATGATGGACTATGATGTATGCTTGACATGATCTTGGCACAATCTATAAACTTTTATTGTACTATCCATAGTTTGCATTTTATTTTGTTTGGAAGATGTTTTCAACCAAACTAGATTCATCATCAATTACAGTTGATTTCTCTTGCATATTATTTCCTTACAAGGTGTTTCCAATTTTACTAGACTCTAGACTCATCATCTTACAATGGATTTCTCAAAGATTATAGAGAGGATACATACTATTATAATCAACAATTGAGTTGAGATCTAGCAGGCTTAGTTTTAAAATTTAAAAACATAGCTAATTGAAATAAAAACAATAAAAGATTTAGAAAATAAAATGACTCATGAAAAAACAGTTCGAATTTGTTTCTACATAATCTTAAGAATTTTCTCTTAAAGAAAAAATAGTAATACATTTGTTCAATTTCTAATTGAGAGAAGATTTTAACCTTTTTCTTAAAATTAGCTTTTGGCTATTGCAACATAATAAGATAGGTTTCTACTAACTCAAATATTTAGCTGCTGTCTATTGCAAGATCATAGGTTTATACAAACTCAAGAACTTACTCATTATTTACTTCTCATATCTATGTGCACTGTAACATTACCAACTCTTACCATATGATGAGCACTAATTACATCATACTGCATCCTTGACTATCCCATTTAGAACATGTCACATTGATAATGAAATATATGTTGGTGTATGGTTTTATTATGTGTTATCATCTTCTGTGTATTGTAACTTGGCTATCACCCACAGTATCAAGAGGAGTATAAAACATACATGAAGATACGATGGAGCGATGCATTTATCATAAAGTAGAAAGTTTACCATCATAGAGATAATCAAGATGACAGTGGGAAGCCATAAAATTTTACACAATTTCAGTAATTTACTAATTCAGTGTTGGTGGATCGCAAGCAAGAAACCGGTATTCACGAACATGTCTTTGTCAGGTGACTGACAAAGTGCAGGAATATAGCCAGGTTCTTTATGAGCATAATCACAAATTTCGTCATCAATGTAAAGATTCCTTCAATTTACTCTGCGGTTGGTTGGTTTATATAGAGAGAATTTTATTTTTATTTCACGTAAAAATGTTAGATGAAGACTCAGTAATTTTCTTAATAATATTTTGAAGACTCATAACAATATTAAAAAGGTCTAATTATCTAAAAGATTCATATCTCATTCACTTAATAAAATTTCATTTCTGTTACAGTTTCATAAAGAGCGGCTTAGGGAAGCCAATTTTTATTTTGTGGATGATGGATGATCATAAAATAGAGAATATAGGTAGCATGCATGCATGTTTTCTTAACAATTTTTAAGAGCAGTTGTTGCAATTGCATGAAACTGGAATTAAGCTGCATATGACGTTCTTGCAGATCGTTTTGTAGCAGCATCTGGTGTTCACGCAGTTTGTGCGTGGCTTATCACAGCATTTGCAGACATTACAAGATTGAATGCCATCCTTGATAGGTAAAAATTTGCCGTCATTCACCGGGCACAGCTATAAACATAAGCAGAAAAGCGTTATTAGCTATAACAAATTTGTTGAAAATTGAAATTTTATTGCATATCTAAGACTCCCTGCATCTATTCAAACAGTTTTAGATACATATAAGCAATCATTATTATGATGTCAACTTTGTTCCATTTAAATAAGGCCGGCTAAAACTGTATCACTATGAATTTTGGGAATACCCAAGACAAATTTGAATGCAGTAATTTCTACCTTTGTATTAAAAAATTGTTTGGTTGTAAGTGATGGTTACCATAGGCTTGGTGCTAAAACCCATCCAATCAGCACACTTAGTTCTTTTAATTTTAGGGTTATTCCAAAATTAGAAGGGTAATCTAGAAGGATTTGTAATCTTAAGATTCAACATTTAAAGGGCTCCTACCACAAAGTCTGCGATTCAATATTTAAAAGGGTTCTTTTATTTTTTGGGTTATTTCAAAATTAGAAGGGTAATCTGGAAAGATTTGTAATCTTAAGATTCAACATTTAAAGGGCTTCGACATCTGTGATTCAATATTTAAAAGAATTCAACATCTTTGGTTCAACCAAGCAAACATGCCTTAAACTTAACTCAAAATATCTGGAATCATCCTAATTTAGGGTCAGCCACAAAACATGGCAACTAAATCTGGTAATGCGCAGATAGTAATATACGTAAGTATGAGTTTGGAGAAACCCACCTTGCTTAAAACTAACTTGAAACATGGAAACTGAATACAAAAATGAAATGCATTGCAAGGATTTAGAGAATCCGTACCTCAACATCTTTCGTAAGGGCTTCACAGGCAAAGATATTACATTATATTCCCAAAATTTTGCTGGCATAAACACGTTTCTATCCAAGAAAAATTATATTCAAGATACATTACCTACAAAATATATGTTATCTTACCTTTGGTTGAGATCATCGTCATGAAATATACTGCAACCACAATAAACATGAGTATGCTCTTACTCTGCATATTTGACATGATGGAAACAAATCCGAGAAAACAAAACAGATAGATGATAAAATAAGAGATGCTTGCTTGGATATTTAACCTGATTTTGAGTAGGGATGGAGGCTGATTGACTCTGTATTTATACAGGGACTAGTGCTGATTATATCTATTCTTGCCTTGTGATTACTCTGGTATTTGCAGTCTGAACAATAAATGTCTTTTATCCTGAATTTTGGGGGTGAAAGAAACTGATTCGACAGGCGAAGGCAAGGCAACTGACCACCACTGACTGACTCAAGTTTGAATTTTTATTTACTTGTCATGATGCCCTTTTGGAACCATTCAACATTACAGTTTTAGCAATTTTTTTAAGAAAATTTTTTAAAATCATAATTTAGTAGATGTTCACTTGAATTGAACCTATGACCTACTGCCATGCCATATCAGACATGACACAAAACATCCCCTTATAATGAAATATGGTAAATCATTTCATTCAAGTCATTATCATCTTATCTTTGTCATATAACAAAATACTACATAAATTTCGTCTTGCCATTGCTCCCTGGGAAAAGGCACATCTTTATCTATTTGCAATTATTTTATCATCATCAATCATTTTTTACCATTTCTTTTTCGGTCTTATTTTTCTTATGTAGCAATGTTTTTTGATAGACTCATTATCCAATATTCATTGCATATGACTAAACCATCTAAAATGCCATTTTTATATCTTATTTTAAAAAAAATCCTTTCTTTTCGCTCATACAAGAAATTTATAAAATTTGATCATTCTAATGATACAAGAGGTTGGTTTGTTTATATATCTTACATAGTATTACTATTTTATTGTAGAGTTTAACAAGATAATTATGGGTTCTAACTTTAATTACAATACAAAGCAATGATAAAACTATTATCAAGATTGACAATTTGGAAGTTGAATGTAGCTACATAATATTGATAATAAATGTAACGCAACACATCCCTTTAGCACTCAATCCTACAAGTGCTTCAATTGAATATTATTGAAATGCATACATAATATATCATATTGAAATAATTGTAGGCAAAATGATAGAAAATAAAGTGTTTTAAAAATGATGGTAGGTTTCACTATCTTTGTCAAGTACCTAGGATAATGTTCTAGGCTTGAGATGATTTACTTTACTTGTTTAGAGTTTTAAATTCTTTATTTCAAGTTATCGAGAATGGCTTAGATGCATGAATGTGTTCTTTGAAACTTGAAACACTTATGTATTATTTACAAATATTTACATAGTTTCATCATGATTTGAATATCTTATGTGATTTTTTTGGGATCCTATTGAATTCATACAATGTGTTGAGATATTTGTTTTGATTACAGATTTTGTACATTTGTGAAATATTTTACTTCTTAAAAATTGATTGATAAGCAATGAACATGCCCAACTCCCAACCATATGATCTATAAGTATTGTGGTATACTATGTTCTATAGATGGACTAGCAATGGTGTTTAGTTCATTTTAGGTAATCGTATGCCACTCTCTTCCCACCTAGACTAATAGCAGTCATTATAGTTCAAACAGTTTAGTCCATATGATTATTGATGTTAAGCTAAAAAAAGAAATATAATTAATTAATTTCATTTCATCTTAGGTAACCATTGGTCACTGTCTTCCTACCTAGTGGTCATTATATTTTGTATAGTTTATTCCATATAATCATTGATGTTAAGTAAAAATAAGGAAACATGATTAATTAATTTAATTATTAAATAAGAAAAATAAATTCAAGTCTAGCCTACCACGATAAGTGTTCATTTCTAACTTGTCATCATGTACTAGACATACACATCAAGCACTGAGATTACCAAGCAATATCACTACAAGTTGAACCAAGTGCTATCGCTATCGAGATTACCAAGGCAACTTGTGTTAACACTTAATACTAGATCACACTTATTCCATTAATGATTTAATGTGTGATGAGTAGTGAAAGGTACCCCTACGCCTAACCATACGAATCAAAAAGCGTTCATGTGCGATTCGGTCGAATTCCACGAACTCTATAGTTTTTTAGTTCACTAGTTCTTTAGGAAGTAAACTAGGTGTTGAGAACGTTCGTTGTCTTTCCAAGTACACTTGTGAAGCTCAAGGGTATAGTTTAGGGGTAATTGAGGCACATGACTTTTATCATTTTATATTTTATGGTTTTGGTGCTTGAAATAAATAGGATAGAGGATAAAGTAATTTAATGTCTACTCCAATCTAATTGGCTAACCATTGTTTAACTAGTTCCCACATAAGTATGTGGTCTCACTTGCCATGCACATCTTGAACACATATGACGTTGCTAGGCTACCAAACATTAAGGGTTGTTGGGATTACCAAACGTCATATGCATGCTCGAAGCGGTCATGGTTATGTGTTTACTTAATGGCTATTTAGCTTATCTTGCTTAATTGCTTAATTACCTTAATTATTGAGGAACATTAAATAAATAATTGAAAACGTTAAATGCATGAATAAAACATGTAAGCTATCTAGAATGCTGCAAGGTTGACCAAGAAGCTCGTCTTTATTGCCACACACACTATCATGCTTAGGTACAATAGTGCTCAAATAAAGATCTGTACACTCAATGACTCTTGCTGCAAGCAGTCAGGGAAATATTCCAACTTTTGAATATAAAAACTGCAAGAGCTTGGCTACAACTATGACAAGATGATGCCTAAACATGGTGAATTGGCACATATTTATGATGCCTAAACTATGACAAGAATGATGAGTTGATGGGGCCTACTCAACAAGGCCTCATCAATGTGGCTAATCCGTGACTCATCATACCCCCACGACTGAAAGAAGACTCATCCTCAAGTTCTTTACAAATTAGGAAAGCATGGGATTATTGACGAGTACATGACACAACAAAACTAACATGATAAAACTAACAAAAATTACAAATTTACGGTGTTCACAACACAAAATTGAACACCAAACAAAATTCAAACAACATGCCCTATGATGGCATGAAGACAATTGAGAAGATCACACAGTCCCAGGTGGTGGTGGCTCTTAATGCTTTGACAGACCTTCTCCAGCTTCAAGCACATGCGATGGTTGAGGGTATTGTGGTTGTCTAGCTGTTGCTGCAACTTTTGACAAAACATGAATAGAATCTAACAACACTTTCATCTTCTCCTCCTTACTCCAAGGATCATGCATGGTCCACGTGGCTTCGCCAATGTGGGCCAAAATGGGCACATCCCAAGCATAAGGAATCGTTGGAAACAACTCCTTAGCTTTGATGAACTAGACAGTGAATTGTTTGCGCTTGATGTCAAACACCTTGATTAGATTTTGTAGCTCATGGTAATCATTCATTCTCCTAGCTAGGTCCTCAATAGTTGATCATTGATCGGTGAATCTTACCTTGAGAACTTTGAGTTTAGTGTTTGCCATCACAAGCTTTTGCTTCATGTCCTTGTGGTGCTTAAGCTTGGCCTCATATTACAAGTAAGACTTGGCCATGTACTTTCCAAGTTCTGACCATGGAGATCTGATAATCAGCATTGCTAGATTTGAGTATCGAAGATTGGCTAGTTCTATAAATAGTCATCTCTTCGATTTCCAATTCTTTCATGTGGATCTTCACTTTGTTGTAGGCATTTATCCCATCAATGATAGGCTGCCACACTCCTCTTCCTTGCTAGAGTTGCTGGAGGGCCTCATTTAGTTTCACCTTAGTCACTTGGATGTGTTTCTCATTCACCTCCTTCTACAGGCTAGCCTAGTCTTTGTAGTGATTCTTAACTCTTTCAAATTTGAGAGCTTCAGTTTTCTAGGTGGCAATTTCAGTGGCCAATTTTTGGCATAAGGCACAGACTTCCACCATAGAGAGGTTGTGATTCTTTGCTACCAATCTCCTTAATTCTATATTTTATTTGGCTAGCTGTTCCTACTGTTGATGGATTCTTACATTAGTTGTTTTTATGAATAAACATTTTGTAGGTGATGGTTTTTTGTGGTCAACATTTTATTTTCTAGGCACGTTTGAACCAAGTCCTCTTGACCTGAATAGGTCTTCACTTTGGCTATGAACTGGTTAAAGATAGATGTTACCATTCCCTCATCAACTTGTTTTGATCCTTCTTGAACCTGTTGAAAAGCTTCATCTCTTATTATTACAGGATTGAGGAGTGCAGAATTAGCAAAATAGGCACATGATTACGCAACCTCTGAGGCCAAGTGTTGGTTTTTTGCTTCAGCTGTTTCAAGTTGCCCTTCTAGGATGATACATTTTCCCTTTGCTTCAACCATCTCTGACTAGGTTGTAGTAATATTATCTAGAGAATCAAGGATGTTCAGAATTAGTTGCCCATCTCCCCCATGACTAAGTTGAAAGGTGGAGACGTGGAATATAGAGCATGGTTGTCCATCCGATGAGGTATTAGTTGCATTGGCTTGCTTTGGCTCAAGGAAAGGTTTCACTTGTTGGATGTTGACCAACTGCTTTTTGTTTGGGGTCTTAGTTTGTAGATTAACATGGCCCCTTTAGAAAAGGTTTTATCAATTTTATAAGATCTTTCCCACAATGTTTGGAACTTTTCTTTTGAGGTACGTGTGTGGGGTTCTAGTGGAGAACCTTATCTCAAGGTTGAAATTTTACTTTCCGTATTTTGAGGTCATGAAACTTCCACTTGTATACCTTGTGCACTTTATTCAACGATAGGGCTACTAATTGGATTTCATATAGCACATTTAGGTTGATCAATCTTTCTTCGGGTGCTATGCTTAGGTGTAGGTCTAGGTCATAGGCTGTTGAAAGTGTACGAAGCTCAAATTAGATTGGAAGTTTTGGAAGTTTGCTATACACCAGCTCATAGGGAGAGTAGCCTATAGGGAGTTTCCACAATGAGTTGTAAGCCTAGAGGGCATCATTGAGGTTTTTGCTCTAGTCTCTCCTATATTTTTCTTATAGTTCTTGTTAGGATCTTTGTGATCTCCCTGTTGGTGACTTCTACTTGAACATTGGCTTGGGGGTGGTATGGTGTTGTTAATTTATGTTCCAACCCCAAGCATTGCATCATATTTCAAAAGCTAGTACCTGTAAGATGGGTTTCATTATTAGAAATTAGTGCATGTGGTGCACCGAACTTGTTTACAATGTGTTGTTGTAAAAACCTAGTAGCAGTGGATGATGTATAGTAAGTGATGGCTACTGCTTTTGTCCATTTGGTGTAGTGGTCGACTACTATGATGATGTATAACTTTCAATTGAACATGGGTGTGATGGGACCCATGAAGTCTATGTCCCATTTATCAAAGGGCTCTAGTGGTTGAATTCAGTGTTGAGGATCCTCCATTTGAGTATTCATCCCACCATCTTGTTGGCAACATTCACAGGATCAAACAAACTGGTAGGCATCCCTGAAGATTATAGGCCAACAATATCCTACCATCAAGATTCTTATGGTTGTGCATCTCCTGACATCGCGGCCTCAACAAAGCCATTTGTGACCATCCTTAGAATGTAGAATTGGTTCGCATTAGAAACACACCAATGAAATAGGCAATTAGTGCACACCTTGTAAAGGTGTTCATTGATTTCCATGAAGTACTTAGCTAGATGAAAAAACTATTGTCTCTTCCTAAAGTTCAAATCTTGTGGCATCCCTTAAGTAAAAAGGTAAGCGAAGATGCCATCATACCATTTTGATTCAATGAGAACTTGATCATTTATCACTCCTATAAGGAGGAGTTAGTTTGAAAATTAATTAGAAAGTGGGATCTCCTACTCTTTGTTATCCCATCTTAATCAAGAGAGATGGTCAGCGACCACATTCTTAGTCCCTTTTCAATCTACCATTGTCATGTCAAATTCTTGGAAGATCATGAGTCATTGTATGATATGGGAACTCACCATTGGATTGTTCATTAGGAAGTGGATGGCACTATGATTTGTGTGCATAAACACTTTATGGCCAAGTACATAGTGCCTAAACTTTTCAAGAGCATACACCGTTGCCATTAGTTCTTTCTTAGTTGTGGTGTAATTCAACTATGCACACACAATGCTTTGGCTTGTGTAGTTGATGTAATATGGACATTTCTTATGATCCAACTATGTAAGCATGGCTACCAAGGCATAATTAGATGCATATATCATTATATGAAATGATCCAGTCTAGTCTGGTGCCCATAGAATTGGAGTTTCTATGAGCTTTTCATTTAGCTGTTGGAATGCATGTTCAGACTCCTTGGTCCAAATGAATGAAGCATCCTTCTTTGTAAGCTCAACCAATGGCTTTGCGATCTCAAAGAAATTCTCTATAAATCATTGGTAGTAGAGAGTGTGTCCAAGGAATGGTTAGACATCTTTGACTGTCTCTAGTTGGAATGTGATTCCTTGGATGACCCTTATATTTTTTGAGTCTACCTCAATCCCTACCTATGTAATTCTATGTCCTAGTACTATGCCTTCTTGGACCATTAAATGACATTTTTGCCAATTGAACCTAAGGTTTATTTCAACACATCTTTTGAGTTCTTGCTCAAGGTAATCCAAGGCTTGCTCAAATGTAGCCCCATAAGTAGAGAAGTCATCCATAAAGACTTCTACCCCATTACCAATTTGCTATTGAAAAATACTAAGGACCAGACATTGAAATGTTGCAAGGGCATTGCATAGACTGAAGAAAATCTTGTAATACCCAAAAGTTCCCTAGGGACCCGTGAATGTTGTTTTGGCCTGATCTTCTACTGAAATCTAGATTTGGTAATAGCCACTATAACCATCCAAGAAGCTATAATAGTAATGCCTAGATATAGTGTCCAATACTTGGTCCACAAATGGCAATGGAAAATGATCTTTAAATTTTACCATATTCAATGGCCTAAAGTCAATGGAGACCTACCACTTGCCAGTTTTCTTTGCACAATTACAAGTGGGCTAACCCACCCACTATCCGTGATGCGATAGATGAACCCCACCTTGAGGGAGTTATTCTATTATTTCTTTGACAATTTGCTTCAACTTTGGGTTTAGCTACCTCTACAATTATCTTCTTGGCTTCATGGCTAGGTTGATGTAGATACAATGTTCACATATCCTTGGATTAATGCCAGTCAGTTCAGGATATGATCAAGCAAAGGTTGTTGGCCATTTGTTAACCACCTCCAATAGCTTGTCTTTTTGTTCAGGAGTAAGATTTGCATTGATTATAATCAACTTGCCATTTTTTTAAAAATGCACACTCCATGTTGGTTGGAAAAGTTTTTAGCTCTAGGGGCTTTAGCTTGAAATTATGAGGGATTTCCAACTCTTCCCAATAGGTATCATCAAATTCATCATCAGAGAGTTGGTGATGAACTTGCTCAAGTTCATCCATGCCCTCGACACAAGCAGATTTCAGCCTCTTAGTAGGTTCCATGAAGTGTACTACTATCAGAGTCAGTTGTTAGCCACTGAGTGCCCTCCTATTTTTGGGTTGCTACGTACAAGAACCTTTGGATATCGGTTTTATGTGCACACTGATTACATGCTTTAATAAATGTATTTTTAATGGACCAGATTTTTCGCACGCAATTGCATCCATTATCGCTGTACGTGATGCATGGAACTCACTTGTTCTTGAGTTGTCCAAGTTCATTTCCATTGGATATTTTCAAGGAGATATCTTGGATTCCCATTTGTGCATCAAAAATGCTTAACCATGCATGTCCCATAATGATGGGGACATCACCCTTGCAGTTGTCTACCTTGATCACAAGAAAATCAGCAGGATAGGACCACCCACAAACTATGGTCACAATGTCCTATGCTAATCCCAATAGGACAATGATTAACGGGTCTGTCAATTCCAAATGGATATTGCTCTTCTTGAGAGATGGTAGGTTCTTGGCCTTGTAAATGTCAAGGGAAATGAGGTTGACACCAAAATCGAAATCAAGAAGAGCCTTGCATGGCTCATGCCTAGAAATTTATATGTAAATAAGGGGTCTTCCTGGGTTAGATCTCTTCGTGGGAATCACTACTTGGACCTAGGAACATCTATTTAACTAAACAAAATGATTTCAATCTCATTCATATAGATAGAATATCAGTATACACTTCCAATAAAAAGTTAGAGGGTCAATGTTAAATATGGCTGGATGGGATACATAATGCTTGGCTTTGCAAAGATGCGCTGCACTTAGGTTCATTTCCAGTTCAATTGTGGAATGGAGATAAGTTCATAGTTGAGGGTTTGGTGGTCTAGGTAACTCTTAAGTTAATTGCTTCGACAACTCTATCTCTTAGAGGCATAGTTTTGTCACATGCAAAGCACTTTAGAGTTGCAAAGATTCAACGCTTTTATGGTGATGGGTAGCTTCTAGTGGCCAAAATGACATATATCCTTTGGCCAAAATTCCCTACTTATGGGATGAGCTTGCAAGGCATCTCATTAGATATTTCACCCTGGATGCTTAACTTACTCCTTGTTGACATCCATTTCAAGTTTTTGTGCAAATTTCATCTAGGATAGTTGTTGGACCTAGCGTGCATGGTATCTTTCTTGCTTGAGAAGCTTTGTTATGAACTCAAAAAAGTAAGGAGAACCCACTTATTTATAGTTCCTCATGAGGACCTTCTTACCCCTCTTGTCAATGGAGTCAAAGATCTTCTTTTACTATCAAGGTGTATGTAGTGGTGATGCACATTGTTGAGACAATGACTCTCTGCTTTAATCTAGCTATCTTGCATGCATGCTTTCCAACACATGGCTTCTTTAGATAGTTGTTTTTTCATGTCATTATTAAGCATCATAATTATGTCATTTGGTTGCTTAATTTTATCAAATGATCAAGTTTTTGGGCTTTTTTTTCTATTGGCAAATTGGTCTCCTTACTCTCATGTTCAGGTTGTGAAGGCTAAGTGAACATTTTTGATTTTTTGTCTTGTAGCCCATGGGGATGCCAAACTCTCTTATAAATTTTTATTATAATTTTTGCCTTTACTAATATAATCTTTTTATTGTTATTCCCCTTACAAAAGGAACATGTATGCAAGTTCATGTGATCTTGACGCGATCTAAAAAATTTTATGGCGTGATCTAGAAAATTTATTTTACCATGGTTCATGATGGACTATGATGTATGCTTGACATGATCTTGGCACAATCTATAAAATTTTATTGTACTATCCATAGTTTGCATTTTATTTTGTTTGGAAGATGTTTTCAACCAAACTAGATTCATCATCAATTACAGTTGATTTCTCTTGCATATTATTTCCTTACAAGGTGTTTCCAATTTTACTAGACTCTAGACTCATCATCTTACAATGGATTTCTCAAAGATTATAGAGAGGATACATACTATTATAATCAACAATTGAGTTGAGATCTAGCAGGCTTAGTTTTAAAATTTAAAAACATAGCTAATTAAAATAAAAACAATAAAAGATTTAGAAAATAAAATGACTCATGAAAAAAAAATTCTAATTTGTTTATGCATAATCTTAAGAATTTTCTCTTAAAGAAAAAATAGTAATACATTTGTTCTAATTGAGAGAAGATTTTAACCTTTTTCTTAAAATTAGCTTTTGGCTATTGCAACATAATAAGATAGGTTTCTACTACCTCAAATATTTAGCTGCTATCTATTGCAAGATCATAGGTTTATACAAACTCAAGAACTTATTATTTACTTCTCATCTCTATTTGCACTATAATATCTCCACATGTTCATTGAAGTCTCCTCCATGAAATTTTTGAAAGTCTTATAATATCATCATCAAAGCTGATCAAAAATAAATAACAGAACATTACCAACTCTTACCATATGAATAGTCATTTGAGCACTAATTACATCATACTGCATCCTTGACTATCCCAGTTAGAACAAGTGACATATAATGAAATATATGTTGGTGTATCGTTTTATTATGTGTTACCATCTTCTGTGTATTGTAACTTGGCTATCACCCACTGTATCAAGAGGAGTATAAAACATACATGAAGATACAATGGAGCCATGCATTTACCATAAAGTAGAAATTTTACTGTCATAGCGATAATCAAGATGATAGTGGGAAGCCATAAAATTTTACACAATTTCAGTAATTTACTAATTTAGTGTTGGTGGATCGCAAGAAACCGGTATTCACGAACATGTCTTTGTCAGGTGACTGAAAAAGTGCAGGAATATAACCAGGCATAGAGGATTTGGTTCTTTATGAGCATAATCACAAATTTCATCATCAATGTAAAGATTCCTTCAATTTACTCTGTAGTTGGTTGGTTTATATAGAGAGAATTTTATTTTTATTTCACGTAAAAATGTTATATGAAGACTTAGTAATTTTCTTAATAATATTTTGAAGACTCATAACAATATTAAAAAGGTCTAATTATCTAAAAGATTCATATCTCGTTCACTTTTACAGTTTCATAAAGAGCGGCTAACTGAAGCCAATTTTTATTTTGTGGATGATGATAAAATAGAGAATATAGGTAGCATGCATGCATGTTTTCTTAACAATTTTTAAGAGCAGTTGTTGCAATTGCATGAAACTAGAATTAAGCTGCATATGATGTTCTTGTAGATCGTTCTGTAGCAGCATCTGGTGTTCATGCAGTTTGTGCGTGGTTTATCATAGCATTTGCAGACATTACAAGATTGAATGCCATCCTTGATAGGTAAAAATTTTCCATCATTCACCGAGCACAGCTATAAACATAAGCAGAAAACCGTTATTAGCTATAACAAATTTGTTGAAAATTGAAATTTTATTGCATATCTAAGACTCCCTGCATCTATTCAAACAGTTTTAGATACATATAAGCAATCATTATTATGATGTCAAATTTTTTCGATTTAAATAAGGCTAGCTAAAACTATATCACTATGAATTTTGGGAATACCCAAGACAAATTTGAATGCAGTAATTTCTACCTTTGTATTAAAAAATTATTTGGTTGTAAGTGATGGTTACCATAGGATTGGTGCTAAAACACACCTAATCAGGACACTTAGTTCTTTTAATTTTAGGGTCATTCCAAAATTAGAAGGGTAATCTAGAAGGATTTGTAATCTTAAGATTCAACATTTAAAGGGCTCCTACGACAAAGTCTGCGATTCAATATTTAAAAGGGTTCTTTTAATTTTTGGGTTATTCCAAAATTAGAAGGGTAATCTAGAAAGATTTGTAATCTTAAGATTCAACATTTAAAGGGCTTCAACATTTGTGATTCAATATTTAAAAGGATTCAACATCGTTGGTTCAACCAAGCAAACATGCCTTAGAATTAACTCAAAATATCTGAAATCATCGTAATTTAGGGTTAGCCACAAAACATGGCACTTGCAAATGTTGAGGAGGCGAGGAAAACCTTGGGGTGCATGACACAAGCACGTGTCGTGGCGCAGAAGGACACGTCATTGACCCGATAGGTTACTATGCTTCCTCTGCTTTTTCACAATTCTGTTGTCGTTTTGTGTTTTCTGCTTTCATTGTGTATCCTAGTCTTAGTCATCTGTGTTTTGTATCATCATGTTGTTTTGGCCTTTGCATCACCGTTGTCATCATTTTAACCATGGTAGATGCATAAACGTTACATCATAGTTGCATGCAAGGTTGCTTAAATCGAGATCGCCACAGTTGTCATAATCGCGGGGGATTGGACAGTTTAAGTTACTTGGCCTTCAAATGGCGTAACGTAGAACCCTCAGGAGGGCTGGGCCATGAGTGATGCGACAATGTGACACGTGTTTTCTTAGGGCATGTTGTTAATTTCCCTGTTAGGATTAATTGCTTTATTGCTATGCTAGTCTATTTTTGCTACGCTAGCACTTTCATGTTCTCACTATGCTATGCGCAGGAAGAGGGTTATGCTATGCTATATGCATGAACTGCTAGGTGTTGCTACGTTGTGTGTGTATTGCACTTAGACATGATGCTAACACTTGCTGGTCATGTTGTGCAAGATGGGGCCAAGGCCAATCCTGATTGTTTTAGAAATTAGAGGGGTCTTATGTCATGTGAGCAAACCTGTGACCAATGCTCCCCCTTCCAAGATACGTATGGGAGAGCGGGGGGTCTAGTTTAGGAAAGGGGCACAAGACTTCTTACAATTCCTCCTTGACCACTTTAGTGTGATCGTTTGTTCATCCCTAAAGGAGGAGGAGGTGGCCAGCATAACAGAAGTCATTTTGCCTAGGGCAAGTCGGGGTATTCTAAGGTTCCTAACCAATGGGGTATTCATGAGCAGGAAGGGAGAAGGATCTAGTCAGCACCCAATAGCGTTAAGGCGTTTGGCTTGGATCTAGGAAATGCTTGAGTATAGCTGCTACCACCATTACAACACACTATTCTTCGCACGTTATATGGCAATGTGCTTCCAGAACCCTCAAGGAACTATCTACTGTGCTGGCGGGTGAGTTTTGTAGCGTTGTTCCACTATGTTTGTGCAATGCTAGCCATATTGGCCTAATGCTAACAGTATGCATTTTTTACCAGGTTCTTCATCAACAAGGATGGTTCACGACCTACTAGGTCTATGAGCTATAGCACAGATAGCCCTACAGGAGTTCTCTTCTACTGAGAAGCTACGAGCAGGTGTGATTGGTCAATGTGGGGGTGAATACCACACCTAACCAAGCATATATTATATTCCCTATGATTAGTGCAAGGGGTAGGGTTGGCTGGATGAGGAGTGGGTAGAACCCTTCAAACCAGTCACGGTTGAATAAGTTCTGGTTGAACTTCCATCGTTCCTGTTACCATACAGACTTGGTAGGTCAAGTAGTAAGTGTCGCATGCTTAAATGCCTTTGCAATCTTTGTATTTTCTATGTTTTTATGCTAAACATTTTTGTGAAACTATTGTAGGGGCGAGGAAGCCTCAGGAGGTGATGGTGGTAACTACCGAGACACAGGGGACAAATATTTATTTCAAGTATGGAGAAGTAGAGACAAGCCAATGTTGGCTAAACGGTGCAGCCTCGGACTCCTTAGTCTGGAACATCGAAAAGGCTAGGCTTATGGATCTATTCTCTGCATCGAATCTAAACGTTCCTACCACTGAGATGCTCTTCCTAGTTGAATCCTTTTTTGACAAGATGAGCCGCTTCTGCCTGTACGTGCATGCCGTACGAGTGGTCATTGAAATCAATGACCAGCTGTTCATGGATCTCTTTGGTGTCCTTGCCGAAGGTGTCCTCATAGGGTCAAAATCCAAGACAAAGCTGACCCTTTAGAAGAAGGACATACAAGAGTGGTTAGGGCTTACCAAGGAGTGAAAGGGGCTCCCTATGGAGAAGCTCAATGAAGGATTTACCAAGGGGGTTTACCTTGTCTTCCATGGTCGTGCATTCCCCCAGCTGCTTACCTAGGGGAAGGTCTTGGGATTGAGCAGGCCTGGATAATGCATGAGGTTATGGAGAAGGGGGCTTGGTACAACTGGGCTAGGTTTTTATGTAATGTCTTGCAGACTAAAATCTTGGGGCTTCATAAGAAGACAGAGTCCCATTCCAATATATATTATGCCTTTTACATAGCTTTCCTGAAGTGTTTTGTAGAGTTCCTGGTGGTTCAAGAGAATGGAGTCTAGGTCATGCCGAATCGTAGCCAGATTTCTAGACCATGGATTCGCCAGATCCTTCAGACCACTCGAGCCCAAGATCCCCCGAAAATAATCAAGGAGTCATTTTCAGTAATGACTAAGGATCGGGTGGCCCGCAATGTTCATGGCCAAGACAGCATAGGAGAGATGCCTCCCACCATGGATGGTAGCATGTTGCGGGGTGAATGTCTCATAGCTGAGACTACAGTTAACAAGTTGCAGCGGAAGAGGCCTCCTCCAGCTAAGGAAACCCTTCTCATGGAGGAGGAAAAGGGATGAAGACTATGACTTAAAATTCAGAGAATGCAACCTCCTATTGGTAAATGCTTTCATTCAATGCTTGCTTTGCTGTTTTCTGCTACGCTATGCTACGCTAGGTGGCGTAGCATAGCATAGCACTTGCCTTATGCTAACTTGCTTTGGGCTAATGCAAATGCATCTCTTAACCACCAGAAGAAGAAGAGGAAGAAGAAGAAGGGGATGAAGAGGTGTCGACCCTTAAGACAGGGACGATGTATAAAGACACAGGGGCCCTAGTCTCAAAGAGAAGGGCTCTGGTTGAAAGGAAGGAAGCTCTTGCAGCTAAGGTAGGGGCTCTCATTATTAGGAAGAATCTTCCTACTGACAAAGATAAGTCTCCCTTGAATAAAAAAGATGCTGATCTCCTTAAAGGAAAGACACTAGCGCATGAAGAGGAGGTCCGTAGGGACTCAGCAGGAACCTTTGGACAAGCTATCACCATCATTTTGCATCAGCCAGAAGGGAGACTACAAGTGGATGTTGATCAGTTTGGTAATATGTTTATCTTGTTACAACTCGTTTCAGCCATTGCTAATATGTTTGGTTATGTGACAGGCACTACCATTGATGCTATAGGATCTCCCCTGATTCACGTGGAATCATGGGTTGAGGTCCCTGATAAGTTTACGTTCATGCAGGGAATCATTGACGACATGATTAGCTGCCTTTAGCAGGTGGACCTTGAAGCAGGTAAGTAGTAGTGTTGTTTACTTTCGCGTTGTTATACTAGAACTTCTTGAGTTTGCTACTTTTGTTTTACTAATGCGACTAGTATGCTTTTCATGTCATGGTAGCCTCTTGACTCAAATGGGACCTGAAACGACCTTTGAAAGTTGGTGCTATGTCCACATTCCCGCCTAAAGTGACTGAGGTGTCTCGTCGTGCATACGATGAGGTTTGCAAATGCGCTTTGCACTCGGCACGCTCCCTATGGGAGTACAAGCGTGTCAACGAGGACCTGTGGAAACGGGTCCAAAAGGTTGAGCAAAGGGAGGTTGACTTGAGCACCGAGGTGGAGGACCTCAAGTCAAGGAATGAGTTCCTCATAGCCCATGAGACTAACAATGAGGACTGGTACACGGCTGTGATAGAATATGGTAGGTTTTGGACAGTTACACATCAGAACGTTGAAGCCACTTGCAAAATAATAGAGCAATAGATGCATATGGACTTGCTAGAACAGAAGTGTTAAGATTTGAAAGAATTTAGTGCCAAAGGTTACAAATGGGGGTAGTCCCAGAAAAATCATAAACATATGTATAAATGGAAAAATGTCATCCATCGTAAACCTTATGAGGACGCTGCTGTTGAGGCATTCATGTATCAAGAATTCATAAATGCTATTGATGCTTCTGAGGCCTATGCCAATTTTAAAGAGCAAGTAAAGGTTATGGAATCTCCTGACTTGAAAGTGGACCTTTCCACAGGAGAGACTGCAACTGTCTCTTTTTCTTCGGGGCTGCTAAGGTGGACAACCGCTGAAAGGGAGAGAGCTGCTGTGGTAGATGCTCAACCAGGCAAAAGGAATTGACTAGATATCATAACAGAGGAGGTCTAGCATCACCTCGGGCTTGGTTTAGACTAGATACCCTTCAAGATGGACGCGGGCCCTTCTCAGGTTAGTTGCTTTTTGCTGTATTAATGCTTATGCTCTATTGTAATTTGCATTTGTTGCCCTAGTTGACCGCTTCACTTGTACGATGCAGGCCCCAGATGAGGGTGCAGGGCCTGTAGAGGGAGGGAATGAAGAACCAGCAGAGGGCAACACAGGGGAAGGTGATGCAAAAGGAAATGATGCAGGAACGAAAGGCAAAGAGGATGCAAATGAAAATGACCCATGACAACATGGGATTTTCTTTTGGAATTTTGAATTTTTGTGTAACAATTTTTGCAAACATTATTTAAAAGACAATAGTTTGTGAAACAGAAATTGATTCTGCACTAACTTGTGCATTGCATACGTGCTGCGTTTTGTATAAAATGTTCATACTTTCATGTGCTAGTTTTAGGCCATTTCGGGCCATTGCTAGTTTTAGGCCATTTTGAGCCATTGCTAGTTTTAGGCCATTTCGAGCCTTTGCGTAATATGCCAAAGAGATGATACGTTAACAACTTGAACAATGGCTAACTGGTAACTTATGCTAGTTTTAGACCATTTCGGGCCATAGCGTAGCATATTTTTGGGCCATTTTAGGCCATAGCATGGCATATTTTTAGGCCATTTTGTGCCATAGTGTAGCATGCCAAAAGGATGGTATGTTAACAAAGAAAAAAGTGCTGAACGTAGAAGGGATGGTAGCTGGGCAGGAAGTAGTGGGATTCCTACTCTATGAGTAGCTACTTTTTGACCCACCGTGGGTTGAGCGAAACATAAGGACAATATGTAAATGCATATTGCTAGTTTTAGGAAATTTTGGGCCATTACACATTGCTAGTTTTAGGCCATTTTGAGCCCTTGCACATTGCTAGTTTTAGGCCATTTTGGGCCATTGAGTAGATGCACAAGAACGGTGTGTGGGTAGGAAGCAATGGGGTTGCTACGCTAGGTGTAGTTGCTTCTTGACCTAATGTGGGTTGAGCAAAACATAAGGCTAAGGTGCCCTGCCAGGGCCTTCGTCTACATCGTTGCCCCCTACTTGGAAGGGTAACTTGACCCATGTGTTCACGCTTTGAAGGTCAACTTACTGAGCCAATCCTCCTACCAGATGGTCAATGTAAACTACGACGCGTGCTTCATTCTTGGAAGTTATGACCTCTGAGCCCTGTGCCATGCCTACGTTGTGGATTTCTTATGTTGCTGCTTCATCATTGTGGATCACCACCTCTTTGCTTGCATAAGGTAGGTGGATCTCCTAGTGTATGGGTGAGGAGACAGCCCTAAGCTATGCTAACCACGATCTTCCCAAGATCAGGTTAAACCCAGGCATTTTCTCGACCACAATGAAAGTCGCGTTTGTGGGGAACTGGTCCCCTATTATGAAGTTTATGTGAACTATGCCCTTCACCATGACTCATACCTTGTTGAATGACCTCAGGTGTAACGTCGTTTTGGGTTTGATCTAGTCAACCAAGCCCAATGTGTCCACAATGGGAAAGGGGATGACGTTCGTAGCCGCCCCATCATCAATGTGTACCCTTTGGATTTGGTGTTGGCTAACTTGAATTGTGATGAAAAGGGGTGCTGTAGTCACCTGACCCCTTTCAGGATCTTCCCTAATGGCATCGTTGCAGAAGGTTAATTAAGGCGGTTTTATCTATGCAGGTGCGGAGGGAAGTAGGACCGAGTAGATCACTTCCTCTTCCACTGGCATGTCTTCGTTGACTGGAGTCACTGTCAACATGCGAATCAGAGCCTTGCAGTGTGAGATATATGTCATGATCAGGTCGTACAAGCTCAATGTGGTATTTTTTTATTTCAGAGCTTGTTTGACTTGAGTGAGGGCATCGAGGAGGTCTGGACTGCCCCCCTATTCGATGCTTTCTTCCTCTTCTATTCGTTCCATAAGACAAATTTCCTGAGGAGGGGAAAATTCGAATCTAAGTCTAGACCCTTTTTGGCAGGGTGGCATGGACCATGTGTTCATGTCAATGTTTGTCTTTGGTGATGAAGGCACAAATGTAGGGGGTGAAGATGTAGGCTTGAGGGTACCTTGGATAGTACTTCCCTTCAATGTCTCACCCAGGAAGTGAACTTCTCGTCTTGTGGGACGAGAAGGCTGTTCAGCTATTTTGGGTGGTGTGGGGTCTATCGAAGGCATCGGCCCCTTGATAAAAAATGGAGCTAAAGGTGTTAATGGGTGGAGCCGTGTGGCTCCACTAATAGGTGAGGCAGAGATGGATGCCCGTGGAGGGACTTTGAGGACGAATAGCTGTTGCGAGCTTTGATTAGCTGCTCATGATGCTGGTGCACTACGTTGAGGCACATGGATCATGAATGGTTGTTGGGGTTGCTTAGGATCACTGTCAATGTTGATAGCATTGATGACATAAACAACATTTCTGACATTGAGGGGATTTGTGTAGACATACATAGATTGGTTTTTAGGGCACACTAGGTTACTTTCATCTAACACCAGTTTCCCTTAGTCGATTAATCTCTAGATGTCATCTTGCAATGCTAGATAGTAATCCATGTTGTGACAACATTGTTGGTGGTAGTTACAAAACTTGTCCAGCCGGAAACCCTTAGGAACTGGGGGCTCATTGGGTAAGGCCAACCAAGGGTTCCTAAGGAGCTTGTAGTAGCATTGATGTCTATTGATTGCTTCTTTTGACATCTGCTTGTGTTGGATGTACCCCGTTGCCAATAGCTGCTTCAAAAGTTCTGAAGGCTTGAGAGGTAGTGGGGTGTACTTTGAATGATCTTTACGCTCAAAGTTGGGTTTGGGTTGTGCAGATGTCTCAGGTGTAGGTATAGCAGGTTGTGGTGCATGGCCTTGTTTGGAAACGGGGTTAGCTACGGGTATGGATGGTTTCTTGCTGTTCTGCTACCATTGTGGCTAGGTTTGGGCTTGGCCTCGGTCGCCACAGTGGCCACTATGGTTGTTGGGGCCTTACCCTTGTCCTTCTTTGTGAATGTGCTTTTGTAGATGATGTAGGCTAGGTCTTTGCTTGCCTCGGCTGCATCCTGTATGCTCTTAGTTTGAGCGAAGGCTTGGATAAGAGTGCGAGAAGTGAGGTAGTACATTTTAGACTTGATGAAGTTGTTCACTGCACCCTTAAAGATGGTCAGCAAGTGGGCCTCCACAATGAGCTCATGGATTTCATTAAGGGTTGCACTCCAACACTAGAATGGACTTTTGGACTGGCTCTAGAGGGTCTTGCTTCATGCTCATCAATTGATCCAACATGGTTTCTGGCTTCAATTTGTACTTAAAGCATGTCATGAATTGGTTTAGAAGCTCTTCCAAAGTTGAAATAGAGGAACGTAGTAGCGTGCAGTACCAATCTAGGGCTTTCCCAGCTAGGGACATGGCAAAGACATGAATAATTATGTATAGCCATTGTTGCAATAGCAAAGATTCAGACCTAAAGGTGACAAGATGTGCATTAGGATATCCCTCCCCATTCTACTTTGTGAAGTGTGGGAGGGACATCCCTAGGGGTAGTGTCAAAATAGGGATTGCAGGGTTGATGGGGTTGTCCTAGTAAAAGTCCAGGACTTATATCGTGTCAGACCCGACAGCCTTGAGGCATTTGATTTCCTCAATGAGGGTTTGGATAACCTGGAAGGCTTGATCCAAACCCTACGATGGTGTAGGCAGTTGGGGAACTGCCAAGGTAGCTCCCACCTGTGGAATGGCAGGGGTGGCTATGTGACCCATCGGTGATACCATTGGGGTAGCCCTTGCGATAGGTGCTACTTGCACTATCCACCACTTGGTAGGTGGTGGTGTTGGAGTAGCAACCGTGGTTTGAGCTTCCGAATAGACTAGTTGTGTCATCGGCGGAATAGACCATAGCCTCATGTTGGGTTGTATCATTTTTGAGGCTTGGTGGATTTGAGAGTGAACATAGTGAGACATTTGCGATGATTGTAGAATAGGTGAAGAAGTGAATGGGGACCACCATGTGGATGGGCTAGGGCTTGCCACAGTGGGTGGAATAGATGTGAACGTAGGAATGGAAACA
The DNA here is from genome assembly GCA_015680685.1 of Gnetum montanum. Classification (NCBI taxonomy): domain Eukaryota; kingdom Viridiplantae; phylum Streptophyta; class Gnetopsida; order Gnetales; family Gnetaceae; genus Gnetum; species Gnetum montanum. The sequence continues at coordinate 334,816 of MNCI01021879.1, forward strand.
GAAGTCGTGTACGATTGTGAGGTAGGCACGGTATGAACATGTGGTAGGGTAGCCATGATTGGCATATGATGTGTGATGAGTGGCGAGGTACCCCTACACTCAACCATACAAATACGAGCATGCACGCACGATCCGGTCGAACTCCGCAGACTAAATGCCTTAACGCCACAAGAAACACTTGGGGTTAATCGTTCGTTGTCTTCCCAGGCTTGCTTGTA
>MNCI01021879.1:343135-356170 GCA_015680685.1 Gnetum montanum
GAGAGGGTGAATGATGAGATGAAGGAGAAGAAGAAGGGGATCCATCACCATGGTGATGTTTCTTGCCTTCTCTTCAGCTGCTTCGGCCCCGATTGTTGTGACAATCAACGAGTCCTTCATTAGTGTGAGTAGTTTTTCTTGCCATGAACAGCTGGTGCTCACAGGGATCAGAGCCTGGAATATGTATCATTGATCTAAGGCCCTGATGCCTAACCTCTTCACTAGAGTGAGGAGGGGGAACATCATTTTCTAAGAAACCCATCGTGAGGGGTTCCTCATCTCCTATTTCACTAATGACGTGGGGAACCTTGCCCTTCAATAGTGAATGTTGGCTCTCCTGCCTTTCGTCCCAAATACGTTGGGCATTTGTGGGATGATAATCCCTTGTGTCATAGTCATCCAAAATGTATTCTGCGAACAGCTTATGCATGCCAATCCGTACCAAGGCACGGGAAAGCATGTTGGGAGCAGAGCGATCTGGGGGTAACATGATGTTACCTTGCATGTCTCTCCATCGCAGTTGCTCATCTTGATGGAAAACAAAGGTAAAATCCAGCACATACTCATCGGGATGAGTATATGTGACCTTGGATTGTTGAGGACATGGTTGGTTTTGGTTATGCGTATGATCCTGACTTTCTCCGGTATTGTCCTTAGGTGAGTTGATTGATGAGAAGAAGCCATTTCTAATGGTGTGCTAACTTTCACCATTATTTAATGTTCTTGATTAACTGATTAACCCTAAGGTTTGTTTTAGGCTCACAACAATGTGAGTGATATCCCTTATGTTTAATTGGCGAAAAAACACTTAGTCCCCTGCAATGGCGCCAATGATGAGTGGCAAGGTACCCCTACACTCAACCATACGAATACGAGAATGCACACGTGATCCGGTCGAACTCCGCAGACTAAATGCCTTAACACCACAAGAAACACTTGGGGTTAATCGTTCGTTGTCTTCCCAGGCTTACTTGTATGTGTCACGGTGTATGGTTAAGCAAGTCCGAGGTATGTGATTTTTTTGGTATTTTTCGGTTTATCTTCTATGTTATCAGGGGAAAGGGTTGAGAAACTAAGCTAACTTTAACTAATGTCCTAAGTCTAAATTAACTAGCGTCAGCATCCGTTCCCACTTACCAGACACACCCTGAACTATGCAACTGTGGCTTACCAAACGCTAATCATTACTGGGATCACCACACGTAACGCAAGTGCTCGTACTAAGGCACCTATTTAGCTTAAGTGTGATAGCATCCGATTCCTTAGCTAGCCGTACACACCCGTGGGTGCTCGTAACTAAGTTGTACTTATCACACGTTCTAGCCTAGCAATGAGTAGCCGATTCCTTGACTAGCCGGACACGTCCGTAGACGCTCGTAATCAAGTTGTACTTGTGCCCAGTAGGAAAGTAGTAAATAAACAACAATAAAACCATGTACTGCAAGGTTTATCCAATCAAGTTCGTCTTTATTGCCGTACACAACTTGGGTTCAGGTTACAAGTTGCTCGAATAAAGAGCCGTTCACTCTAGGACTCCTACTGCGGGCACATGGGAAAAATTCTAACTCTAGAGTGATCAATCTGCCAGAGCTTCGCTACTTCTAGCCAGGATTTTGAAATGAAGGAAGTGCTGCCTCTTATTTATAGATATGGCAGTGGGACGCGATATCGCGTACACGATATCGCAAGGGAAGACACGATATCGCGTACGCGATATTGCGGCCCAGTGCATGTCGCATCTCATCAATGTGCTATAGGCATGGACTGCTGAACAGTTTGCAAAGGAATAGTGGCTGTAAAGGAGACAGGTGAAACATGCAAGAGAGGGCATTGAAATGTCATGGGATTGATGTGGCTACCCATGGCAGTTGTAATCGTAGGTTGCAGAAGTGTAGGCGTGATCACAAAGGGAGTGGTGACAGGCAATAGATTGGTCCAGAAGGACTAGGTATGAGTGATAGGAATGGGGTTGGTTTGACCTCCCTCGTCGGATTGGGAATCGAGTTCCTCCTGTCCGTCCTAAAAAGCATCCTCGTGGTTGGATGCTGTGTCCTGGTGCTCCATAAGCCTAGCCAACTAGATTAGTTAGTCTAGAAGCATTTAGTTTGTCTATGTCAAAGGTATGGAAGCGTCGGGAGTGGAAAAAAACTGCTTCTTGTTGTAGTAAGTGAAGTCGAAGCTATGTTTATCTTTGAGTTTGTGTACATCCAAGGGAAGATTTGCCTACACCTTTACACAGAGGAAGTTATATTACTCGTGTTGTTGGGCCAGTCCCTCAGGTCCTTGATTTTGGATCCTGAGTGATCAACCTGTTTCCAGCGTCGGGTTTTAGCAGTTGTTCAGCACCAGTAGTGCCTTGAACCATGATGGGAATTTCAATGTTGAAGGTGTTAGCGGCAGTGTTTAAAAAGTCCATTGTTAAGGTACGTAGTTATGCAAGAAGAATGCAAAAAGTACAAAGAGACCAAAAAGCAACAAAAAGAAGGCTTTACGTCTTGCTGGGTTCCCGAGGAATCATCAAGGTAACCGATCTATATCACACAAATCGTAAACAACCACAAAAGGATGTCATGTTTATGCTAGTGCACGATAGGGCATAGAGTGTGTGCAAGGCTACCGTAAGATGGGCAAGTTAACTAGCAATCAAAGGCTTTGCATGTTACAGGGTCCTCGAGGGACCATCGAAGCAACTGATCTGTACCACACGATATGCTAATATGCGATAGGGTATAGCGTGCATGCAAGAACATCGTAAGACACACTAGTCAACTAGCGATAAAAGGCTTTGCATCTTGTAGGGTTCTCGAGGAACTGTCAAAGCAACCGATCTGCACCACACGACACATAAACAACCACATACAGGTGTCAAGTTTACACTAATGTGTATCAAGGTCCAGAAGACTACTATGACATGTGGAAATAGCACTAAAGGCCCTCCTTCTAGCACTAGAAAACTGTAGCTACCAAAAACATCGATGACTAGAAAACACTGAGGGGTTGGTGGTCGTGGATAGTCTCAACCCCATATCCGCGGAAGGGCCATGTTGGATGAAATGGATACAAGGTGCCCTGAATGGTCTGGTCGATCAGACAGAGACATGGTCGGCATCTATATAGCCTTTTGCAATGTGTGGTTTGAAAATGGAAATGATAGTGCAGAGTAAAGCTTAAATGCAAAAGAGATAGAAAATAGTGTAAAACATAGCAATAAGCAGGAAACAAAGTAAAATGTAGTTAGAAGAATGCACCGGTCTGAAGCTACAAGTTTGCTCTCTCAGGATGGGTACAGTTAGTTGCACAGCATTGAGGAGTGTAGAGATCTCGAAAGTAACCAAGATGTGTAGAGAAAGATAGCTGTGTGCTTGGGCATAGACTCAGGAGCTGACAATGCGAAAATTCTACAAAGGTGGTAGAAAAGGGGTAGAACAAAATGCCAGCTGAGAATGCTAACTATTTGTAGTATCAAATAGAAAGCTTACAATGCTCAATGTTACAATGCTAACTTGCTTGTTTTTCTCACCGAATCTGAGAGGCCAACCCTTTGAGCATTGCTCATTGGGGTATTTATAGGGCTAAAGGCACATGAAAGGGACAGTTTGGATGCCACGTGCTTTGGGCCCACGTTGACTTGTTTGTGCTGCACGTGGATGCATGATTGTTGGGCCTACATGACTATTGTAATGCAAGCCTATCATGCCATAACTATAAGCCTACCACACTCTAATTGCACCGTCAAGGTCTGGACACATGTGCCAGCAGTTCAATTAGGTGAAGTGCATTGATGTCGCACAACCACCCATCATACTTTGCTGTGCTTTGTAGTGTAGCATGTTTGACATAGCGTAGCATCTTATCGTGCGTTCCACTACATGTGGGCTACATGCTTGCTATGCTATGCTATGCTACATAGCATAGCGATTGGCCTTAGTCAGAATAACTTTGCCAATTTTTGAACTTTGCCTCTTGCACTACGAAACTTGTGAACTTGCTGATCCTGCCCTTTGAGTTGCCTTTTTTCATCTCTGTAGAATTTCTATGCATTGCTGTGCCATGTAGCTTAGTGTAGTGTAGTAGCGGACATGGTCCACTGCTTTCTGACGAAAAGAGACATTGCTAAAGGAGTTGAAATCGTGCGAGGAGACCGACCGCCTAGCTTTTGCTACACTGTGCTACGCTGCGTAGCATAGCATAGTGTAGCAATTCGTTTTGCAATCATTTTCTGAAGCTTGCTACGCTACATAGTGAGGCGTAGCGTAGCATAGCAGACTTCATGACTTAGAAAAGTTGTTGAACTATTTTGTGCATTTCAGGTGCTGCTGACAACTCCGCGTGATGCTTCTTAGTAGGCCATCAGCTGGGTAAGCTACTTAGGTGGATAGGCAGGATGATCTGTAGAGCCTGAATTTAGAGCATTCTCCTCCTGAAGAACTACCATAGTGTTGCGTGAATTGGAAGGCCTGGTGAAGCAAGCATGCCTTTGAATTCTTGGGGTGTTTCAGGGATCATGCATGGTCCACGTAGCTTTGCCAATGTGGGCCAAAATGGGCACATCCCAAGGATAGGGAATTGTTGAAAAAAACTTCTTAGCTTTGATGAATTAGGCAATGAATTATTTGCACTTGATGTCAAACACCTTGATTACATTTTGTAGCTCCTAGTAATTATTCATTCTCCTAGCTAGGTTCTCAATAGTTGATCATTGATCAATGAATCTTGCCTTGAGAATGTTGAGTTTAGCATTTTCCATCACAAGCATTTTCTTCATGTCCTTGTGGTGCTTGAAATCGACCTCATACTACAAGTAAGACTTGGCCACCTACTTTTCAAGTTATAACCATGGACGTTTGATAATCAGAATTGCTAGATTTTCTTATTGGAGATTGGCTAGTTCCATATATTCTGTCATCTCTTCGATTTCCAATTCTTTCATGTGGATCTTCACTTTGTTGTAGGCATTTATCCCATCAATAATAGGCTACCATACTTCTCTTCCTTTCTAGAGTTGCTAGAGGGCCTCATTTAGTTTCACCTTAGTCACTTGGATGTGTTACTCATTCAACTCCTTCTACAGGCTAGCCTAGTCTTTGTAGTGATTATTGAATCTTTCAAATTTGAGAGCTTCATTTTTCCAGGTGGCAATTTCAATGGCCAATTTGTGGCATAAGGCATGAACTTCCTCCATAGAGAGATTGTGATTCTTTGCTACCAATCTCCTCAATTCTGTATTTTCTTTGGCTAGCTGCTACTACTGTTGATGGATTCTTACATCTATTATTTTTGTGCATAAACATTTTGTAGGTGATGGTTTTTTGTGGTCAACATTTCATTTTCTTGGCACATCTGAACCAAGTCCTTTTGAACAGAATAGGCCTTCAGTTCGGCTATGAACTAGTTAAAGATAAACTTTACCATTCCCTCATCAACTTTGATTAATCATTCTTAAAGCTATTGAAAATATTCATCTCTTATTATTATAGGATTAAGGAGTGTCAAATCAGCAAAATAGGCACATAATTTAGTAACCTCTAAGGCCAAGTGTTTGTTTTTTTCTTGAGCCATTTCAAGTTGCCCTTCTAGGATGATACATTTTCCCTTTGCTTCAAGCATCTATGACTATGTTGTAGTAATTTTGTCTAGAAAATCAAGATGTCCAATCAGTTGCCTAGTTCCCACTAGTTGGTCCAGCAAGTCTTTGTGCTGGGTTGCACTCAATCTTTTGCTGAAGGTTCTTGTGAATTTCTACACATCAATAAGTGTAGAAATGTTTGGTACAGACACTACAAGTGTGTTTAATGCCTTAGTGATCTGAGAAGCAACCACTCTTGTGGCTTTCTCCTACCCTTGGTGCTGCATCACTAATATAGTTGCCCCCTTGCCCTTCTCCAAGTGCACTAAAAATGAGGTGGCATTCTTAGAGATTTCTGTGAATAAATGGTGGTGAGTGAGAGACACTATCACCTCTCAAGCACTGGGATTCGATCTCATAGGCAACTGAGTTCATTAGGCTAAAAATACTGGTCCTCCTTCCTCCATCTGACTAATTGTTCGAGCCACTTAATTGAGGCGACTCATAGTAAGTTGGTATGCAGATGAAGCCCCACCATTCGTTCCTGCTTACTAATCCTACTATTGTAAGAGCTATTCTTAGATTTTGTGTAAGCACTCAATGGAAACACAAGCTTCTAGCATTATTTCCTGAATAGGTGGTGGAGGTGGTGATTGCTGCTTCTCATCTTTAGAAATGGCAAAAGTATTGTTCTTCATCATTTTGGACCAAGAGGCAATGGGAGTATGCCTGATTATGTCATCTGTGTAATAAACTGCCCTTTTGCAAAGTTTTCTGATAAGACATGGAAAGGGTAGGGTTTTCCTTCTACGTTCATTCTCTTTGAAATACATTTCTATCTCTAGATAGATTAATAATTGAAGGTTTGTTGGAAACTTTTTGCGTAGAGGGGTACATGCCTAGGAAGAGAAGGTAGTCACCTCACTATGCCTCATTGTTGAATTGAGGTAATAGGCCACTATCTTGAACTATATGTTCTCTGCTGGTGTGAGCACATCAAAATCCTGATGGTCAACCTCATAAGACTACTGGGTACACTCCTTTTTCACCTCTGGACTAGCTTGTGTAGAAAGTTTTGCTAGTTGTGTCCTAGAATTAGGCAACCCAAGAGCCTATGCAATGGCTTCAGCTAGGTAAGATACCTAAATGTCCTTGATCTTCACAGGAGAACTGAGCATTGGACATCCTAGGGCCTAATTTTGTTGAGGTAGACTTGTGGCAGTGTGACTTCAAGTCTTGGTATGGGCCATGGTGCCTATCTTCGCTGTGATTATTCTATTGGAGCCTCTTCCTTGGGAATCTTTCAAACAGAATCCACTTCGAGCTCCTCTTGAAGTGGTCCCATTGCATGGGTCTCCTTTGTTTGATCTTGGTCTTGTTCTTGCTGGCCCCTTCTAGCTTTGGGTCATTTCTCCCTTTGTTGAGATGGTTGTTCCTCCTATGGTCATTTCAATCTTGGTGCCATCCGTAACACCAACATGACCATGGGTTAGCAATTATTGTGTAACATGAAATAGTTGGGATACCTTATCTTGCTAGGAAGGATACAATTGGCTAAGTTGTGATTATGACTAATTTGACTAATTTTAATCATTAATTTATTTGTATTTTAATGTTAATAAGTGATTATAGTCATACTGAAGGTTGTTGAAAGGGTCAAATTCTCAAAAATTGATCATTTAATACCATTGTATTCATTAATCCTATGGGGGAGTCAAAATTTTTTTTTAAAAAAATTCTCATAAAAAATATTAAGGTTTGTAGCCCTCATGATGAAGGGCTTACCTTCAGTAGTTGCAAGATCAAAGAACAAAGTAATTTGGACAAAAGGTCAAAAAGTTATGGGCTATGGAAGGTTTTGGGCTCTGAAAAATGGAAAAAGCTCCTCTCTTGTTGTGAATCAAATGATGAAAATTTCAAAGTATTCAATGGTATTTGTAGATTTTTTTTGTGTTAGGTTGATTAGGCCTAGTCGATGAGGCCTTGTCGATGGGGTTGACTGCGTCGACTAGGCCTAGTCGATGGGGTTGACTGCGTCGACTAGGCCTAGTCGATGGGGTTGACTGCGTCGACTAGGCCTAGTCGATGTAGTTGTTGACCATCATTGACTTTGGGAATGTTTGAAAATACAAGGAATTTTTGAGTGAAATTGCGATTAGATGGAAGGCTAAAAAGTCACAAACATGATGAAAAAATAGAAGAGGGTGTTGGAGTTTAGAAAATTCAGAAAATTGAGAAAATGATTGGAGAATGAAGTTGTATGAAATTTTAAGGAGCACAGAGTTGGATGCACAATGGGGTACACAAAAGAGATTATTGTAGCAATGTTTAAGATAAAGAACTTAGCTATCCAACCCAAGAGAAATGCAAGTGGATCCTCCCCATAGTAGGCACATGCCCTTTTTTCCCTTTCATAACCTCAACTAAGGAGTCCATGGGTTCTATAGTTAATTAATGGTTATGAAAAGTTAAGGCCAACATGGAAGAATCTATCCAAGAATTCCAACACCTTAAACTAAGACATTGAGCATAACATGGAAACCGATAGTGAGGTGAGTGATGGACAACATAAGTGGATGATTGAGAGGATGGAATGAAGTCCCAAATTGAGGTCATAAGAAGTCCCTTATGGAGTTTGTGTTTAAAATGACCTAAGAAGATCCATCCTTAATCCTGATCAAAACCAACCACTTTCAATGACTTTGCATCACCACTCCAAGACTAATCCACCCCCTCAAGATACAAGAGTACTCCCACAAAACCACCACCATTCCATAAAGAGAAGAAAAAAGAAGTAGGAAGTGATAGGGGGCCTTAGTTAGAGGGGATCTTTAGGCATGGGTAGCATGTCTTTCTAGTCCCATAGCTAGTTCTTTTAGCATGTTTAGTTGTCTAAGGGATGTGCTTTGAGTTCCTATCATGTTCTTTTTTGTACGAGAACCACACCATGCAAAGATGTATGTCAACTTCCTAGTATTGGACAATGTGGAATGGTAAGAGGTCCATAAAAATGCTCATTCAATCAAGCAAGTAGAAAAGTACAAAGAGTTTTGAGTCCCCTTGAAGTCACACACTATGCAAGCCTTTGAATCCTTCCCAATTCTAGAAACTACAAAGGTCATAAATTTATTAAAATTTTATTTAATGAAAGGAACCTTAAATTTTAAAAACAAGGAAAACCATAGAGTTTGTGGATGGGTGGATGTTGTGGACTCACTACCTGTTGTATGAAAAATAAACCATGTCCTAGTCATCAGACATCAAAATTCAAAAATAGAAACCAAACATTAACAACCAAAACATTAAGCTCAAATTGTCATTAGTAAACAACAACATTGGCACGATGTTGTGTAGTAATAAAGCACTCTTATTATTAGCAAAAATAATGAAAAGTCACAAAAAAATAAAGTAAAATATATAAGAAAGTACAAAATATTTAAGAAAGGTAAAACATACTAACAATGTTGTAAAACAAAAAATTGAGACAATCAATAGAGTGAAAAAACTAAAATGAGGTGAAAATCAACAAAGTGTAAAAGAAAAATGTGTAAAACAAAAGTGAAAAATTGAGGAGCCACGTGCATGGTTAGCATGGATGGCCATCTTTCCCATGACTAAGTTGAAAGGAGGAGATGTAGAATATAGAGCGTGGTTGTCCATCCGATGAGGTATTAGTTGCATTGGCTTGCTTGGCTCAAGGAAAGGTTTCACTTGTTGGATGTTGACCAACTACTTTTTGTTTGGGGTCTTAGTTTGTAGATTAACATGGCCCCTATATGAAAGGTTTTATCAATTATATAAGATCGCTACCACAATTTTTGGAACTTTTTTTGAGGTACGTGGATGGGGTTCTAGTAGAGAACCTTGTCTCAAGGTTGAAATTTTACTTTCTGTATTTTGAGGTCATGAAACTTCCACTTGTATACCTTGTGGACTTTATTGAAAGATGGGTCTACTAATTGGTTTTCATATAGCACATTTAGGTTGATCAATCTTTCTTTGTGTGCTAGGCTTAGGTCTAGGTCTAGGTCATAGGTTGTTGAAAGTGTACGGAGCTTAGATTGGATTGGAAGTATTGGAAGTTTGCTATACAATAGCTCATAGGGAGTTTCCACATTGAGCAGTAGGCCTAGAGGGAATCATTGATGTTTTTGCTCCAGTCTCTCCTATATTTTCTTGTAGTTCCTATTAGGATCTTTGTGATCTCCCTATTGGTGACTTCTGCTTGAACGTTGTCTTCAGGGTGATATGGTGTTATTAATTTATGTTCCACCCCCAAGTGTTGCATCATCTTTCAAAAGGTAGTACTTGTAAAATGGGTTTCATTATTAGAAATTAGTGCATGTGGCACACCAAACCTATTTACAATGTGTTGTTATACAAACCTAGTAGCAGTGGATGATGTATAGTTAGTGATGGCTACTACTTTTTTCCATTTGCTGTAGTAGTCGACTACTATGATGATGTATACCTTTCCATTGAACATGGGTGTGATGGGACCCATGAAGTCATTGTTAAGGATCCTCCATTTGAGTAGTCATCCCACCATCTTGTTGACAACATTAATAGGATCAAACAAACTAGTAGGCATCCATGAAGATTATAGGTCAATAGTATCCTACCATTAAGATTCTTATGGTTATGCATCTCCTTACATACTAGCCTCAACAAAGCCCTTTGTGAGAATCCTTGAGAATGTAGAATTGGTTTGCATTAGAAACACACCAATGAACTAGGCCATTAGTCTACACCTTGTAAAGGTGTTCATTGATTTCCATGAAGTACTTAGCGAGATGAAAAAATTGTTGTCTCTTCCTAAAGTTCAAAACTTGTGGCATCTCTTGAGTAAAAAGGTAAGTGAGGATGGCATCATACCATTTTAATTTGATGAGCACTTGGTCATTTATCACTCCTATAAAGAGGAGTTCATTTGGAAATCAATCAGAGAGTGGGCTCTCCTACTCTTTGTTATCCCATCTTAATCGAGAGAGATGGTCAGCAACCACATTCTTAGTCCCTTTTCAATCTACCATTGTGAAATCAAATTCTTGGAAGATCATGAGTCATTGTATGATATGGCAGCTCACCATTGGCTTGTTCATTAGGAAGTGGATGGCACTATGATCTGTGTGCACAAACACTTTATGGCCAAGTACATAGTGCCTAAATTTTTTAAGAGCATACACCATTGTCATTAGTTCTTTCTTAGTTGTGGTGTAATTCAACTATGCACACATAATGCTTCGGCTTATGGAGTTGATGTAATATGCACATTTCCTATCATCCAACTATGTAAGCATGGCTTAATTAGATGCATCTATAATTATATGAAATGATCTAGTCTATTCTGGTGCCCATAGAATTGGAGTTTCTACGAGCTATTCCTTTAGCTATTGAAATGCATGTTCACACTCCTTGGTCCAAGTTAATGGAGAATCCTTCTTTGTGAGCTTGACCAACGACTTTGCAATCTCAAAGAAATTCTCTATAAATTTTTGGTAGTAGCCAATGTGTCCAAGGAACGATTGGACATCTTTGACTATCTCTGGTTGGAATGTGATTCCTTGGATGACCCCTATCCTTTTCAAGTCTACCTCAATCTCTACCTGAGTAATTCTATGCCTTAGTACTATGCCTTCTTGGACCATTAAATGACATTTTTGCTAATTGAACCTAAGGTTTATTTTAACACATATTTTTAGTACTTGCTCAAGGTAATCCAGGGCTTGCTCAAATGTAGCCCCATTAAAATAAAGCATAGCTAATTAAAATAAAAACAATAAAATATTTAGAAAATAAAATGACTCATGAAAAAACAATTCTAATTTGTTTCTACATAATCTTAAGAATTGTCCCTTAAAGAAAAAATAGTAATACATTTGTTCTAATTGAGAGAAGCTTTTAACCTTTCTCTTAAAATTAGCTTTTGGCTATTGCAACATAATAAGATAGGTTTCTACTAACTTAAATATTTAGCTACTGTCTATTGCAAGATCATAGGTTTATACAAACTCAAGAACTTACTCATTATTTACTTCTCATCTCTATCTGCACTGTAATATCTCTACATGTTCATTGAAGTCTCCTCCATGAAATTTTTAAAAGTCTTATAATATCATCATCAAAGCTGATCAAAAATAAATAATAGAACATTACAAACTCTTACCATATGAATAATCATTTGAGCACTAATTACATCATACTGCATCCTTGACTATCCCATTTAGAACATGTCACATTGATAATGAAATATGTTGGTGTATGGTTTTATTATGTGTTACCATCTTCTGTGTATTGTAACTTGGCTATCACCCACTATATCAAGAGGAGTATAAAACATACATGAAGATACACTGGAGCCATGCATTTACCATAAAGTAGAAAGTTTACAGTCATAGCGATAATCAATATGACAGTGGGACGCCATAAAATTTTACACAATTTTGGTAATTTACTAATTTAGTGTTGGTGGATCGCAAGAAACAAGTATTCATGAACATGTCTTTATTAGGTAACTGAAAAAGTGCATGAATATATCAGGCATAGAAGATTTGGTTCTTTATGAGCATAATCACAAATTTCGTCATCAATGTAAAGATTCCTTCAATTTACTCTGCGGTTGGTTATTTTTATTTCACGTAAAAATGTTATATGAAGACTTAGTAATTTTCTTAATAATATTTTGAAGAGTCATAACATTATTCAAGGGTCTAATTATCTAAAAGATTCATATCTCATTCACTTAATAAAATTTCATTTCTATTATAGTTTCATAAAGAGTGGCTAACTGAAGCCAATTTTTATTTTTTGGATGATGATAAAATAAAGAATATAGGTAGCATGCATGCATGTTTTCTTAACAATTTTTAAGAGCAGTTGTTGAAATCGCATGAAACTGAAGTGAGTTGCATTTTCCATTGTTTCAAATCAAATTGTAGTAGGTATTCATGCACTTCGTGTGTGATTTATCACAACATTGACAAACATTACTAGCTTATATATATTGGCCGAGATGATTTTAAAAAAATGATTTTAATGAAGCTAGACTATTGGACGAGGTAACAAGATAACTAAAAATGGAATCACTCACCCCTCATCTATTTCTCTACCACTTACTCAATTTATTTTTACCCTCTCAGTCCAGTTTGCTCTTTCTTTGTTTATTCATGGCATTTTTGAGAAATAAATCTCTTGCATAAATAATGCTAAAAAACGTCATGAATAAACAAAGAAAGAGGAAACTTGACCAAGAGGGTAAACTAAATTGGGTAAGTGGTAGAGAAACAGAGGAGGGGGTGAGTGATTCCATTTCTAGTTATCTTGTTACCTTGTCCAGTAGTCAGGCTTCGTTAAGATCATTTTTGTAAAGAAATCATCTCGACCAATATATATATATATATATATATCTAAGCTAGTGGAGTAGTTTCATGGGCTATAAGTAGAATTTAATTATTATTTTTATTTTTTAA
>MNCI01021879.1:356480-378766 GCA_015680685.1 Gnetum montanum
TTTGCATTCCAAATAATATATACTAGTAAACATAAATTGGTTAAAATAAAATTTTATATATTTTGTATACATTGATGAAGGAATACATTGCAAAATTATTGCAACAAACATTACAGAGCTGTATAATAGCATTGAGCAAAAGGCAAAATACAAGATAGCTGTGAACTCAATATGCCTAATCCTCCAATTATGCAAAACGAACTTCCTATGCAATTCTACTTTGGGGATGTTTAGCATCTAAAATATTTCTGTATCTTTGCATAGAGAAAGGAGGATGAATCTTCAAAGAATCAATGGTCTTGACTCTAGATAATGCAACAAATGTTAGACTCGTAACTTCTCTTGAACTAATGTCAATAGTATCCTTATTTAGTGTCATTCCTTACGATTTATGAATAGTCATGGTCCATGCTAACCATAATGGTATGTGACGAGATGCTCCTTAGACCACAGGTATAATTGGCACATGATGAGGATTACCATTATCAAATGCACCTCCAATGTAGGAGTCAAAATCAACAATAACATACGATGGTAATGCAAGTGGCTATTTACCTTGAGGGTACATAATACTATGAATTTTGCAAAGTGCACCATTCACTAATCTTGCTTCTGGCCAAAGGTTAACGGTGAGCATTACCCTTGCACCTTCACATATAAGTAGAGATCGCTCTATATCATCACTATCATCATCTAAGATTCTAAATCTATGGGGATATCTATCTACTACACACAATGCAATAGGTCTCTGCATTATTTGCAACATCTTCTTATTGTGTGAAAGGGCTTTATCCTTTCTATCATATAAGTATGTTGATTCTTCAAAACCATCTAATCCACTCATAGTGGATGGAAGACTCATTCAAGTAGACAATAAATTATAATCTTTATCATGGATTTTTCCTTCTCTGATATGCATCAATACTTCCCTAAATCTTTGTCATTGAAGATCATTTCTAGACTGACGAACAATTACATCTAAAATAACAAATGTATCAAATGATTCCAAAACCCCTATAATATCTGGATTTTTGGATGCATAAGGCACAACATCAAGCATAGAAGAAAGCTAACCCAAATCACCTATCAATATAACTAATCTTCCTCCAAAAACTTCATTGTGATGTCCTGGAAAATTTTCTCTTAGTCTTTTATCAAAGCTTTGTAATAATCTTCCTCTCACAAAACTCATTTCATCAATTACTATATATCTTACCTGTGATAGTCGATTTTGCATACTTATCTTTGCAGATGAAGAGAGTTCTTTATAGGCACCTATTCTAATGTTCAAACTAGAATGAATGGTTATTGTGTTAATGTTAAATGTTGTAGCTCCTGTGTGTGCCATTACAAGTAAAGCATTATGTTTTTCATTGCAGTATTTCATGAAAGCATTACAAAGCGTGCCTATGAGAAATGACTTTCCCATACCAACTGTTCCTTCGATAATCATTCTTAAAGAGGAAACAACTTCATTTGTTGACCGTGAAAACATCATGTGGCCTACAATTTTATTTTAGCACTTCTTTTGCTTTACACCCAGCTTATCAGAATCGTAGGCACTATAGTTACGATCAATAACAATCATCGACCGAGATGATTTATTGCTAGCAATAAAACTTGTAGCAAATTTTGCAATATCCTCTCCAAGATATTGTAACATCCAGTTATGCATTCTATCAACATCTTGTAGACCAAGCATCTCTAATTTTTTTCTCTGAAAATGACCTGTTGATAAGAGATGAAGGTTGAGGATTTCAAAATCATATTCCTCATGATCTTGCACCTAGAGAGTTACATCTACAAATTGTCTTTCTTTGTCTAAAGCTCATTGGAATTCTTCTTCAGTATTAATCTTTGATGCTACATACAGATGTTGAAAAGACAACCACTTCATTTCAATATCCTCATCATTAGAACCAAGATCTCGTTTCACATCTCTAAATAGATAATGTAACAACAACATAGCCCAATAGTATTCAATCCATTCTTGTTCTCCTTACTTTGATTGGATGAGAAACTTGGGATAATATCTAACAATAGCATCTGGATCTGGGTGACGTGGATTCCAATCTAGATTGGACTTATTGTTTATGTTGCAATTGTACTCTTTAAAAGCCTACAACAATGAGACACCCTCCATCGAAAGTGGACAATTCTGATACATATTAATAAGAGCTGTGTAGTTTTCAGCTTTATCAGTTTCATCTGAATTAATTTGAAATTTTTTGTACACTTGTCGAGAAACATTGAGTGTGCAGAAAACATGACTACAGTTTACCAAAGGAAGCTCCTACAACATCTGATAGACTTCCATAGCACCAATGTCTATCTATAGTAGCATCCATCATGAGCCTTCTATAGATTGATAGAGCATCTTCATGAGGATCCCTTGACTCAGAAGTTTGCAATAACATGTCATGAAAATATTGTGATTTCTTCTCTATTTTAGCTACATATTTTACAATATATTTTATGAAAACATATCGTGACATTACTAGTTAAAAATATATATTTTCCCTCCATGTCTAAAGCATCATTCTATTATGAACATTAAGCTTTGAATCATTTCTTTGAGGAACATAAGTAATCTCATTATTATTTTCTGGATCTCTCTAAAGAGTTAATTTTAAAGATAACAACCCAGGAACATTGCACCTAGAATTGAAAAATACAAAATTTGAATATCTATATTTTTTTCTATGATAAATTAAATTTTACTTGCTAATAAAAATGAATGCAATGGTGAGGAAATAGTAATGATACAACATTTTGATTAGAAAGTGTCACTTGCAAACTTCTTTGCCATTACATTTTTGTAAGCATGCACTGGGTTTGCATACAGTATGTCTTTGAGCAGCATTAAGCAAATCAGCATAATCAATTTCCAAATCCATACATTGTAGTTGTTCAGCAATCAACTCACATGGATGACGTAACATATTTACACATAAAGCCTAAGTGAGAAGACAAATTGAAAGAAGTAACAATGGAGAAATTAATATCTCTATATTCTAAGCAATATCAACAAAAATACTTTGTGTAAAGAATATAAAAGATAAATGAGAACTTACATTATTTGGATGTCCATTTGCTATAAATCTTGGATTCCATGCATTTGTAATTGAATCAAAAAATTCCTTTGCCCTACATATGATGTGAGGATCATTATGGTTGAGCTCATATACCTTTGAAGCACCTTGTATCCATAGGAAACCATGCACATGTGAAGATCTGTGATGTTGCCACTCATATCCTGTCCAATAGTCAACAACATGGAACTCATTCATCAAAACTATTTTAAGAAAGGTAATGTGATGATGATGCATGAACTCTGCAACTATATGAAAATTTTCTATGATATTACTTTGCCTCCAACGTTTGAGTTTAGTTGAGTTCTCAGGTGGATCTCCTTCCATCAAATTATGCAACTCAGGCCAATAGAGATCTACTGTAGTCAGAGTAAGAAAGATAGTAGGTGTTCCCAATTGATTCACAATGTTAGTTAGCTCTGCTTTACATTTTCTCCAATAAGATGGTGTACCACGAATGGATGTACCATATCGCATTAAATTATCAACAAGGACATGTGATGGAGCATTATTCAATTGTTCTCGTAGTTCTTCAATAGATATGGGTGCATTAATAATATTCTTTTTTAAAAAAAATACAGTGGTAGATTCCATTTCCTATCTCCTTCTAATGATATTATAGATATAATACCTACAAATAAATGACATATTATTGCTTAAATGTTATAACAAACATTATGAATAATGATAATAACAAACAAATAGAGAATTAATATTTACCTAAATTGCTTGTGACATCCAAATCTACTATCTTTGTAGCAAATAAGATGTTTTGCATATTCATGCAATTTTACATCTTTAGCTCTATGCTTTCCTTCAAGAAAAAGACTTGGAAATGCCATCATGAACAATCCCATTAATAGGAGAAACAGACATGGAAGGCCACTGAGCAACATCTGAATCCTGCAATGATGGATTATGCATTCATGATTTTTATCTAATCAATTTCCTTTCTTACAATTCCAACACATTATGCAACTGATGATGTGTGATCAATAATGTTTTCATCATCTGTCTAAAGCAAAGGACCTTGAAATTGCAATCTCATTTCTCCATCCTTTTCTAACAATGGAATATAAGGAATGCTCTGGAATATGTTAACATCACCGATATCAGCAACATCATCTAATGCATGCATAGCGATCTCAACATCTCGATAGTATGGATCATTTGCTTTCTTAAAAATCAAAGCTTCATAAAATTGTCTCTTTTTGACAATGAAATTATACTCAGTGCCCATTTGATCTACTCTTCTCAATATCAAAAAAGGGATATTTTTAATTCTAAGAGGAAGTCTTTTAGTAATTTGTGTGACATCCTGAGCAAAGCTAATTATGTGACTTTTATACTTGAACTATCCACCAATTGCATGTGTAACTTGTAAAATGGGATTGATTTTTGCAATTAACATTTCTTCAACCTTAGTCAAATAGCTTAGGATAGGTGGTTGAATACCAGGATCCATGTTATTTTTAACAAAAAATCATTTGATTTCACACCCAAAATTGTCAAGAATATTATGTTTCTTTTCTTTAATGCACCTATTTCATGTGGGTCCTCTACTTCTGGTTGAATCAAATAATATGCTAAGAAACATTTCGTTGCATATATTGCAAGAACATGGATTTGCAAAACTTCTAATTGCAGTATTAAAATTATGTATTGCTTGAGCAATTTCTGTACTTGCATTATGCAATCTTGGGAAACACTGAATAGGTTCTAAAGAAGGCATTTCCATTGTTGGTGCACTGGCAACATCTATAGCTTCATTTATTTGAGGAAATGAATTTTCTTCTTATCGACGTTGCCTCTTTCGGTGCTCACTCTCACTATAATGTAGTTGTTCTTGATCTTCTTGCAATTGTTGTTCTTCTTCATGTGTGATTTCTGGAATAGATGTTGCTTGATTAATAGGCACAGATGCATTTCTAATGTCCTAGAAAAAATGTTTCAAAGTTTAAACTAAAAATTGAATTAAACTATTTACCAACTTGAGTATGGGCAAACACCAACCTGCATTTCTTCTTGATTATTTACATTATTGGTATCAATAATGTGGATCATTGCATTAGATGAATTTCCAAGTGATGAGAGGGGATTTGAAGTTGACGTAAAGTGATGGGATGCGATATCGCATGGGCCACGATATTGCGTCTTCCCCTATGATATCATGTATGCGATATCGTAGTGCACCATCATATCTATAAATAAGAGGCAGCTCTCCCTTGTTTCCTCATCCTAAGCTAGACAGTAGGGAAACTCTAGTAGATTGATCACTCCAGAGAGAGAATATTTTCCATGTGCCCATAGTAGGAGTCCCAAAGTGAATGGATCTTTATTCGAGCAAACATTGTACCTGAACAAAAGTTTGTGTACGGTAATAAAGATGAGATTTCTGGATAAACCTTGCAGTACATGGAATAGGCTAATTAGGATTTTATTACTGTTATTTATTATCTGTTATTTACTACTTTCTCTCTCAACCCTTCTCTCCTAGTTAGGTGCCTTAGTACGACCACTTCGAGCACATGCGTTACGCGTGGTGATCCTAGCAACAATTAGCGTTTGGTAACCATGGTTGCATCAGTTCAGGGTGTGTACGGTAAGTGGGAACGGATGCTGATGCTAGGTAATTTAGACCTAGTTCATTAGTTAGAATTAGTAATTAGTTTCTCAACCCTTCACCTTGTTAGCATAGGAGACATAAAACATAAAAACTATAGAAATCATATACCTCATACTTGCTTAACCATACACTATGAAAACTACAAGTAAGTCTGGGAAGACAATGAATGATTAACCCTAAGTGTTCCATGGGGTTTGTAGGCACTTATTCTGTGGAGTTCGACTGAATCGTGCATGCTACACTTGTATTCGTATGGTTGAGTATAGGGGTATCTCACCACTTATCATTGGTGCTGTTGCTGGGGACTAAGTGTTTGTGTGCTGAATAGAACATAAAGGATATCACTCACATTGTTGGGAGCCTAAACGAACCTTCCGGTTAATTAATTAAAAGAAAAATTTTATAATGGTAAATAGCACACTGCTAGAAATGTCTTCTTCTAACAAAAGCAACTCACCGCCTAGGGATAATACAAAGAATAGTTGGTAATAAAAAACACATAGCCAAAATCAGCCAAGTCCTAAACAATACCAAATAGTCTATACTCATCCTGATGAGTATATTCCAAAATTTACCTTTATCCTCCATCAAGACGAACAACTGTGATGGAGAGATTTGCAAGGTTACATTGTGTTAGCCCTAGATCGATCAGTTCCTAACATGCTCCTCCATGCCTTGGCACAAATTAGCATGACAAAATTATATGCTAAATACATTGTGGAAGACTTTGATATGAGGGCTTATCATCCCACAGAAGCACAACGTATCAGGGACTCAAGGTAGGAGAGCCAACATACACTGTTGAAGGGCAAAGGCCCACATGTCCTTAGCAAAATAGGAGATGAGGAATCCATTATAATGAGTTCTCTAACAATTGATGTTCCCCCTCCTAACGATGGTGAGGAGGTTGGGTATTAGAACTTACGATCAACGATACATAACACTGGTTCTGATCCCCATGAATGCCAACTATTCACAGAGGGAACAACAACTCATACTAAGGATGGGCACTTAGATCATCACCATGATCAGGGCAGTAGCAGCTAAAGAGAAGGAAAGAAACATCATCATGGTGATGGTTCCCCTTCTTCTTCCCCTTCATCTCATGACTCACCCTCTTCTTCCACATCTAGGCACAACCATCATGAACATAACGGTGAGGATAGGGGTAGATGAAACGAGAGACCTCAACGGGAAAGTCAAGAGAGAGGACAAGGGCAAGATCGAATGGAAAGTAGGGAACAACACAGACATTATAGGCATCATGAAAGAGATGATCATGATGAGCCCCTACTTGCAACCTGAAGTATGGTTGACATAATGGAGGCAGTTAGGATTCCAACAAGGCATCAAAAGGATAGTCAGATCAAATTCTTAGACATGAACAATATCCCATGCTTTGAGGGGGGATATAACTAAGATCCACAACATCATTTATAGGCATTCCACGATGCCTATGCCTTGTAAAATATAGAAAATAAGTGGCGAAAACTTAAGTTGTTTCCCAGGACACTCACTAAAGAAGCAAAGAGTTGGTACCAATTCTTAGAACTGGAAACCATCAAGAGGTGGAGTACGATGCTAGAACTCTTCAATGATAAATATTAGACGTAATCCAAAGTGTCTAATTTGCATAAGAATATCCAAGGCTGGAAACAAGGTACTTATGAACCCTTGGAAGCTGCCATGGCCCGCTACTACATATTGTTACATCGTTGCCCGTGCCATGGGTACGCTTAGCGGGATCAACTTTGCCACATCGTGGATGAGCTAAGGCATGAAACGAGAAGAACCCTTGGGACTTATGCCCAAGGGAGACTATCACAACTTAGAGCCCATGAAGTACATCACTTGTTGGAACAAGTAGCAAAAGAAGAAGGTGAGCTATGCAAAAGGGAAAGTGTGGAAGAATACAACCGTGATCCCTCCCTTCGAAAGAAGGGAGTGAAATTTTGTGATAAGGAGGATGAGTCATCACTTGAAGAGTTGGTGAATCAGAAAACCTTTTCGATTCAAAAATTAACAACCAAAGTATCGGCTAAGGTAGACCAATTGTGGGATTCCTTAGACTCTAGAATTAAAAGTGTCTTGAAAATCGTAGAAGAGTCTAAGGAGGAATGAAGTAGTGACAAAGGTAAGACAAAGAGGAGAAACGCAAACCCTGCACATAACAAGGGTAAGGGAAAAATTACTATCTCCGATGAGGTTGTGGACTATGACACAGACGATGATGGTGGATGTGAAATCTACCAATATGACCATCCTAAGGGATGTTGTCCAATTATATCACATCTATAGGAGTCTGGGGTGTATGTGCTTAATCCAAGACTCAACCAACAGTAAACACCCCGAAGTTTACCTTATCCATAAGGTAACCCAAGGTAGTTCCAGCAACCACTAATGTACTATCCAAGTGGAACTCCACCACAACCCATTAGACAACATCAGTAGTGGCAATACCCACAGTCATGGGGGATGCCACCGCCAACACAACAGTACCCTTACCAGCAGCCAGACCCATATGGATACTATGTGCAGCAGCTGGTTTCTCCTAGTGACTCTATGGATCACACAACTCCACAACATCACTACCAAGTTTTGGAGTACTTCAGGAGGACTCCTTCTCCTTCAGGAGACATCCCACATTCATCCCATCCTCCAACTCCATCTGCACCTCTTCCACCTATAGTTCCCATACAACCTACTCCAAAAATGCAAGGGGAACTCCCTACTCAACTACATCAACATAACACTGCGAGAGCTGTAAATATTCAACTTGCTGCTGGTTCTGAAAACTGTGAAAAGAGAAGACCTTTCTTCAAAACCAGAAGCCCAGATAAACTCTCGCAACAACAAGCGGTTGAGCCCATGTACACTCCACCATCTAACACTTCAGAAAACCCTTTAATCCAAAAACAGAGTACGCATACAGTTACATTAACGCATACCATAATCGACTAAATCAAGGTAGGCCACCTTCCCAGGAAACTATCTGACCCTGGGAGCCCCTTAATCTATTTACAAATCACCAGGAACAAACCACATAAGGCTCTTCTTGACTCAGGTTCCAGAGTCTATTTAATTTCACGAGAAATGTATCAAGCTTGGAACCTGCCCCAACTTAAGAAGAGCAACATCCAAATGGAGCTGGCTAACCAGTCCATGATCATTCCCTTAGGATTGGTGAATGATATCATTACCACTATGTGTGGATGGTCATACCTAGCCAATTTCCTGGTGATTGAAATCAACAACAACAAAGGGGGCTTCCCAATTATAATGGGAAGCCCATGACTAAGTATAGTAGATGCGTACCTAGGGATTTGCGATCTTTCCTTGTAGATATCTAAGATAAACATATATGGAAAGATCGAGAAGAAGAAAGTTTCATGCATCACATATAGTGACTTAGAGGGTGATGACATGGAAGAATGTTCAGCATCTCTTCCATGTAAACAATGTGCCTAGGAAATACAAATCCAAAGGTGCTTGTATGTAGCAACCACACCAATAGTAGACACCCTGTGGTTGATAGCTACTAGGAAGAGCAAACTAATATGCATGGAAAAAAATGAGGAAACTCATGCTAACAACAAAGGCATAGACACATTGGAATATGAGCATCGCCAACTTCCACCCCTTAATTTGAGAACATCAGTGGGGAGAAGTTGGGCACTTTTATGAAATTCAAATAGGCACTATCAAGAGGAGTATAAAACATACATGAAGATACACTGGAGCCATGCATTTACCATAAAGTAGAAAGTTTACGGTCATAGCGATAATCAAGATGATAGTGAGAAGCCATAAAATTTTGCACAATTTTAGTAATTTACTAATTAGTGTTGGTGGATCGCAAGAAACTGGTATTCACGAACATGTCTTTGTCAGGTGACTGACAAAGTGCAGGAATATAACCAGACATAGAATATTTGGTTCTTTATGAGCATAATCACAAATTTCATCATCAATGTAAAGATTCCTTCAATTTACTCTGCGGTTGGTTGGTTTATATAGAGAGAATTTTATTTTTATTTCACGTAAAAATGTTATATGAAGACTTAGTAATTTTCTTAATAATATTTTAAAGACTCATAACAATATCAAAAAGGTCTAATTATCTAAAATATTCATATCTCATTCACTTAATAAAATTTCATTTCTGTTACAGTTTCATAAAGAACGGCTAACTGAAGCCAATTTTTATTTTGTGGATGATGATAAAATAGAGAATATAGGTAGCATGCATGCATGTTTTCTTAACAATTTTTAAGAGTAGTTGTTGCAATTTCATGAAACTGGAATTAAGCTGCATATGACGTTCTTGCAAATCGTTTGTAGCAGCATTTGGTGTTCACGTAGTTTGTCCGTGGTTTATCACAGCATTTGCAGACATTACAAGATTGAATGCCATCCTTGATAGGTAAAAATTTGCAGTCATTCACTGGGTACAGTTATAAACATAAGCAGAAAAGCATTATTAGCTATAACAAATTTGTTGAAAATTAAAATTTTATTGCATATCTAATACTCCTTACATCTATTCAAACAGTTTTAGATACATATAAGCAAGCATTATTATGATGTCAAATTTGTTCCATTTAAATCAGGCTAGCTAAAACTGTATCACTATGAATTTTGGGAATACCCAAGACAGATTTGAATGCAGTAATTTCTACCTTTGTATTAAAAAGTTGTTTGGTTGTAAGTGATGGTTACCATAGGCTTGGTGCTAAAACCTACCCAATCAGCACACTTAGTTCTTTTAATTTTAGGGTTATTCCAAAATTAGAAGGGTAATCTAGAAGGATTTGTAATCTTAAGGTTCAACATTTAAAGGGCTTTGACATCTATGATTCAATATTTAAAAGGATTCAACATCTTTTGTTCAACCAAGCAAAAATGCCTTAAAATTAACTCAAAATATCTGAAATAATCGTAATTTAGGGTCAGCCACAAAATGTGGCAACTAAATTTGGTAATGCGCAGATAGAAATATACGTAAGTATGAGTTTGGAGAAACCCACCTTGCTTAAAACTAACTTGAAACATGGAAGTTGAATACAAAAATGAAATGCATTGTAAGGATTTAGAGAATCCATACCTCAACATCTTTCGTAAGGGCTTCACAGGTAAAGATATTACATTATATTCCCAAAATTTTGCTGGCACAGGCAAAGATATTACATTATATTCCCAAAATTTTGCTAGCATAGGCAAAGATATTACATTATATTCCTAGAATTTTGCTGGCATAAACATGTTTCTATCCAAGAAAATTTATATTCAAGATACATTACCTACAAAAGATACGTTATCTTAGCTTTGGTTGAGATCATCGCCATGAAATATACTGCAACCACAATAAACTTGAGTATGCTCTTACTTTGCATATTTGACATGATGGAAACAAATCCAAGAAAATAGATAGATGATAAAATAAGAGATGCTTGCTTGGATATTTAACTTGATTTTGAGTAGGAATGGAGGCTGATGAGTGGTGAGGTACCCCTACACTCAACCATGTGAAACGAGCGTAGCATGCATGATTTGGTTGAACTCCGCAGACTAAATGCCTAAACGCCCCATGGAACACTTGGGGTTCATCATTCGTTGTCTTCCCAGACTTACTTGTTGTTGTCATGGTGTATGGTTAAGTAAGTTCGAGGTATATGATTTTTTGGTCTTTTCTAGTTTTATGTCTTCTATACTAAGAGCAAAGGGTTGAGAAACTACCTAATTCTAACTAATGTCCTAAGTATAAATTAACTAGTGTTAGCATCTGTTCCCACTTACCATACACACCCTGAACTGTGCAACTGTGGCTACCAAACGCTAATCGTTACTGGGATCACCACATGTAACGCACGTGCTCGAAGTGGTCGTACTGATGCACCTAACTAGCCTGAGTGTGATGAGCAGCTGATTCCTTGACTAGCTGTACACATCCGTAGATGCTTGTAATCAAGTCGTACTCATCCCACGTTCTAGGAGATAAGGGGGAGAGAATCTAATTGCGATGAGTAGCCGATTTGTTGGTTAGCTGTACACATTCGTCAATGCTCGTAACCAAGTTGTACTCATGCCATGCTAACAACAAGTAATAAATAACATGAAATAAAACCTATCCATGTACTGTAAGGTCTATCCACAAAGCTCGTCTTTATTGCCATACACAACTTGCGTTCAGGTACAAAGCTGCTCGAATAAAGAACCATTCACTTGGGAACTCCTACTGTGGGCACATGGAAAATATTCTATCTCTGGGGTGATCAATCTGCCAGAGCTTCGCTACTTCTAGCCTAGAATCCCCAATGAGGGGAGTGCCACCTCTTATTTATAGATTTGGCGATGGACTGCGATATCGCGTACGCGATATTGTAGGGACTACGCGATATCGCATACAAGATATCGCATGGGATGCGATATCACAACGGCCACGATATCGCATCTCATCATATGCCCATGAATGAATGAAAACTCATCCTCGAGTTCCTTACAATAATATCAAGTAGGTATGGAATTATTGAGGGAAATGGAACTAATGGGATGACATGTGAATGGATCATTATTACAAGACTTGACAAAATTGGTGTTCATGACAACAAGGATGAACACCTTGTTACATTGACATCAGGCCTTTGTTGGCAACTGAGAGAAAGAGAGAGAAAGAAGTGTTGCTACTGCCAATGCCAAGATTGCGCCTTCATTGTCCATCCATAAGTGTGCCATCTATCTTGCTCCTTGCATAGTTGCTTCAACGTTGCTCCATTCCAAGTGTTTGCTCCAACTCCAGATCCAATCTGTTATTTATTTAATCGCCATCTGCACACACAACATAACCATATATTAGCAAGGGTAATTGAATCATCATGTAATTGATACCTTGCTTCGGTGTAAGTCCATTGGCTAGGTGGTGGTATGGCTGATATGGATCTGGGAATATATTAAGGATGACTACCGAAGGTGTAGGGGTTAGGAAGAAAATAAAAAATTTCAGGGCTAGGAGAAAATTGAAAAAATTAGGCCCTGTACCCCCATGACTAATCGCGAACCTCCGGTAGCATTAGAATGGAGAAAGAGAAGGAGTAAGAAATATAGATAAAAAATGACAACTATGGCATCGATGAAAGGGATGTCAAGATGGAAATGAACAAAATAAAATTAATTGCAAAATGTTAACGAAAAGAATTTAACTAAGGCTCCAAATAGGAATGTCAGTGGGTCCTCCCCAAAGCAGGCTCATGCCCTTAATGCCCTGACAATCCCACATTCAAAGAGTCCGTAGGCCCTAGGAATGTCCATTGGAACAAGATTTAAAGTCTTAACCACAAGAATTTACCAAAAAGAAAATAATGCATCAACCAAAATATATACACTAATGAGACAATCGGCAATGAGGTGAACCATGGAGAGAAGGATGAAGGGAAGAGAATGGAATGGAATCCCAAGGATAAGGTGGTGTATAGCCCCTTGTGTATTTCATGGTTAATGTGACTTGGCATGTCTCATTCCAACTCTGGCCTCAAACCAACCACATCCAATGACTTTGCATCAATGCATTTGGTTAAACTATCCACTTGGGCAACAAGAACACACTCTCCAAGAGCCACCACCATTCCGACGAAACAAAGGAGAGAATGGGAAGCGAGAAGGGCCTTAGTTAGAGGGAACACTTTTGGTTCCATAACCAATGCTTGTAGCCCAAGTTTATTCGTATAAGGGGTGTGCTTTGAATTCTCACTTGGTTTTTTTTTGTTTTGTGTTTTTATGCGTGAGAACCACACCATGCAAAGACTTCTTATTTTTATTGTCTCAACTTTCGATAATTGGGTAACATCGGAATGACAAGAAAACTCAATAAGAAACATTCAAGCACCCAAGATAATGACCAACACAAAAGCATCAAGTCTCTTTGAAGTCACACCCTTTTCAATCCATGAGTCCTTCCTTAGTTTGATAAATCCCTAGTTACCGATTCGTTAAAGTTCTTATTAAGAAGGGACTGTACATTTCCAAGCCGAGAGAAACCATAGAAATTGATGGATGGATGGATGAAGTGGTCTCATTGCCTGCCATATCAAAAGAAACATACCTTAGTATCAACATTGTGACTTAGAGGTAAAAACCAAACATTAGCAATCAATATGAAAATAGTTCATACCATCATGAAGAACGCTTATTATGGGACAAACTTACAGGGTGGAACACACACACACACACACACACACACAAATGGAAAAAGTATAATGATTTTGTAAAACAAAGACTATAAAAGTTAAAGAAAGTTGTAAAACAAAAACTTAGAAAAGTTAAAGAAATTTGTAAAACAAAAATGTTGTAAAACAAAAACTTAAAATAACTGAGGGCCCCATATGATTAGCATAGGTGGCCATCTCCCCCATGAATGAGTTGTAAGGGAGAGATCCGAAATAATGAGCATTTGTTTGAATTTCATAGAAGTGCCCAACTTCTCTCAATTTATGATCTTAGATTGAGGGGTTGAAGTTGGTGACGTTCATATTTCAATGTGTCTATGCCTTCGTTGTTGGAATGGGTTTCCTTAGTTCGTTTCATGCACATTTTTCTACTCCTTTGAGTTGTCAACCATGGGGTGTCTACTACTGGTTGTGTGGTTGCTACATACAGGCATCTTTGGTTCAAAGTTTCATGGGCACACCTGTTACATGGAGGCATTTCCTCCATGTCATGGCCTGATGAATCACTGTATGTGATGCATGGAACTCTCCTCTTCTCGATCTTTCCACATATGTTTATCTTTGAAATTTCCAAGGAAAGATCATAGATCCTAAGACATGTATCTACTGTACTAAGCCATGCCCTTCCCATGATAATTGGGAAGTCCCATTCATTGTTGTTTACTTCAATCACCAAAAAATCAGCTGGGTAAGACCAACCACACACAGTGGTGATGATTTCCTTCACCAATCCCAAGGGAATGGTGATGGACTGGTCTGCCAACTCTAGTTGAATGTTGCTCTTCTTGAGTTGGGGCAGGTTCCAGGCATGATACATCTCTCGTGAAATTAAGTTAACTCCGGAACCTGAGTCAAGAAGAGCCCTATGTGGTTTATTTTCGGTGATCTACAAATAGATTAAGGGACTCCCAGGGTCAGTTAGTTTCCTGGGAAGGTGGCCTACCTTGATCCAGTCAGTTACGGTATGTGTTAACATAGCCTTATGCGTTACACTCTGTTAGACTGAAGGGTGCTCCGAGGTGTTAGATGGTGGAGGAGTGTACATGGCCTCAACTACTTGTTGTTGTGAGAGTTTGTTTGGGATTTTGGTTCTAAAGTAAGGTCTTCTCTTTTTACAGTTGTCAGAACCAGCAGCAGGTTGGATATTTATAGCTCTCGCAGCATGATGTTGTTGCAGTTGAGGAGGAAGTTCCCCTTGCATTGTTGGAGCAGGAGGTGTTATGGGAACTACTTGTGGTGGAAGAGGTGCGGATGGATTAGGAGGATGGAACAAGTGTGAGATATCTCCTGGAGGAGAAGGAGTCCTTCTGAAGTACTCCCGAATTTGATAGTGATGGTTGGGGGTTGCATGACCCATAGAGTCACTTGGAGAAATCGGCTGCTGCACATAATAACCATAAGGATCGGGTTACCGGTAAGGGTACTGTTATGTTGGCGGTGGCATCCCCCATGACTATGGGTATTGCCACTACTGATGCTGTTCGATGGGCTGTGGTGGAGTTCCACTAGGATGATATGTTAAGGGTTGGTGGAACTGCCTTGGGTTACCTTGTGGATAAGGTAACCTGCGGGGTGTTTACCATTGGTTGAGTCTTGGATTAAGTGCATACACCCCAGACTCTAGTAGATGTTAGATGATGGGGCAACATCCCTTAGGATGGTCATAATGGAAGATCTCACATCCACTGCCATCGTTTGAATCAGAATCCTCAGCCACATCGAAGTTAGTGATTTTTCCCTTACCCTTGTTATGTGCAGGGCCTAAATCTCTCCACTTTTTCTTACCTTTTTCACTACTTTGTTTAACCTTAGACTCTTCTACAATTTTCAAGACTATTTCAATTCTTGAGTCTAAGGAATCCCACATTTGGTCTACTTTGGCTGATACCTCGGTTGTTAACTTCGGGATTGGAAAAGTTTTCCGATTCACCAACTCTTCGATTGGTGACTCATCCTCTTCATCACAAAATTTCACTCCCTTCTTTCAAAGGGAGGGATCATGGTTGTACTCTTCTGCACTTTTCCTTTTGTGTAGCTCACCTTCTTCACTTGCTACTTACTCCAACAAGCTATGTACTTCATGGGCTCTGAGTTGTGAGAGTCTCCCTTGGCCGTAAGTCCCAAGGGTTCTTCTCGTTTCATTCCTTAGCCCATCCATGATGTGGCGAAGTTGATCCCACTGAGCGTACCCATGGCTTGGGCAACGATGTAAAAATGTGTAATAGTAGGCCATGGCAACATCCAAGGGTTTGTGTGTACATTTCTTCCACCCTTGGATCTGCTTACACAAATTTGACACTTTGGAGTATGTTTGATACTTTTCGTTGAACAGTTCTAGCATTGTACTCCACCTCTTGATGGTTTCTGGTTCTAAGGATCGGTACCAGCGCTCTTCTTCTTTGGTGAGTGTCCTTGGGAACAACTTAAGATTTTTCCACTCATTTTCTATATTCTGCAAGGCACAGGCATCGTGGAATGCCTGTAAATGATTTTGCGGATCAGCATTATATCCTCCTTCAAACCATGGGATGTTGTTCATGTCTAATCATTTGATCTGGCTATCCTTTAAATGCCTTGTGGGAATCCTAACTGCGTCCGTAATGTCAAGCATACTTCGGGTTGTGAGTAGGGGCTCATCATGATCGTCTCTTTCATGACACCTGTGATGTGTACGTTGTTCTCTACTCTCCCTACATCCTTGTCCTTGTCCTCTCTCTCGACTTTCCCATCGAGGTTTTTCATCCTTTTTCCTTTTATCCTCACCCTTGTGTTCATGGTGGTTGTGCCTAGATGTGGAAGGAGAGGATGAATGATGGGAAGAAGAAGGGGAACCATCGCCATGACGATGTTTCTTGCCTTCTCTTTGGCTACTACGGCCCCGATCATTGTGACGATCAAAGTGCCCATCCTTAGCATGAGTGGTTGTTCCTTCTGTGAATAGCTAGTGTTCACGGGCACCAAAACCAGGGATATTTATCGTTGATCGTAGGTTCTGATACCCTTCCTCCTCACCATCGTTAGGAGGGGGAGCATCATTTGTTAAAGAACCCGTGATAAAGGGTTCCTCGTCTCCTATTTTGCTAAGGACGTGTGGGGCTTTGCCCTTCAGAAACGTATGTTGACTCTCCTGCCTTAAGTCCTGAATATGTTGGGCATCTATGGGATGATAATCCCTTGTGTCAAAGTCATCCATAACATATTCTGCAAATAGATCTTACATGCCAATCTATGCCAAGGCACGGAAGAGCATGTTAGGGACTAATTGGTCTAGGGGTAACACAATGTTACCTCACAAATCTCTCCACTGCAGTTGTTTGTCCTGATGGAGAACAAAAGTAAAATATGGAATATACTCATCGGGATGAGTATATGTCATCTTATATTGTTGAGGCACTAGTTGATTTTGGTTATGTTTTTTATGTTGCCGACTGTCTCGTGTGTGGTCCCTAGGTGGTGAGTTGCTCTTATGAGAAGAAGTCATTTTTATTGGTGTGCTAATTTCACCATTATATAAGTTTTCTTTTGATTAACCCGAAGGTTCGTTAAGGCTCACAATGATGTGAGTGATATCCCTTATGTTCTATTCGGCACACAAACACTTAGTCCCCGGCAACGGTGCCTATGATGAGTGGTGAGGTACCCCTACACTCAACCATGCGAAACGAGCGTAGCAAGTGCGATCCAGTCAAACTCCACAGACTAAATGCCTAAACTCCCCATGGAACACTTGGGGTTGATCATTTGTTGTCTTCCCAGACTTACTTGTTGTTGTCATGGTGTATGGTTAAGTAAGTCCAAGGTATATGATTTTTTTGGTCTTTTTTGGTTTTATGTCTTCTATACTAAGAGCAAAGGGTTGAGAAACTACCTAATTCTAACTAATGTCCTAAGTCTAAATTAACTAGCATCAACATCCATTCCCACTTACTATACACACCTTGAACTGTGCAATTATGGCTACCAAATGCTAATCGTTACAGGGATCACCACACGTAATGCACATGCTCGAAGTGGTCGTACTGAGGCACCTAACTAGCCTAAGTGTGATGGGCAGTTGATTCCTTGACTAGCTGACCACATCCGTAGATGCTTGTAATCAAGTCATACTCGTCCCATGTTCTAGAAGATAAGGGGGAGAGAATCTAATCATGATGAGTAGCTGATTCCTTAGTTAGCGGTACACATTCATCAATGCTCATAACCAAGTCATACTCATGTTGCGCTAACAACAAGTGATAAATAACATGAAATAAAACATATCCATGTACTGTAAGGTTTATCCACAAAGCTCGTCCTTATTGCCATACACAACTTATGTTCAGGTACAAAGCTACTCGAATAAAGAACCGTTCACTTGAGGACTCCTACTGCGGGCACATGGAAAATATTCTATCTCTAGGGTGATCAATCCGCTAGAGCTTTGCTACTTCTAGCCTAGGATCCCCAATGAGGGGAGTGCCACCTCTTATTTATAGATTTGGTGGCAGATCGCGATATCATGTACGCGATATCGCAATAGCCGTGATATTGCGTACGCGATATCGCGACGCATGCAATATCGCATCTCATGATAGGCTGATTGACTCTGTATTTATATAGGGACTAGTGCTAATTATATCTATTCTTGCTTTGTGATTACTCTGGTATTTGCAGTCTTAACAATAAATGTCTTTTCTCTTGAATTTTGGAGGTGAAAGAGATTGATTCGACAAGCTAAGGCAAGGCAACTAACCACCACTGACTACCTCAAGTTTGAATTTTTATTTACTTGTCATGATGCCTTTTTGGAACCATTCAACATTACAGTTTTAGCATTTTTTTAGGAAAATTTTTTAAAATCATAATTTAGTAAATGTTCACTTGAATTGAACATATGACCTAATGCCATATTAGACATGACACAAAACATCCCCTTATAGTAAAATATGGTAAATCATTATCATCTTATCTTTGTCATATAACAAAATACTACATAAATTCTGTCATGCCATTGTGATGAGACGCGACATGCACTGGGCCGCGATATCGCGTCTTCTCCTGCGATATCACGTACATGATATCGCATCCTGCCGCCATATCTATAAATAAGAGGCGGCACTCCCTTCATTTCCCAATCCTGGCTAGTGTAGCGAAGCTCTGGCAGATTGATCACTCCAGAGTTAGAATTTTTCCCATGTGCCCGTAGTAGGAGTCCTAGAGTGAACGGCTCTTTATTCGAGCAACTTGTAAACCTAAACCCAAGTTGTGTATGGCAATAAAGACGTACTTGATTGGATAAACCTTGCAGCACGTGGCTTTATTTATTGCTTTCATTTACTGCTTTCCTAGTGCGTTCAAGTACGACTTGATTACGAGCATCTACGGACGTGTACGGGTAGTCAAGGAATCGGCTGCTTGACGTAATGCATGAGTACGAATCAATTACAAGCATTGGCTGCTTGGTAACCCAGTAGCGTATTCCAGGATTCTACGCTTGGTAATCCCAGTAGTAGTTCGATGTGTACGGCTAGTTGAGGAATCGGCTGCTCATTGCTAGGCTAGAATGTGTGATAAGTACGACTTAGTTACAAGCACCCATGGGTGTGTACGGCTAGCTAAGGAATCAGCTGCTTATCACAATTAAGCTAAATAGGTGCCTCAGTACGACCACTTCGAGCACTTGCGTTACGTGCGACGATCCCAGTAACGATTAGCGTTTGGTAAGCCGCAGTTGCATAGTTCAGGGTGTGTCCGGTAAGTGGGAATGGATGCTGACGCTAGTTAATTTAGACTTAGGACATTAGCTAGAGTTAGTTAGTTTCTCAACCCTTTCCCCTGATAGCATAGAAGATAAGCCGAAAATACCAAAAAAAATCATATACCTCAGACTTGCTTAACCATACACCGTGAAACTTACAAGAAAGCCTGGGAAGACAACGAATGATTAACCCCAAGTGTTTCTTGTGGTGTTAAGGCATTTTGTCTGCAGAGTTCGACCGGATCGTGTGTGTACACTTGTATTCGTATGGTTGAGTGTAGGGGGACCTCGTCACTCATCATTGGCGCCGTTGCCGAGGACTAAGTGTTTTCTATGCCAATTTAACATAAGGGATATCACTCACATTGTTGTGAGCTTAAAATGAACCTTAGGGTTAATTAGTTAATTAAGAACATTAAATAACGGTGAAAGTTAGCACACCATTAGAAATGGCTTCTTCTCATAAAATAAACTCACCTAAGGACAATACAAGAGAAAGTCAGCATCATACGCATAACCGAAATCAACCATGTCCTCAACAGTCTAAGGTCACATATACTCATCCCGATGAGTATGTGCCAGATTTTACCTTTGTTTTCCATCAAGATGAGCAACTGTGGTGGAGAGACATGCAAGGTAACATCATGTTACCCCCAGATCGATCCACTTCCAACATGCTTTCCCGTGCTTTGGTATAGATTGGCATGCATGAGCTGCTTGCTGAATACGTTTTGGATGATTATGACACAAGGGATTATCGTCCCACAAACGCTCAACATATTTGGGATGCAAGGCAGGAGAGCCAACATTCACTATTGAAGGGCAAGGTTCCCCACGTCATTAGTGAAATAGGAGCTGAGGAACCCCTCACGATGGGTTTCTTAGAAAATGATGTTCCTCCTCCTCACTTTAGTGAAGAGGTTAGGCATCAGGGCCTTAGATCAACGATACATATTCCAGGCTCTGATCCCCGTGAGCACCAGCTGTTCATGGCAGGAACAATCACTCGCACTAATGACAGACTCGTTGATCGTCACAACGATCAGGGTCAAAGCAGCCGAAGAGAAGGCAAGAAACATCACCATGGTGATGGATCCCCTTCTTCTTCTCCTTCATCTCATCATTCACACTCTCCTTCCACATCTGGGTGCAGCCACCATGCGCATAATGCAGAGAGTAAAGGTAAAAGAGATGAAATGCCTCGACAGGAAAGTCGAGAGGAGTTAAGACAAGGGCAAGGATGTAGGGAGAATAGGGAACCACCACGTAGACATCACAGACGTCATGAAAGAGATGATCATGACAAACCCCTATTCGCAACCCGAAGTATGCTCGATATTAGAGAGGCAGTTAGGATTCCCACAAGGCATTTAAAGGATAGTAGGATCAAGCGTTTGGATATAAATAATATCCCACGTTTTGAAGGGGGATACAACACTGATCCTCAACATCATCTACAGGCATTCCACGATGCCTGCGCCTTGCAGAACATTGACAATGAGTGGCAGAAACTCAAGTTGTTCCCAAGGACACTTGTTAAAGAAGCAGAAAGCTGGTACCGGTCCTTAGAACCGGAAACCATCAGGAGGTGGAGTACGATGCTTGAATTGTTCAACAACAAATATCAAACGTACTCCAGAGTGTTTAACTTGCGTAAGCAGATCCAAGGCTGGAAACAAGGAGCTCATGAATCCTTGGATGCTGCCATGGCCTGTTACTACACACTGCTACATCGTTGCCCGGGCCATGGGTACGCTAAGTGGGATCAATTTCGCCACCTCGTGGATGGGCTATGAAATGAAACGAGAAGAACTCTTGGGACTTATGCCCAAGGGAGACTCTCCCAACTAAGAGCCCATGAAGTTGAAGTTTTGTTGGAACAAGTAGCGCAAGAAGAGGGTGAGCTACGTAAAAGAGAAAGTACGGAGAAATACAACCGCGATCCCTCCCTTCGCAAGAAGGGAGTGAAATTCTGTGATGAGGAGGATGAGTCATCACTCGAAGAGTTGGTGAACAGGAAAACTATGCCGATCCAGAAGTTAACAACGGAGGTATCGGCTAAGGTAGACCAAATGTGGGATTCCTTAGACTCATGAATAGAAACAGTCCTGAAAATAGTAGAAGAGTCTAAGGATGAACAAAGTAGTAACAAAAGAAACGACAAGCGGAGAAACTTTAACCCTACACATAACAAGGGTAAGGGAAAAATATTTAACTCCGATGAGGCTGAAAATTCTGATTCAGACAATGATGGTGGATGTGAGGTCTGCTACTATGACCATCCTAAGGGATGTTGTCCAATTATCTCACATCTGCAGGAGTCTGGGGTGTATGTATTAAATCCAAGACTCAATCAACGGCAAACACCCAGGAGGTTACCTTATCCGCAAGGTAACCCAAGGCAATTCCACCAACCCTTGACGTATTATCCAAGTGGAACACCTCCATAGCCCATTGGACAACACCAGTAGTGGCAATACCCACAGTCATGGGGGATGCCACCGCCAGCACAACAATACCTTTATCGGCAGCCTGATCCTTATGGTTATTATGTGCAGTAGCCAATTTCTCCAGGTGACGCTATGGGTCACACTACTCCACAACGTCACTAC
>MNCI01021879.1:382107-426767 GCA_015680685.1 Gnetum montanum
CTTAACCATACACCGTGACACTTACAAGCAAGCCTGGGAAGACAACCAACGATTAACCCCAAGTGTTTCTTGTGGTGTTAAGGCATTTAGTCTGCTGAGTTCGACCGGATCGCGCGTGTACGCTCGTATTCGTATGGTTGAGTGTAGGGGTACCTCGCCACTCATCACATTGCTTCCTCGGAAAAGGCACATCTTTATCTATTTGTAATTATTTTATCATCATCAATCATCTTTTACCATTTCTTTTTCAGTCTTATTTTTCTTATGTAGCAATGTTTTTTGATAGACTCATTATCCAATATTCATGGCATATGACTAAACCATCTAAAATGCCATTTTTATATCTTATCTAAAAAAATCCTTTCTTTTTGCTCATACAATAAATTTATAAAATTTGCTCATTCTAATGAAAAAAGAGGTTGGTTTGTTTATATATCTTACATAGTATTACTATTTTATTATATATTTTAACAAGATAATTATGGGTTCTAACTTTAATTACAATACAAAGCAATGATAAAACTATTATCAAGATTGACAATTTGGAACTTGAATGTAGCTACATAATATTGATAATAAATGTAACGCAACACATCCCTTTAGCACTCAATCCTACAAGTGCTTCAATTGAATATTATTGAAATGCATACATAATGTATCATATTGAAATAATTGTAGGCAAAATGATAGAAAATAAAGTGTTTTAAAAATGATGATAGGTTTCACTATCTTAGTCAAGTACCTAGGATAATTTTCTAGGTTTGAGATGATTTACTTTACCTGTTTAGAGTTTTAAATTCTTTATTTCAAGTTATCGAGAATGGCTTAGATGCACGAATGTGTTCTTTGAAACTTGAAACACTTATGTATTATTTACAAATATTTACATAGTTTCATCATGATTTGAATATCTTATGTGATTTTTTTGGGATCCTATTGAATTCATACAATGTGTTGAGATATTTCTTTTGATTACAGATTTTGTACATTTATGAAAGTTTTTACTTTGTAAAAATTGATTGATAAGCAATGAACATGCCCAACTCCCAATTATATGATCTACAAGTATTGTGGTATACTATGTTCTATAGATGGACTAGCAATGGTATTTAGTTCATATTAGGTAATCGTACATCACTCTCTTCCCATCTAGACTAATAGCAGTCATTATAGTTCAAATAGTTTAGTCCATATCATTATTGATGTTAGGTTAAAAAAAGAAATATAATTAATTAATTTCATTTCATCTTAGGTAACCATTGGTCACTGTCTTCCTACCTAGTGGTCATTATATTTTGTATAGTTTATTCCATATAATCATTGATGTTAAGTAAAAATAAGGAAACATAATTAATTAATTTAATTATTAAATAAGAAAAATAAATTCAAGTCTAGCCTACCACGATAAGTGTTCATTTCTAACTTGTCATCATGTACTAGACATACACATCAAGCACTGAGATTACCAAGCAATATCACTACTAGGTGAACCAAGTGCTATTGCTATCGAGATTACCAAGGCAACATGTGTTAACACTTAATACTGGATCACACTTATTCCATTAATGATTTAATGTGTGATGAGTAGTGAAAGGTACCCCTACACCTAACCATACGAATGAAAAAGCGTTCATGTGCGATTTGGTCGAATTCCATGAACTCTATAGTTTTTTGGTTCACTAGTTCTTTAGGAAGTAAACTAGGTGTTGTGAACGTTCGTTGTCTTTCCAAGTACACTTGTGGAGCTCAAGGGTATAGTTTAAGTGTAATTGAGGCACATGACTTTTATCATTTTATATTTTATGGTTTTGGTACTTGAAATAAACAGGATAGAGAATAAAGTAATTTAATGTCTACTCCAATCTAATTGGCTAACCGTTGTTTAACTAGTCCCCACATAAGTATGTGGTCTCACTTGCCATGCACATCTTGAACACATATGACGTTGCTAGGATACCAAACATTAAGGGTTGCTGGGATTACCAAACGTCATATGCATGCTCAAAGTGATCATGGTTATGTATTTACTTAATGGCTATTTAGCTTATCTCGCTTAATTGCTCAATTACCTTAATTATTGAGGAACATTGAATAAATAATTGAAAACGTTAAATGCATGAATAAAACATGTAAGCTATCTAGAATGCTGCAAGGTTGACCAAGAAGCTTGTATTTATTGCCACACACACTATCATGCTCAGGTACAATAGTGCTCAAATAAAGATTCGTACACTCAATGACTCTTGCTGCAAGCAGTTAGGGAAATATTCCAACTTTTGAATGTAAAAACTGCAACAGCTTGGCTACAACTATGACATGATGATGCCTAAACATGGTGAATAGGCACGTATTTATGATGCCTAAACTATGACAAGAATGATGAGTTGATTGGGCCTACTCAACAAGGCGTCATCAATGTGGCTAATCTGTGACTCATCATACCCCCACGACTGAAAGAACACTCGTCCTCAAGTTCTTTACAAAATTAGGAAGGCATGGGATTATTGACGAGCACATGACACAACAAAACTAACATGATAAAACTAAGTGCCCAGGTGCATGGATCAAAAAAATTACAAATTTGCGGTGTTCACGACACAAAATCGAACACCAAAAAAAAATCAAACAACATGTCCTATGATGGCATGAAGACAATTAAGAAGATCACACAGTCCCAGGTGGTGGAGGCTCTTAAGGCTTTGACAGACCTTCTCCATCT
The DNA here is from genome assembly GCA_015680685.1 of Gnetum montanum. Taxonomy (NCBI): domain Eukaryota; kingdom Viridiplantae; phylum Streptophyta; class Gnetopsida; order Gnetales; family Gnetaceae; genus Gnetum; species Gnetum montanum. The sequence continues at coordinate 384,827 of MNCI01021879.1, forward strand.
TCAAGCACATGCAACGGTTAAGGCTATTGTGGTTGTCTAGCTGTTGCTGCAACTTTTGAAAAAACATGAATAGAATCTAACAACACTTTCATCCTCTCCTTCTTACTCCGAGGATCATGCATGGTCCACGTAGCTTTGCCAATGTGGAAAAAAATGGGCACATCCCAAGCATAAGGAATCGTTGGAAACAACCCCTTAGCTTTGATGAACTAGACAGTGAATTGTTTACGCTTGATGTCAAGCACCTTGATTAGATTTTGCAGCTTATGGTAATCATTCATTCTCCTAGCTAGGTTCTCAATAGTTGATCATTGATCGGTGAATATTACCTTGAGAACTTTGAGTTTAATTTTTGCCATCACAAGCTTTTGCTTCATGTCCTTGTGGTGCTTAAGCTTGGCCTCGTATTACAAGTAAGACTTGACCCTGTACTTTCCAAGTTCTGACCATGGAGATCTGATAATCAGCATTACTAGATTTGAGTATCGGAGATTGGCTAGTTTTATAAATAGTCATCTCTTTGATTTCCAATTCTTTCATGTGGATCTTCACTTTGTTGTAGGCATTTATCCCATCAATGATAGGCTGACACTCTCCTCTTCCTTGCTAGAGTTGCTAGAGGGCCTCATTTAGTTTCACCTTAGTCACTTGGATGTGTTTCTCATTCACCTCCTTCTGCAGGCCAACCTAGTCTTTGTAGTGATTCTTAACTCTTTCAAATTTGAGAGCTTCATTTTTCTAGGTGGCAATTTCAGTGGCCAATTTTTTGCATAAAGCACGGACTTCCTCCATAGAGAGATTGTGATTCTTTGTTACCAATTTCCTCAATTCTGTATTTTCTTTGGCTAGTTGTTCCTACTGTTGATGGATTCTTACATCTGTTGTTTTTGTGCATAAAAATTTTGTAGGTGATGGTTTTCTGTGGTCAACAATTCATTTTCTTGGCACGTTTGAACCAAGTCCTCTTGACCTAAATAGGTCTTCACTTTGGCTATGAACTGGTTAAAGATAGATGTTACCATTCCCTCATCAACTTGTTTTGATCCTTCTTGAAGCTATTGAAAAGCTTCACTCTTATTATTACAGGATTGAGGAGTGCAGAATTAGCAAAATAGGCACATAATTTGGCAACCTTTGAGGTCGGGTGTTGGTTTTTTGCTTCAGCCATTTCAAGTTGCCCTTCTAGGATGATACATTTGCCCTTTGCTTCAACCATCTTTGACTAGGTTGCACTAATATTATCTAGAGAATCAAGTATGTCCAAAATTAGTTGCCCATCTCCCCCATGACTAAGTTGAAAGGAGGAGATGTGGAATATAGAGCATGGTTGTCCATCTGATGAGGTATTAGTTGCATTGGCTTACTTTGGCTCAAGGAAAGGTTGGTTTTATTAATTTTATAAGATCTTTCCCACAATGTTCGGAACTTTGTTGTTTGAGGTACGTGTGTGGGGTTCTAGAAGAGAACCTTATCTCAAGGTTGAAATTTTACTTTCCGTATTTTGAGGTCATGAAACTTCCACTTGTATACCTTGTGTGCTTTATTCAAAGATAGGGCTACTAATTGGATTTCATATAGTACATTTAGGTTGATCAATGTTTATTTGGGTGCTATGCTCAGGTGTAGGTCTAGGTTATAGGCTGTTGAAAGTGTAAGAAGCTCAGATTGGATTGGAAGTATTGGAAGTTTGCTATACACCAGCTCATAGGGAGAGTAGCCTACAGGGAGTTTCCACAATGAGTTGTAGGCCTAGAGGGCATCATTGACGTTGGCTTCGGGGTGATATGGTGTTGTTAATTTATGTTCCAACCCCAAGCATTGCATCATCTTTCAAAAGCTAGTACCTGTAAGATGTGTTTCATTATTAGAAATTAGTGCATGTGGTGCACCAAACTTGTTTATAATGTGTTTTTGTAAAAACCTAGTAGCAATGGATGATGTATAGTCAGTGATGGCTACTACTTTTTTCCATTTCCTGTAGTAGTAGACTACTATGATGATGTATACCTCTCCATTGAACATGGGTGTGATGGGACCCATGAAGTCTATGTCCCATTTATCAAAGGGCTATAGTGGTTGAATTCAGTGTTGAGGATCCTCCATTTGAGTGGTCATCCCACCATCTTATTGGCAAACATTCACAAGATCAAACAGACTGGTAGGCATCCCTGAAGATTATAGGCCAACAATATCCTACCATCAAGATTCTTATGGTCATGCATCTCCTGACATAGTGGCCTCAACAAAGCCGTTTGTGAGCATCCTTAAGAATGTAGAATTGGTTCGCATTAGAAACACACCAATGAACTAGGCAATTAGTTCACACCTTGTAAAGGTGTTCATTGATTTCCATGAAGTACTTAGCCAGATGAAAAAACTATTGTCTCTTCCTAAAGTTCAAATCTTGTGGCATCTCTTGAGTAAAAAGGTGAGCGAAGATGCCATCATACCATTTTGATTCGATGAGCACTTGGTCATTTATCACTCCTATAAGGAGGAGTTCATTTGGAAATTAATCAGAGAGTGGGATCTCCTACTCTTTGTTATCCCATCTTAATCGAGAGAGATGGTTAGCAACCACATTCTTAGTCCTTTTTCAATCTACCATTGTGATGTCAAATTCTTGGAAGATCATGAGTCATTGTATGATATGGGAACTCACCATTGGCTTGTTCATTAGGAAGTGGATGACACTATGATCTATGTGCACAAACACTTTATGGCCATGTACACAGTGCCTAAACTTTTCAAGAGCATACACCATTGCCATTAGTTCTTTCTTAGTTGTGGTGTAATTCAACTGTGCACACACAATGCTTTGGCTTGTGCAGTTGATGTAATATGGACATTTCTTATCATCCAACTATGTAAGCATGGCTTCCAAGGCATAATTAGATGCATATATCATTATATGAAATGATCCAGTCTAGTCTGGTGCCCATAGAATTGGATTTTCTATGAGCTTCTCCTTTGGCTGTTGGAATGCATGTTCACACTCCTTGGTCCAAATGAATGGAGCATCCTTCTTTCTAAGCTCAACCAATGGCTTTGCGATCTGAAAGAAATTCTCTATAAATCATTGGTAGTAGCGAGTGTGTCCAACGAATGGTTAGACATCTTTGACTGTCTCTGGTTGGAATGTGATTCCTTGGATGACCCTTATATTTTTTGAGTCTACCTCAATCCCTACCTGAGTAATTCTATGTCCTAGTACTATGCCTTCTTGGACCATTAAATGACATTTTTTCCAATTGAACCTAAGGTTTATTCCAACACATCTTTTCAGTTCCTGCTCAAGGTAATCCAGGGCTTGCTCAAATGTATGCCCATAAGTAGAGAAGTCATCCATAAAGACTTCTACCGCATTACCAATCTACTATTGAAAAATACTAAGGATCAGATGTTGAAATGTTGCAGGGGCATTGCATATACCGAGCAAAATCTTGTAATTCGCAAAATTTCCCTAGGGACTCGTGAATGTTGTTTTGGCCTGATCTTCTACTAAAATCTAGATTTGGTTATAGCCACTATAACCATCCAAGAAGCTATAATAGTAATGCCTAGATATAGTGTCTAATACTTGGTCGACAAATGGCAATGGAAAATGATCTTTAAATTTTGGCATATTCAATGGCCTAAAGTCAATGGAGACCTACCACTTGCCACTTTTCTTTGGCACAATTTCAAGTGGGCTAACCCACTCACTATCCGTGCTGGGATAGATGAACCCCACCTTGAGCGAGTTATTCTATTTTTTCTTTGACAATTTGCTTCAACTTGGGGTTTAGCTGCCTCTGCAGTTGTCTTCTTAGCTTCATGGCTAGGTTGATGTAGATAAGATGTTTGCATATCCTTGGATTAATGCCAGTCAATTTAGGATATGACCAAGCAAAGGTTGTTGGCCCGTTGTTGACCACCTTCAATAGCTTGTCTTTTTGTTCAGGAGAAAGATTTGCATTGATTATAATCAAATTGCCATTTTTTAAAAAATGCACACTCCATGTTGGTTGGTAGAGTTTTTAGCTCTAGGGGCTCTAGCTTGAAATTATGAGGGATTTCCAACTCTTTCTAGTAGGTATCATCAAATTCATCATCAGAGAGTTGGTGATGAACTTGCTCAAGTTCATCCATGCCCTCGACACAAGCACATTTCAGCCTCTTAGTAGGTTCCATGTAGTGTACTGCTATCAAAGTTAGTTGTTAGCCACTGAGTGCCCTCCTATTTTTTTGTTGCTACGTACAAGAACCTTTTGATATCGGTTTCATGTGCACACTGATTGCATGCTTTAATAAATGTATTTTTAATGGATCGGATTTTTTGCACGCAATTGCATCCACTATAGTTGTACGTGATGCATGGAACTCACTCGTTCTTGAGTTGTCCAAGTTCATTTTCCTTGGAGATTTTCAAGGAGAGATCCTGGATTCCCATTCGTGCATCAACAATGCTTAACCATGCATGTCCCATAATGATGGGGACATCGCCCTTGCAGTTGTCTACCTTGATCACAAGAAAATCAGCAGGATAGGACCACCCACAAACTATGGTCACAATGTCCTCTGCTAATCCCAATAGGACAGTGATTAATGGGTCTGTCAATTCCAAATGGATATTGCCCTTCTTGAGAGGTGGTAGGTTCTTGGCCTTGTACATGTCATGGGAAATGATGTTCACACCAAAACCAAAATTAAGAAGAGCCTTGCATGGCTCATGCCTAGAAATTTGTATGTAAATAAGGGGACTTCCTAGGCTAGATCTCTTCGTGGGAATCACTACTTGGACCTAGGAACATCTATTTAAATAAACAAAATGATTTCACTCAGATTCATATAGATAGAATATCAGTATACACTTCCAATAACAAGTTAGAGGGTCAATGTTAAATATGGCTAGATGGGATGCATAATGCTTGGCTTTGCAAAGATGCGCTGCACTTAGGTTCATTGTCGGTTCAATTGTGGAATGGAGATAAGTTCATAGTTGAGGGTTTGGTGGTTTAGGTAACTCTTAATTTAATTTCTTCGATAACTCTATTTCTTAGAGGCATAGTTTTCTCACATGCAAAGCACTTTAGAGTTGCAAAGATTCAACGCTTTTATGATGATGGGTAGCTTCTAGTGGCCAAAAATGACATATATCCTTGGGCCAAAATTCCCTACTTATGGGATGAGCTTGCAAGGCATCTCATTAGATATTTCACCCTGGATGCTTAACTTACTCCTTGTTGACATCCATTTCAAGTTTTTGTGCAAATTTCATCTAGGATAGTTGTTGGACCTAGTGTGCATGGTATCTTTCTTGCCTGAGAAGCTTTGTTATGAACTCACAAAAGTAAGGAGAACCCACTTATTTATAGTTCCTCATGAGGACCTTCTTACCCCTCTTGTCAATGGAGTCAAAGATCTTCTTTTCCTATCAAGGTGTATGTAGTGGTGATGAAAATTGTTGAGACAATCACTCTCTGCTTTAATCTAGCTATATTGCATGCATGCTTTCCAACACATGGCTTCTTTAGATAGTTGTTTTTTCATGTCATTATTAAGCATTATAATTATGTCATTTGGTTGCTTGATTTTATCAAATGATCAAGTTTTTGGGCTTTTTTTTTCTATTGGCAAATTGGTCTCCTTATTCTCATGTTCAGGTTGTGAAGAATAAGTGAACATTTTTGATTTTTTGTCTTGTAGCCCATGGGGATGCCCAACTCTCTTATAAATTTTTATTATACTTTTTTCCTTTAGTAATATAATCTTTTTATTGTTATTCCCCTTACAAAAGGAACATGTATGCAAGTTCATGTGATCTTGATGCGATCTAAAACATGTTATGGTGTGATTTAGAAAATTTATTTTACCATGGTTCATGATGGACTATGATGTATGCTTGACATGATCTTGGCACAATCTATAAAATTTTATTGTACTATCCATAGTTTGCATTTTATTTCTTTGCAAGATGTTATCAACCATACCAGATTCATCATCAATTACAATTGATTTCTTTTGCATATTATATCCTTAGAAGGTGTTTCCAATCTTACTAGACTCTAGACTCATCATCTTACAATGGATTTCTCAAAGATTATAGAGAGAATACATACTATTATAATTAACAATTGAGTTGAGATCTAGCAAGCTTAGTTTTAAAATTTAAAAACATAGCTAATTAAAATAAAAACAATAAAAGATTTAGAAAATAAAATGACTCATGAAAAAACAATTCTAATTTGTTTCTACATAATCTTGAGAATTGTCTCTTAAATAAAAAATAGTAATACATTTGTTCTAATTGAGAGAAGCTTTTGACCTTTTTCTTAAAATTAGCTTTTGGCTATTGCAACATAATAAGATAGGTTTCTACTAACTCAAATATTTAGCTGTTGTCTATTGCAAGATCATAGGTTTATACAAACTCAAGAACTTACTCATTATTTACTTCTCATCTCTATTTGCACTGTAATATCTCCACATGTTCATTGAAGTCTCCTCGAAATTTTTAAAAGTCTTATAATATCATCATCAAAGCTGATCAAAAATAAATAACAGAACATTACCAACTCTTACCATATAAACAATCATTTGAGCACTAATTACATCATACTGCATCTTGACTATCCCATTTAGAACATGTGACATTGATAATGAAATATATATTGGTGTACGGTTTTATTATGTGTTACCATCTTCTGTGTATTGTAACTTGGCTATCACCCACTGTATCAAGAGGAGTATAAAACATACATACCATAAAGTATAAAGTTTACCGTCATAGCGATAATCAAGATGACAGTGAGAAGCCATAAAATTTTACACAATTTCGGTAATTTACTAATTTAGTGTGGGTGGATCGCAAGAAACCGGTATTCACGAACATGTATTTGTCAGGTAACTGACAAAGTGCAGGAATATAACCGGCATAGAAGATTTGGTTCTTTATGAGCATAATCACAAATTTCGTGGTCAATGTAAAGATTCCTTCAATTTATTCTGCGGTTGGTTTATATAGAGAGAATTTTATTTTTATTTCACGTAAAAACGTTATATGAAGATTTATTAATTTTCTTAATAATATTTCGAAGACTCATAACAATATTAAAAAGGTCTAATTATCTAAAAGATTCATATCTCATTCACTTAATAAAATTTCATTTCTGTTACAGTTTCATAAAGAGTGGTTAACTGAAGCCAATTTTTATTTTGTGGATAATGATAAAATAGAGAATATAGGTAGCATGCATGCATGTTTTCTTAACAAATTTTCACAGCAGTTGTTACAATTGCATGAAACTGGAATTAAGCTGCATATGACGTTCTTGCAGATCGTTTTGTAGCAGCATCTGGTCTTCACGCAGTTTGTGGTCGGTTTATCACAGCATTTGCAGACATTACAAGATGGAATGCCATCCTTGATAGGTAAGAATTTGCCGTCATTCACCGGGTACAGCTATAAACATAAGCAGAAAAGCGTTATTAGCTATAAACATAAGCAGAAAAGCATTATTAGCTATAACAAATTTGTTGAAAATTGAAATTTTATTGCATATCTAAGACTTCCTGCATCTATTCAAACAGTTTTAGATACATATAAGCAATATGATGTCAACTTTGTTCCAAATAAGGCTAGCTAAAACTGTATCACTATGAATTTTGGGAATACCCAAGACAAATTTGAATGCAGTAATTTCTACCTTTGTATTAAAAAATTAGAAGGGTAATCTAGAAGCATTTGTAATCTTAAGATTCAACATTTAAAGGGCTCCCACCACAAAGTCTGCGGGTCAATATTTAAAAGGGTTCTTTAAATTTTTGGGTTATTCCAAAATTAGAAGGGTAATCTGGAAAGATTTGTAATCTTAAGATTCAACATTTAAAGGGCTTCCACATCTGTGATTCAATATATAAAAGGATTCAACATCTTTGGTTCAACCAAACAAACATGCCTTAAAATTAACTCAAAATATCTTAAATCATTGTAATTTAGGGTCAGCCACAAAACATGGCAACTAAATCTGGTAATGCGCAGATAGTAATATACGTAAGTATGAGTTTGGAGAAACCCACCTTGCTTAAAACTAACTTGAAACATGGAAACTGAATACAAAAATGAAATGCATTGCAAGGATTTAGAGAATCCGTACCTCAACATCTTTCGTAATGGTCTGGCCAGAACTCTCAGATGCAAGGGCTTCACAAGCAAAGATATTACATTATATTCCCAAAATTTTGCTGGCATAGACGTTTCTATCCAAGAAAAATTATATTCAAGATACATTACCTACAAAATATATGTTATCTTACCTTTGGTTGAGATCATTGCCATGAAATATACTGCAACCACAATAAACATGAGTATGCTCTTACTCTGCATATGTGACATGATGGAAACAAATCCGAGATGATAAAATAAGAGATGCTTGCTTGGATATTTAACCTGATCTTCGGGGGGGATTAAAGGAGCATCAATTACAACAACTTGAATAAGTCATAAGGTTAAGGGAAGGGGAAAACTGAGAGCAACGTGAATGACACTCAGGAAACACCTTAAAAATAAACTAGTATTAGAGGAGGTACCCTAAGTTGGGACACAACCAAATGTTCGCATAGACTGCTTTTTACAAAATAGAATGACATAGAATTTGATGCTAAGTGTAACTAAAACACATAGGTCTTTCCCATAGCTACAGGAGATGAACCAATTGATGACTGTCCAGATTGAACTTGGATGCTTGAGATGTGAGTTGAAAATAGGTGAGGCGAAAGATCTGCAACATCTTCAACCCGGTAAGCAATCATTTGTTAGAATACTCTGTCTTTTGAAATAGAACATTGCATCTTCGCTTCCAAATATAATATAAAATAATAGGTCTAATAACTTTCCACAGAAAATTAAGATTAGTAGAAGTAATGTTCAAGAATCCGAATATGGCATCCTCTTGAGATAGCTTGTAGGATGGAAAAGCTTTAGAAGTCCACTGCCACACATGTTAAGCAAAGGGACATTGCCAAAACACATGGACAAAGTCATCTAGTCCACCACATAAAGGGCAAGTGGGATTAGGAATCCCAAGATATTCTAGACGTTTTCCGATAGGAAGACCATGGTGGAGAAGATTAATTTTGGGGAGGGTCGGAAGTTTCCAAATAAGTTGGAAGAGAGGGATCCAAAATATTTCTGACTCTTGTTTGTGCCAATATTTATTGCAACGTTGAATGACTGCAGATGGGTCGTGCATGAGATGAAAGGGAACAGATGGCCCATAGGGAACAGATGACCGTGGAGGAAAGAGTAAATCTGAACAAGGCAATGTTTCATTGCAGCCGGCTCCCCATACAATATTTAACCTGATCTTGAGTAGGGATAGAGGCTGATTGACTCTATATGTATTTATACAGGGACTAGTGCTGATTATATCTATTCTTGCCTTGTCATTACTCTGCTATTTTCTCCTGAATTTGGGGGGTGAAAGAGACTGATTCGACCGGCTAAGGCAAGGCAACTGACCACCACAAGTTTGAATTTTTATTTACTTTTCATGATGCCTTTTTGGAACCATTCAACATTACAGTTTTAGCATTTTTTTTAAGAAAATTTTTTAAAATCATAATTTAGTAGATGTTCACTTGAATTGAACCTATGACCTACTGCCATATCAGACATGACACAAAACATCCCCTTATAGTGAAATATGGTAAATCATTTAATTCAAGTCATTATCATCTTATCTTTGTCATATAACAAAATACTACATAAATTCTATCTTGCCATTGCTTCTTGGGAAAAGTCACATCTTTATCTATTTGGAATTATTTTATCATCATCAATCATGTTTTACCATTTCTTTTTGGGTCTTATTTTTTTTATGTAGCAATGTTTTTTGATAGACTCATTATCCAATATTCATTGCATATGACTAAACCATCTAAAATGCCATTTTTATATCTTATTTAACAAAATCCTTTCTTTTCGCTCATACAATAAATTTATAAAATTTGCTCATTCTAATGATACAAGAGGTTGGTTTGTTTATATATCTTACATAGTATTACTATTTTATTGTAGAGTTTAACAAGATAATTATGGGTTCTAACTTTAAATACAATACAAAGCAATGATAAAACTATTATCAAGATTGACAATTTGGAACTTGAATGTAGCTACATAATATCGATAATAAATGTAATGCAACACATCCCTTTAGCACTCAATCCTACAAGTGCTTCAATTGAATATTATTGAAATGCATACATAATATATCATATTGAAATAATTGTAGGCCAAATGATAGAAAATAAAGTTTTAAAAACGATGTTAGGTTTCACTATCTTAGTCAACTACCTAGGATAATGTTCTAGGCTTGAGATGATTTACTTTACTTGTTTAGAGTTTTAAATTCTTTATTTCAAGTTATCGAGAATGGCTTAGATGCACGAATGTGTTCTTTGAAACTTGAAACACTTATGTATTATTTACAAATATTTACATAGTTTCATCATGATTTGAATATCTTATGTGATTTTTTGGGATCCTATTGAATTCATACAATGTGTTGAGATATTTGTTTTGATTACAGATTTTCTACATTTGTGAAATTTTTTACTTCTTAAAAATTGATTGATAAGCAATGAACATGCCCAACTCCCAACCATATGATCTACAAGTATTCTGGTATACTATGTTCTATAGATGGACTAGCAATGGTGTTTAGTTCATTTTAGGTAATTGTACGTCACTCTCTTCCTACCTAGACCAATAGCAGTCATTATAGTTCAAATAGTTTAGTCCATATGATTATTGATGTTAGGTTAAAAAAAGAAATATAATTAATTAATTCCATTTCATCTTAGGTAACCATTGGTCACTATCTTCCTACCTAGTGGTCATTGTATTTTGTATAGTTTATTCCATATAATCATTGATGTTAAGTAAAAATAAGGAAACATAATTAATTAATTTAATTATTAAATAAGAAAAATAAATTCAAGTCTAGCCTACCACGATAAGTGTTCATTTCTAACTTGTCATCATGTACTAGACATACACATCAAGCACTGAGATTACCAAGCAATATCACTACTAGGTGAACCAAGTGCTATCGCTATCGAGATTACCAAGGCAACATGTGTTAACACTTAATACTGGATCACACTTATTCCGTTAATGATTTAATGTGTGATGAGTAGTGAAAGGTACCCCTACGCCTAACCATATGAATCAAAAAACGTTCATGTGCGATTCGGTTGAATTCCACGAACTCTATAGTTTTTCGGTTCACTAGTTCTTTAGGAAGTAAACTAGGTGTTGAGAACGTTCGTTGTCTTTCCAAGTACACTTGTGGAGCTCAAGGGTATAATTTAAGTGTAATTGAGGCACATGAATTTTATCATTTTATATTTTATGGTTTTGGTACTTGAAATAAACAGGATAGAGAATAAAGTAATTTAATGTCTACTCCAATCTAATTGGCTAACCGTTGTTTAACTAGTCCCCACATAAGTATGTGGTCTCACTTGCCATGCACATCTTGAACACATATGACGTTGCTAGGCTACCAAACATTAAGGGCTGCTGGGATTACCAAACATCATATGCATGCTCGAAGCTGTCATGGTTATGTGTTTACTTAATGGCTATTTAGCTTATCTCGCTTAATTGCTTAAGTACCTTAATTATTGAGGAACATTGAATAAATAATTGAAAACGTTAAATGCATGAATAAAACATGTAAGCTATCTAGAATGCTGCAAGGTTGACCAAGAAGCTCGTATTTATTGCCACACACACTATCATGCTCAGGTACAATAGTGCTCAAATAAAGAATCGTACACTCAATGACTCTTGCTGCAAGCAATTAGGGAAATATTCGAACGTTTGAATGTAAAAACTGCAAAAGCTTAGCTACAACTATGACAAGATGATGCCTAAACATGGTGAATTGGCATGTATTTATGATGCCTAAACTATGACAAGAATGATGAGTTGATTGGGCCTACTCAACAAGGCCTCATCAATGTGGCTAATTTATGACTCATCATACCCCCACGACTGAAAGAACACTCGTCCTCAAGTTCTTTACAAAATTAGGAAGGCATGGGATTATTGATGAGCACATGACACAACAAAACTAACATGATAAAACTAAGTGCCCAGGTGCATGGATCAAAAAAATTACAAATTTGCGGTGTTCACAACACAAAATTGAACACCAAAAAAAAATCAAACAACATGTCCTATGATGGCATGAAGACAATTAAGAAGATCACACAGTCCCAGGTGGTGGAGGCTCTTAAGGCTTTGACAGATCTTCTACATCTTCAAGCACATGCAACGGTTAAGGCTATTGTGGTTGTCTAGCTGTTGTTGCAACTTTTGAAAAAACATGAATAGAATCTAACAACACTTTCATCTTCTCCTTCTTACTCCAAGGATCATGCATGGTCCACGTAGCTTCGCCAATGTGGGCAAAAATGGGCACATCCCAAGCATAAGGAATCGTTGGAAACAACCCCTTAGCTTTGATGAACTAGATAGTGAATTGTTTACGCTTGATGTCAAACACCTTGATTAGATTTTGCAGCTCATGGTAATCATTCATTCTCCTAGCTAGGTTCTCAATAGTTGATCATTGATCGGTGAATATTACCTTGAGAACTTTGAGTTTAATGTTTGCCAGCACAAGCTTTTGCTTCATGTCCTTGTGGTGCTTAAGCTTGGCCTCGTATTACAAGTAAGACCTGACCCTGTACTTTCCAAGTTCTGACCATGGAGATCTGATAATCAGCATTTCTAGATTTGAGTATCGGAGATTGGCTAGTTCTATAAATAGTCATCTCTTTGATTTCCATTTCTTTCATGTGGATCTTCACTTTGTTGTAGGAATTTATCCCATCAATGATAGGCTGACACACTCCTCTTCCTTGCTAGAGTTGCTAGAGGGCCTCATTTAGTTTCACCTTAGTCACTTGGATGTGTTTCTCATTCACCTCCTTCTGCAGGCCAACCTAGTCTTTGTAGTGATTCTTAACTCTTTCAAATTTGAGAGCTTCATTTTTCTAGGTGGCAATTTCAGTGGCCAATTTTTTGCATAAGGCACGGACTTCCTCCATAGAGAGATTGTGATTCTTTGCTACCAATTTCCTCAATTCTGTATTTTCTTTGGCTAGCTGTTCCTACTGTTGATGGATTCTTACATCTGTTGTTTTTGTGTATAAAAATTTTGTAGGTGATGGTTTTCTATGGTCAACAATTCATTTTCTTGGCACGTTTGAACCAAGTCCTCTTGACCTGAATAGGTCTTCACTTTGGCTATAAACTAGTTAAAGATAGACGTTACCATTCCCTCATCAACTTGTTTTGATCCTTCTTGAAGCTATTGAAAAGCTTCATCTCTTATTATTACAGGATTGAGGAGTGTAGAATTAGCAAAATAGGCACATAATTCGGCAAGCTTTGAGGCCACGTGTTGGTTTTTTGCTTCAGCCGTTTCAAGTTGCCCTTCTAGGATGATACATTTGCCCTTTGCTTCAACCATCTCTGACTAGGTTGCACTAATATTATCTAGAGAATCAAGGATGTCCAAAATTAGTTGCCCATCTCCCCCATGACTGAGTTGAAAGGAGGAGACGTGGAATATAGAGCATGGTTGTCCATCCGATGAGGTATTAGTTGCATTAGCTTGCTTTGGCTCAATGAAAGGTTTCACTTGTTGGATGTTGACCAACTACTTTTTGTTTGGGGTCTTAGTTTGTAGATTAACATGGCCCCTATAGGAAAGGTTTTATCAATTTTATAATATCTTTCCCACAATGTGTGGAACTTTGTTGTTTGAGGTACGTGTGTGGGGTTCTAGTAGAGAACCTTATCTCAAGGTTGAAATTTTACTTTCCGTATTTTGAGGTCATGAAACTTCCACTTGTATACCTTGTGCACTTTATTCAAAGATATGGCTACTAATTGGATTTCATATAGCACATTTATGTTGATCAATCTTTCTTTGGGTGCTATGCTTAGGTGTAGGTCCAGGTCATAGGCTGTTGAAAGTTTAAGAAGTTCAAATTGGATTGGAAGTATTGGAAGTTTGCTATATACTAGCTCATAGGGAGAGTAGCCTACAGGGAGTTTCCACAATGAGCTGTAGGCCTAGATGGCATCATTGAGGTTTTTTCTCTAGTCTCTCCTATATTTTTCTTATAGTTCTTGTTAGGATCTTTGTGATCTCCCTATTGGTGACTTCTACTTAAACGTTGGCATCGGGGTGGTATGGTGTTGTTAATTTATGTTCCAACCCAAAGCATTGAATCATCTTTCAAAAGCTAGTACCTGTAAGATGGGTTTCATTATTAGAAATTAGTGCACGTAGCACACCAAACTTGTTTACAATGTGTTGTTGTAAAAACCTAGTAGCAATGGATGATGTAGAGTCAGTGATGGCTACTGCTTTTGTCCATTTCCTATAGTAGTCGACTACTATGATGATGTATACCTTTCCATTGAACATGGGTGTGATGGGACCCATGAAGTCTATGTCCCATTTATCAAAGGGCTATAGTGGTTGAATTCAGTGTTGAGGATCCTCCATTTGAGCAGTCATCCCACCATCTTGTTGGCAACATTCATAGGATCAAACAAATTGGTAGGCATCCCTGAAGATTATAGGCCAACAATATCCTACCATCAAGATTCTTATGGTTGTGCATCTCCTGACATAGCGGCCTCAACAAAGCTGTTTGTGAGCATCCTTAAGAATGTAGAATTGGTTCACATTAGAAACACACCAATGAACTAGGAAATTAGTGCAGACCTTGTAAAGGTGTTCATTGATTTCCATGAAGTACTTATCCAAATGAAAAAACTATTGTCTCTTCCTAAAGTTCAAATCTTGTGGCATCTCTTGAGTAAAAAGGTAAGCGAAGATGTCATCATACCATTTTAATTCAATGAGCACTTGGTCATTTATCACTCCTATAAGGAGGAGTTCGTTTGGAAATTAATCAGAGAGTGGGATCTCCTACTCTTTGTTATCCCATCTTAATCGAGAGAGATGATCCGCAACCACATTCTTAGTCCCTTTTCAATCTACCATTGTGATGTCAAATTCTTGGAAGATCATGAGTCATTGTATGATATGGGTACTCACCATTGGCTTGTTCATTAGGAAGTGGATGGCACTATGATCTGTGTGCACAAACACTTTATGGCCAAGTACACAGTGCCTAAACTTTTCAAGAGCATACACCATTGCCATTAGTTCTTTCTTAGTTGTGGTGTAATTCAACTGTGCACACACAATGCTTCGGCTTGTGCAGTTGATGTAATATGGACATTTCTTATCATCCAACTATGTAAGCATGGCTCCCAAGGCATAATTAGATGCATCTATCATTATATGAAATGATCCAGTCTAGTCTGGTGCCCATAGAAGTGGAGTTTTTATGAGCTTTTCCTTTGGCTGTTGGAATGCATGTTCACACTCCTTGGTCCAAATGAATGGAGCATCCTTCTTTGTAAGCTTAACCAATGGCTTTGCGATCTCAAAGAAATTCTCTATAAATCATTGGTAGTAGCGAGTGTGTCCAAGGAATGGTTAGACATCTTTGACTATCTCTGGTTGGAATGTGATTCGTTGGATGACCCTTATATTTTTTGAGTCTACCTCAATCCCTACCTAAGTAATTCTGTGTCCTAGTACTATGCCTTCTTGGATCATTAAATGACATTTTTGCTAATTGAACCTAAGGTTTATTTCAACACATCTTTTCAGTTCTCGCTCAAGGTAATCTAGGGCTTTCTCAAATGTAGCCCCATAAGTAGAGAAGTCATCCATAAAGACTTCTACCCCATTACCAATCTACTATTGAAAAATACTAAGGACCGGACGTTGAAATGTTGCAGGGGCATGCATAGACCAAACAAAATCTTGTAATACGCAAAAGTTCCCTAGGAACTTATGAATGTTGTTTTGGCCTGATCTTCTATTGAAATCTAGATTTGGTAATAGCCACTATAACCATCCAAGAAGTTATAATAGTAATGCCTAGATATAGTGTCCAATACCTTGTCCACAAATGGCAATGGAAAATGACCTTTAAATTTTGCCATATTCAATGGCCTAAAGTCAATGTAGACCTACCACTTGCCACTTTTCTTTGGCACAATTACAAGTGGGCTAACCCACCCACTATCCGTGATGGGATAGATGAACCATACCTTGAGGGAGTTATTCTATTGTTTCTTTGACAAAATGCTTCAACTTGGGGTTTAGCTGCCTCTACAGTTGTCTTCTTGGCTTCATGGCTAGGTTGATGTAGATACGATGTTCGCATATCCTTGGATTAATGCCAGTCAGTTCAGGATATGACCAAGCAAAGGTTGTTGGCAATTTTTTGACCACCTCCAATAGCTTGTCTTTTTGTTCAGGAGCAAGATTTGCATTGATTATAATCAACTTGCCATTTTTTTAAAAATGCACACTCCATGTTGGTTGGTAGAGTTTTTAGCTCTAGGGCCTTTAGCTTGAAATTATGAGGGATTTCCAACTTTTCCCAATAGGTATCATCAAATTCATCATCAGAGAGTTGGTGATGAACTTGCTCAAGTTCATACATGCCCTCAAAACAAGCACATTTCAGCCTCTTAGTAGATTCCATGCAGTGTACTACTATCAGAGTTATTTCTTAGCCACTGAGTGCCCTCCTGGTTTTTGGTTGCTACGTACAAGAACCTTTGGATATAGGTTTCATGTGCACACTGATTGCATGCTTTAATAAATGTATTTTTAATGGACCAGATTTTTCGCACGCAATTGCATCCATTATCGCTGTACGTGATGCATGGAACTCACTTGTTCTTGAGTTGTCCAAGTTCATTTTCGTTGGAGATTTTCAAGGAGAGATCCTGGATTCCCATTCGTGCATCAAAAATGCTTAACCATGCATGTCCCATAATGATGGGGACATCGCCCTTGTAGTTGTCTACCTTGATCACAAGAAAATCAGCAAGATAGGACCACCCACAAACTATGGTCACAATGTCCTCTGCTAATCCCAATAGGACAGTGATTAACGGGTCTGTCAATTCCAAATGGATATTTCTCTTCTTGAGATGTGGTAGGTTCTTGGCCTTGTACATGTCATGGGAAATGAGGTTGACACCAAAACTGAAATCAAGAAGAGCCTTGCATGGCTCATGCGTAGAAATTTGTATGTAAATAAGGGGACTTCCTGAGTTAGATCTCTTCGTGGGAATCACTACTTGGACCTAGGAACATCTATTTAAAGAAACAAAATTATTTCAATCTCATTCATATAGATAGAATATCAGTATACACTTCCAATAACAAGTTAGAGGGTCAATGTGAAATATGGCTGGATGGGATGCATAATGCTTGGCTTTGCAAAGATGCGCTACACTTAGGTTCATTGCCGATTCAATTGTGGAATGGAGATAAGTTCATAGTTGAGGGTTTGGTTGTTTAGGTAACTCTTAAGTTAATTGCTTCGACAACTCTATCTCTTAGAGGCATAGTTTTCTCACATGCAAAGCACTTTAGAGTTGCAAAGATTCAACGCTTTTATGGTGATGGGTAGCTTCTAGTGGCCAAAAATGACATATATCCTTGGGCCAAAATTCCCTACTTATGGGATGAGCTTGCAAGGCATCTCATTAGATATTTCACCCTGGATGCTTAACTTACTCCTTGTTGACATCCATTTCAAGTTTTTGTGCAAATTTCATCTAGGATAGTTGTTGGACCTAGCGTGCATGGTATCTTTCTTGCTTGAGAAGCTTTGTTATGAACTCACAAAAGTAAGGAGAACCCACTTATTTATAGTTCCTCATGAGGACCTTCTTACCCCTCTTGTCAATGGAGTCAAAGATCTTCTTTTCCTATCAAGGTGTATGTAGTGGTGATGCACATTGTTGAGACAATCACTCTCTGCTTTAATCTAGCTATCTTGCATGCATGCTTTCCAACACATGGTTTCTTTAGATAGTTGTTTTTTCATGTCATTATTAAGCATTATAATTATGTCATTTGGTTGCTTGATTTTATCAAATGATCAAGTTTTTGGGCTTTTTTTTTTCTATTGGCAAATTGGTCTCCTTATTCTCATGTTCAGGTTGTGAAGGCTAAGTGAACATTTTTGAATTTTTGTCTTATACCCCATGGGGATCCCGAACTCTCTTATAATTTTTTATTATACTTTTTTCCTTTACTAATATAATCTTTTTATTGTTATTCCCTTTACAAACGGAACATGTACGCAAGTTCATGTGATCTCGACACGATCTAAAAAATTTTATGGCGTGATCTAGAAAATTTATTTTACCATGGTTCATGATGGACTATGATGTATGCTTGACATGATCTTGGCACAATCTATAAAATTTTATTTTACTATCCATAGTTTGCATTTTATTTTCTTTGCAAGATGTTTTCAACCATACCAGATTCATCATCAATTACAATTGATTTCTCTTGCATATTATTTCCTTAGAAGGTGTTTCCAATCTTACTAGACTCTAGACTCATCATCTTACAATGGATTTCTCAAAGATTATAGAGAGAATACATACTATTATAATCAACGATTGAGTTGAGATCTAGGAGGCTTAGTATTAAAATTTAAAAACATAGCTAATTAAAATAAAAAAAATAAAAGATTTAGAAAATAAAATGACTCATGAAAAAACAATTCTAATTTGTTTCTGCATAATCTTAAGAATTGTCTCTTAAAGAAAAAATAGTAATACATTTGTTCTAATTGAGAGAAGCTTTTAACCTTTTTCTTAAAATTAGCTTTTGGCTATTGCAACATAATAAGATAGGTTTCTACTAACTCAAATATTTAGCTGCTGTCTATTGCAAGATCATAGGTTTATACAAACTCAAGAACTTACTCATTATTTACTTCTCATCTCTATCTGCACTGTAATATCTCCACATGTTCATTGAAGTCTCCTCCATGAAATTTTTAAAAGTCTTATAATATCATCATCAAAGCTGATCAAAAATAAATAACAGAACATTACCAACTCTTACCATATGAACAATCATTTGAGCACTAATTACATCATACTGCATCCTTGACTATCCCATTTAGAACATGTCACATTGATAATGAAATATATGTTGGTGTATGGTTTTATTATGTGTTATCATCTTCTGTGTATTGTAACTTGGCTATCACCCACAGTATCAAGAGGAGTATAAAACATACATGAAGATACGATGGAGCGATGCATTTATCATAAAGTAGAAAGTTTACCATCATAGAGATAATCAAGATGACAGTGGGAAGCCATAAAATTTTACACAATTTCAGTAATTTACTAATTTAGTGTTGGTGGATTGAAAGAAACTGGTATTCACAAACATGTCTTTGTTAGGTGACTGACAAAGTGCAAGAATATAACCAGGCATAGAGGATTTGGTTCTTTATGAGCATAATCAGAAATTTCGTCATCAATGTAAAGATTCCTTCAATTTACTCTGTGGTTGGTTGGTTTATATAGAGAGAATTTTATTTTTATTTCACGTAAAAATGTTATATGAATACTTAGTAATTTTCTGAATAATATTTTGAAGACTCATAACAATATTTAAAAGGTCTAATTATCTAAAAGATTCATATCTCATTCACTTAATAAAATTTCATTTCTGTTACAGTTTCATAAAGAGCAGCTCACTGAAGCCAATTTTTATTTTGTGGATGATGGATGATGATAAAATAGAGAATATAGGTAGCATGCATGCATGTTTTCTTAGCAATTTTTAAGAGTAGTTGTTGCAATTGCATGAAACTGGAATTAAGCTGCATATGACGTTCTTGCATATTGTTTTGTAGCAGCATCTAATGTTCACGCAGTTTGTGTGTGGTTTATCACAGCATTTGCAGACGTTACAAGATTGAATGCCATCCTTGAAATGCCGTCATTCACCGAGCACAACTATAAACATAAGCAGAAAAGCATTATTAGCTATAACAAATTTGTTGAAAATTGAAATTTTATTGCATATCTAAGACTCCTTGCATCTATTCAAATAGTTTTAGATACATATAAGCAATCATTATTATGATGTCAACTTTGTTCCATTTAAATAAGGCTATCTAAAACTGTATCACTATGAATTTTGGGAATACCCAAGACAAATTTGAATGCATTAATTTCTACCTTTGTATTAAAAAATTGTTTGGTTGTAAGTGATGGTTACCATAGGCTTGGTGCTAAAACACATCCAATCAGCACACTTAGTTCTTCTAATTTTAGGGTCATTCCAAAATTAGAAGGGTAATCTAGAAGGATTTGTAATCTTAAGATTCAACATTTAAAGGGCTCCTACAACAAAGTCTGTGATTCAATATTTAAAAGGGTTCTTTTAATTTTTGGGTTATTCCAAAATTAGAAGGGTAATCTGGAAAGATTTGTAATCTTAAGATTCAACATTTAAAGGGCTTCAACATCTATGATTCAATATTTAAAAGGATTCAACATCTTTGGTTCAACCAAGCAAACATGCCTTAAAATTAACTCAAAATATCTGAAATCATCGTAATTTAGGGTCAGCCATAAAACATGGCACTTGCAAAGGCTGATGAGGTGAAGAAAACCATGGGGTGCATGACACAAGCATGTGTTGTGGCATGGAAGAACATGCCATTGACCCGATAGGTTACTATGCTTCCTCTGCTTTTCGTAATTCTGTTGTTGTTTTGTGTTTTCTACTTTCATTGTGTATCCTAGTCTCAGTCATCTGTGTTTTCTATCGTCGTGTTGTTTTGGCCTTTGCATCGCCGCTGTCGTCGTTTCAACCATGGCAGATGCATAAATTTTACATCATAGTTGCATGCAAGGTCGCTTAAACCGACACCGCCGCAGTTGTCATAAGCGCGGTGGATTGGACAGTTTAAGTTACTTGGCCTTCGAATGGCATAATGTAGAACCCTCAGGAGGGCTGGGCCATGAGTGATGCGACAATGTGACATGTGTTTTCTTAGGGATGTTGTTAATTGCCCTGTTAGGATTAATTGCTTTATTGCTATGCTAGGCTATTTTTGCTACGCTAGCACTTTCATGTTCTCACTATGCTATGTGTAGGAAGAGGGTTATGCTATGCTATATGCATGAACTGCTAGGTGTTGCTACATTGTGTGTGTATTTCACTTAGACATGATGCTAACACTTGCTGGTCATGTTGTGCAGGATGGGGCCAAGGCCAATCCTGATTGTTTTAGAAATTAGAGGGGTCTTGTGTCATGTGAGCAAACGTGTGACCAATGCTCCCCCTTCCCAGATACGTATGGGAGAGTGAGGGCTCTAATTTAGGAAAGGGGCACAGGACTTCTTACAATTCCTCCTCGACCACTTTAGTGTGATCGTTTGTTCATCCCTAAAGGAGGAGGAGGTGGTTGGCATAACAGAAGTCATTTTGCCTAGGGCAAGTCGGGGTAATCTAAGGTTTTTGACCGATGGGGTAATCATGAGCAGGAAGGGAGAAGGATCCAGTCAGTGCCCAACAAGGTTAAGGCGTTTGGCTTGGATCTAGGAAATGCTTGAGTATAGCTACTACCACCATTACAACACACTATTCTTCACACGTTATATGGCAACGTGATTCTAGAACCCTCAGGGAACTATCTACTGTGCTGGCGGGTGAGTTTTGCAGCGTTGTTCCACTATGTTTATGCAATGCTGGCCATATTGGCCTAATGCTAACAGTATGCATTTGTTACCAAGTTCTTCATCAACAAGGATGGGGTTCATGACCTACTGGGTCTACTAGCTACAACACAGATAGCCCTACAAGAGTTCTCTTCTATTGAGAACCTACGAGCGGGTGTGATTGGTTAATGCGGGGGTGAATACCACACCTAATAAGGCATATATTCTATTCCCTATGATCAGTGCAAGGGGTAGGGTTGGCTGGATGAGGAGTGGGTAGAACCCTTCAAACCGGTCACGGTTGAATAAGTTCTGGTTGAACTTCCATTGTTCCTGTTACCGTACAGACCTAGTAGGCCAAGTAGTAAGTGTTGCATAATTAAATGCCTTTGCAATCTTTGTATTTTCTATGTTTTTATGCTAAACATTTTTGTGAAACTATTGCAGGGGTGAGGAAGCCTCAGGAGGTGATGGTGGTAACTACCGAGACACAGGGGGTGAATATTTATTTCAAGTATGGAGAAGTAGAGATGAGCCAATGTTGGCTAAATGGTGCAGCCTCAGACTCCTTAGTTTGGAAAATCGAAAAGGCTAGGCTTATGGATCTATTCCTAGCATTGAATCTGAACATTCCTACCACTAAGATGCTCTTCCTAGTTGAATCCTTTTTTGACAAGATGAGCCACTTCTGCCTGTGCGTGCATGGCGTATGAGTGGTCATTGAAATCAATGACCAGCTATTCATGGATCTCTTTGGTGTCCTTGCTGAACGTATCCTCATAGAGTCAAAATCCAAGACGGAGCTGACCCTTCAGAAGAAGGACATCCAAGAGTGGTTAGGGCTTATCAAGGAGTGAAAGGAGCTCCCTATGAAGAAGCTCAATGAAGGATTTACCAAGGGGGTTTACCCTATCTTCCGTGCTCGTGCATTCCCCCAGCTGCTTACCTAGGGGAAGGTCTTGGGGATTGAGCATGCCTGGATAATGCATGAGGTTATGGAGGAGGGGCCTTGCTACAACTGGGCCAAGTTTTTATGTAATTTCTTGCAGACTAAAATCTTGGGGCTCCGTAAGAAGACAGAGTCCCATTCCAATATATATTATGCCTTTTACATAGCTTTCTTGAAGCGTTTTGCAGACCTCCTGGTGGTTCAAGAGAATGGAGTCTAGGTCATGCAGAATCGTAGCCAGATTTCTAGACCATGGATTTGCCAGATCCTTTGGACCACCCGAGCCCAGGATCCCCCGAAAATAATTAGGGAGTCATTTTCTGTAATGACTAAGGATCGGGTGGCCCGCAATGTTCGTGGCCAAGACAGCATAGGAGAGATGCCTCCCACCATGGACGGTAGCGTGTTGTGGGATGAATGTCTCATAGCTGAGACTACGGTTAACAAGTTGCAGCAGAAGAGGCCTCCTCCAACTAAGGAAACCCTTTGCATGGAGGAGGAAGAGGGGCAAAGACTACAGCTTAAACTTCAGAGGATGTAGCCCCCTATTGGTAAATGCTTTCATTTAATGCTTACTTCACTGTTGTCTACTACGCTATGCTATGCTAGGTGGCATAGCGTAGCGTAGCACTTGCCTTATGCTAACTTGCTTTGAGCTAATGCAAATGCATTTCTCGACCACCAGAAGAAGAAGAGGAAGAAGAAGAAGGCGACGAAGAGGTGTCGACCCTTAAGATAGGGACAATGAATAAAGACACTAGGGCCCTATTCTCAAAGAGAAGGGCTCCGATTGAAAGGAAGGAAGCTTTTGTAGCTAAGGTAGGGGCTCTTATTATTAGGAAAAATCCTCCTACTAACGAAGATAAGTCTCCCTCGAATAAAAAACACGTTGGTCTCCTTAAGAAAAGACACTAGCACATGAAGAGGAGGTTCGTAGGGACTCAGCAAGAACCTCTGGACAAGCTACCGCCATCATTTTGCATCAGCCAGAAGGGAGACCGCAAGTGGATGCCGATCAGTTTAGTAATATGTCTATCTTGTTACAACTCGTTTCGGCCATTGCTAATATGTTTGGTTATGTGACAGGCGCTACTGTTGATGCTATAGGATCTCCCCTAATTCATGTGGAATCATGGGTTGAAGTCCCTGACAAGTTTACATTCATGCAGGGAATCATTGACGACATGATTGGCCACCTTTAGTAGGTGGACCTTGAAGCGGGTAAGTAGTAGTGTTGTTTACTTTCGTGTTGTTATGCTAGAACTTTTTGAGTTTGCTACTTTTGTTATACTAATGTAACTGGTATGCTCTTCATGTCATGGAAGCATCTCGACTCAAATGGGACCCTACATGACCTTTGAAAGTTGATGTTATGTCCACATTCCTGCCTAAAGTGACTGAGGTGTCTCGTCGTGCATACGACGAGGTTTGCAAATGCGCTTTGCACTCGGCACACTCCCTGTGGGAGTACAAGCATGTCAACGAGGACCTGTAGAAATGGGTCCAAAAGGTTGAGCAAAGGGAGGTTGACTTGAGTGCTGAGGTGGAGGACCTCAAGTCAAGGAATGAGTTCCTCATAGCCCATGAGACTAACAATGAGGACTGGCACACGGCTGTGATAGACTATGGTAGGTTTTGGACAGTTGCACATCAGAATGTCGAAGCCACTCACAAAATAATAGAGCAACGGATGTAGATGGACTTGCTAGACCAGAAGTGTTAAGATTTGAAAGACTTTAGTGCCAAAGGTTACGAATGGGGGCAGTCCTAGAAAAATCATAAACATATGTATAAATGGAAAAATGTCACCCATCGTAAACTATATGAGGACACTGCTATGGAGGAATTCACATATCAAGCATTCATAAATGCTATTGATGCTTCTGAGGCCTATGCCAAGTTCAAAGAGTAGGTAAAGGTTATGGAATCTCCTGACCTGAAAGTGGACCTTCCCACAGGAGAGACTGCAACCATCTCTTTTTCTTCAGGGCTGCCAAGGTGGAAAACCGTCAAAAGGGAGAGAGCTGCTGTGGTAGATGCTCAACCAGGCAAAAGGTGTTGAGTGGATATCACAACAGAGGAGGTCTGGCATCGCCTCGGGCTTGGTTTAGATCGGATACCCTTCAAGAAGGATGCAGGCCCTTCTCAGGCTAGTTGCTTTTCGTTGTATTAATGCTTATGCTCTATTGTAATTTGTGTTTGTTGCCCTAGCTGACCACTTCACTTGTACGATGCAGGCCCCAGATGAGGGTGTAGGGCCTGTAGAGGGAGGGAATGAAGAATCGACAAAGGGCAACGTAGGGGAAGGCGATGCAAAAGGAAATGATGCAGGAACAAAAGGCAAAGAGGATACAAATGAAAATGACCCATGATAGCATGGGATTTTTTTTGGAATTTTGAATTTTTGTGTAAAAATTTTTGCAAACATTGTTTAAAAGACAATAGTTTGTGAAACAGAAATTGATTCTACACTAACTTGTGCATTGCATACATGCTGTGTTTTGTATAAAATGTTCATACTTTCATGTGCTAGTTTTAGGCCATTTCAGGCCATTGTTAGTTTTAGGCCATTTTGAGCCATTGCTAGTTTTAGGCCATTTTGGGCCTTTGCGTAATATGCCAAAGAGATGATACGTTAACAACTTGAACAATGGCTAACTGGTAACTTATGCTAGTTTTAGACCATTTTGGGCCATAGCGTAGCATAGTTTTAGGCCATTTTAGGCCATAGCATGGCATAGTTTTAGGCCATTTTGTGCCATAGCATAGCATGCCAAAAGGATGGTATGTTAACAAAGCAAAAAGTGCTAAACGTAGAAGGGATGGCAACTGGGCAGGAAGTAGTGGGGTTCCTACGCTATGAGTAGCTGCTTTTTGACCCACCGCGGGTTGAGTGAAACATAAGGATGATATGTAAATGCATATTGCTAGTTTTAGGTCATTTTGGGCCATTACACATTGCTAGTTTTAGGCCATTTCGAGCCCTTGCACATTGCTAGTTTTAGGTCGTTTTGGACCATTGCATAGATGCATAAGAACAGTGCGTGGGTAGGAAGTAATGGGGTTGCTACGCTAGGTGTACTTGCTTCTTGACCTAATGTGGGTTGAGCAAAACATAAGGCTAAGGTGCTCTGCCAGGGCCTTGATCTACATCGTTGCCCCCTACTTGGAAGGGTAACTTGGCCCATGAGTTCACGCTTTGAAGGTTAACTTGCTGAGCTAATCCTCTTGCCAGATGGTCGGTGTAAACTACAACGGGTGCTTCATTCTCGGAAGTTATGACCTCTAAGCCCTGTGTCATGCCTATGTTGTGGATTTCTTGTGTTGCTACTTCATCACTGTAGATGACCACCTCTCTGCTTGCGTAAGGTAGGTGGATCTCCTAGTGTATGGGTGAGGAGACAACCTTAAGCTGCGCTAACCACGATCTTCCCAAGATTAGGTTAAACCCAGGCATTTTCTCGACCACAATGAAAGTCGCGTTTGTGGGGAACTGGTCCCCTACTACGAAGTTTATGTGAACTGTGCCCTTTACCACGACCTGTACCCTGTTGAACAACCTCAACTATGACATCATTTTGGGTTTGATCTAGTCGACCAAGCCCAGTGTTTCCACAATGGGGAAGGGGATGATGTTCGTGGATGCCCCGTCATCAATGTGTACCCTTTGGATTCGGTGTTGGCTGACCTGAATTTTGATGAAAAGGGATGCTGTAGTTCCCTGACCCCTTTCAAGATCTTCCCTAACGGCATCATTGCAGAAGGTTAATTAAGGCTATTTTGGCTCTACAGGTGCGGAGGGAAGTAGGATCGAGTAGATCGCTTCCTCTTCCACTGGCATGTCTTCATTGACTAGAGTGACTGTCAACATGTGAATCAAAGCCTCGCGGTGTGGGATATATGTCATGATCAGGTCATACAAGCTCAATGTGGTGTTTTTTTGTTTCAAAGCTTGTTTGACCTGAGTGAGGACATCCAAGAGGTCTTGACTGCCCCCCTGTTCGATGCTTTCTTCCTCTTCTATTCATTCCAGAAGACAAATTTCCTAAGGAGGGGCGAATTAGGATCTGAGTCTAGACCCTTTTTGGTAGGGCAGCATGGACCGTGTGGTCATGTCAATGTTTGTCTTTGGTGATGAAGGCACAGATGTAGGGGGTGAAGATCTAGGCTTGAGGGTACCTTGGATGGTACTTCCCTTCGACATCTCACCCATGAAGTGAAATTCTCGTCTTTTGGGACAAGAAGGTTGTTCAACTATTTTGGGTGATGTGGGGTTTGTCGAAGGCATCAGCCCCTTGATAACAAATGGAGCTAAAGGCGTTAATGGGTGGAGCCGTGTGGCTCCACTAACAGGTGGGGCAGAGATGGATGCCCGTGGAGGGACTCTGAGGATGAATAGCTGTTGCGAGCTTTGGTTAGCTACTCATGGTGCTGGTACACTACGTTGAGGCACATGGATCACGAATGGCTATTGGGGTGGCCTAGGATCACTGTCAATGCTGATAGCATTGATGACATAACCAGCATTGTCGACATTGAGGGGATTTGTGTAGACATACATAGATTGCTTTTCAGGGCATACTAGGTTACTTTCATCCAGCATCAGTTTCCCTTGGTTGATTAATCTCTTGATGTCATCCTACAATGCTAGATAGTAATCTGTGTTGTGACGAAATTGTTGGTGGTAGTCACAAAACTTGTCCAGCCTGAAACCCTTAGGAACTAGGGGATCATTGGGTAAGGCCAACCAAGGGTTCCTAAGGAGCTTGTAGTAGCGTTGATGTCTCTTGATTACTTCTTCTGACATCTTCTTGTGTTGGATGTACCCTGTTGCCAATAGCTACTTCAAAAGTTCCAAAGGCTTGAGAGGTAGTGGGGTGTACTTTGAATGATCTTTGCGCTCAAAGTTGGGTTTGGGTTGTGCGAATGTCTTAAGTGTACCTATAGCAGGTTGTGGTGCATGGCCTTGTTTGGGCACAGGGTTAACTATGCGTATGGATGGTTTCTTGCTATTCTTGATACCATTGTGGCTAGGTTTGGGCTTGGCCTCGGTCACCACAGTGGCCACTATGGTTGTTGGGGCCTTACCCTTGTCCTTCTTTGTGAAGGTGCTTTTGTAGATGATGTAGGTTGGGTCTTTGCTTACCTCAGCTACATCCTGTATGCTCTTAGTTTGAGCGAAGGCTTGGATAAGAGTGCAAGGAGTGAGGTAGTACAGTTTAGACTTGATGAAGTTGTTCACTGCACCCTTAAAGATGGCCAGCAAGTCAGCCTCCGCAATGGGCTCATGGATTTCATTAAGGGTTGCACTCCAACACTGAATGGACTTTTGGACTGGATCTAGAGGGTCTTGCTTCACGCTCATCAATTGATCCAACATGGTTTCTAGCTTCAAGTTGTACTTAAAGCATGTCATGAACTAGTTTAGAAGCTCTTTCAAAGTTGAAATAGAGGAACATGGTAACGCGTGGTACCAATCCAAGGCTTTCCTAGCTAGGGACATGGCAAAGACACGAATAATTGTGTATAGCCATTGTTGCAATAGCAAAGATTCAGACCTAAAGGTGACAAGATGTGCATTAGGATATCCCTCCCCATTGTACTTCGTGAAGTGTGGGAGGGACATCCCTAGGGGTAGTGTCAAAACATGGATTTCAGGGTTGATGGGGTTGTCCTAGTAAAAGTCCATGACTTATATCGTGTCAGACCCGACAGCCTTGAGGCGTTTGATTTTCTTAGTGAGGGTTTGGATAAGCTGGAAGGCTTGATCCAAACCCTGCAATGGTGTAGGTAGTTGGGGAACTACCAAGGTAGCTCCCACCTGTGGAATGGCAGGGGTGGCAGTGTGACCCATTGGTGGTACCATTGGGGTAGCCCTCGCGACAGGTGCTGCTTGCACTATCCACCACCCAGTAGGTGGTGCTATTGGAGTAGCAACCGTGGTTTGAGCTTTCGAATAGACTACTTGTGTCACCGGAGGAATATACCATAGCCTCATGTTGGGTTGTACCATTTGTGAGGCTTGGTGGATTTGAGAGTGAACATACTGAGACATTTGCGATGATAGTAGAATAGGCGAAGAAGCGAATGGGGACCACCATGTGGATGGGCTAGGGCTCGCCACAGTGGGTGGAACAGATGTGAACGTAGGAATGGAAATAGAATTCGTGTACGATTGTGAGATAGGCATGGTATGAACATGTAGTAGGGTAGCCATGATTGGCATATGATGTGCTATAGGCATGGACTGCTGACTAGTTTCCAAAGGAATAGTGGCTGCAAAGGAGATAGGTGAAACAGGTGAGAGAGGGCATTGAAACGCTGTGGGATTGATGTGGCTACCCATGGCAGTTGTAATCACAGGTTGTAGAAGCGTAGGTGTGATGACAAAGGGAGTGGTGACAGGAAAAAAATTGGCCTAGAAGGACTAGGTAGGAGGGATAGGAATGAGGTTGGTTTGACCTCCCTCATCGGATCAGGAATCGAGTTCCTCCGGTCCATCCTAAAAAGCATCCTCGTGGTTGGACGCTATGTCCTATTGCTCCATAAGCCTAGCCAACCAGATTAGTTCATCTAGAAGCCTTTGGTTTTTCTGTGTCAAAGGTATGGAAGCGTCGGGAGTGGGAAAAAACTCCTTCCTATTGTAGTAAGCGAACTCGAACCTATGTTTATCTTCGAGTTCATGTACATCCAAGGGAATATTTGCCTGCACCTTTGCACAGAGGAAGTTATATCGCTTGTGTTGCTAGGCCAATCCCTCAGGTCCTTGATTTTTGGATCCTGAGGGATCAACATGTTTCCAGTGTCGGGTTCAGTGGTTGTTTGGCACCAGTAGTGCCTTGAACCATGATGGGAATTTCAATGTTGAAGGTGTTAGCGGCAATGTTCGAAAAAGCCATTGTTAAGCTACGTAGTTATGCAAGAAGAACGCAAAAAGAACAAAGAGACTAGAAAGCAACAAAAAGAAGGCTTTATGTCTTGTTGGGTTTCGAGGAACTGTCAAGGTGATTGATCTGTACCACACAAATCATAAACAACCACAAAAGGGTGTCATGTTTATGCTAGTGCACGATAGGGCATAGAGTGTGTGCAAGGCTACTATAGGATGGGCAAGTTAACTAGCGATCAGAGGCTTTGCATCTTGCAAGGTCCCCAAGGAACCATCAAAGCAACCAATCTATACCACATAATATGCTAATGTGCGATAGGATATAGAGTGCATGCAAGACCACTGTAAGACATGCTAGTCAACTGGCGATAATAGGCTTTGCATCCTGTAGGGTTCTTGAGGAACTGTCAAAGCAACTGATCTACACCGCATGACACGTAAACAACCACATACGGGTGTCAAGTTTATGCTAATGTGTATCAGGGTTCAGAAGACTATTGTGACATGTGGAAATAGTACTAAAGGCCCTCCTTCTAGCACCAAAAAACTGTAGCTACTAAAAACATCGGTAGCTAGAAAACACTGAGGGGTTGGTGGTCATCGATAGTCTCAACTGCATATCCACGGGAGGGCCATGATGGATGAAATGGATACAGGGTGCCCTGAATGGTCTGGTCGATCAGACATGCACTTGGTTGGCATCTATATAGCCTTTTGCAATGTGTGGTTTGAAAATGGAAATCATAGTGCGGAGTAATGCTTAAATGCAAAAGAGACAAAAAATAGTGTAAAACATAGCAATAAGTAGGAAACAAAGTAAAATGTAGTTAGAAAAATGCACCACTCCGAAGCTACAAGTTTTCTTTGTCAGGATGGGTACAATTAGTTGCATAGCATTGAGGAGTGTAGAGATCTCGAAAGTAACCAAGACATGTAGAGAAAGATAGTTGTGTGCTTGGGTGCAGACTCAGGAGCTGACAATGCAAAAATTCTACCAAGGTGGTAGAAAAGGGGTAGAAAAAAATGCCAGCTGAGAATGCTAACTGTTTGTAGTATCAAACAGAAAGCTTACAATGCTCAATGTTACAATGCTAACTTGCTTGTTTTTCTCATCGAATATGAGAGGCCAACCCTTCGAGCATTGCTCATCAGGGTATTTATAGGGCTAAAGGCACACAAAAGGGACAGTTTGGATGCCATGTGCTTTGGGCCCACGTTGACTTATTTGTGCTGCATGTGGTTGCATGATCGTTGGGCCTACATGACTATTGTAATGCGAGCCTATCATGCCGTAACTATGAGCCTGCCATGCTGTAATTGTGCCGTCAGGGTCTGGACACGTATGCCAGCGGTTTAATTAGGTGAAGTGCATTGATGTCGCACAACCACCCATCATGCTTTACTGTGCTTTGTAGTGTAGCATGTTCAACGTAGCGTAGCATCTTGTCGTGCGTTCTGCTACATGTGGGCTACATGCTTGCTATGCTATGCTACGCTACATAGCATAGCAATTGGCCTTAGTTAGAAAAACTTTGCCAATTTATGAACTTTGGCTCCTACACTGTGAAACTTGTGAACTTTTCGATCCTTCCCTTTGAGTTGCCTTTCTTCATCTCTGCAGAATTGCTATGCCTTGCTGTGCCATGTAGCTTAGTGTAGTGTAGTAGTAGACATGGTCCACTACTTTCTGATGAAAAGAGACATTGCTGAAGGACTTGAAGTCATGCGAGGAGACTGACCACCTAGCTTTTGCTATGTTGTGCTACACTACATAGCATAGCATAGTGTAGCACTTCATTCTGCAATCATTTTCTGAAGCTTGCTACGCTACATAGTGAGGCGTAGTGTAACATAGCAGACTTCGTGACTTAGCAAACTTGCTGAACTATTTCACGCATTTCAGGTGCTACTAACAACTCTGCGTGATGCTTCTTAGTAGGCCATCGGCCAAGTAAGCTACTTAGGTGGACAGGCAGGATGATCTGTAGAGCCTGTTTACACCTAAAGTAGAAAATTTTATGAACTGACCAGCCTAAATTCAGAGCATTCTCCTCCTAAAGAACTACCATAGTGTTGCACGAATTGCAAGGCTTGGTGAAGCAAGCATGCCTTTGAATTCTTGGGGTGTTTCAAGGATCATGCATGGTCCACGTAGCTTTGCCAATGTGGGCCAAAATGGGCACATCCCAAGGACAGGGAATTTTTGGAAACAACTTCTTAGCTTTGATAAATTAGGCAACGAATTATTTTCACTTGATGTCAAACACCTTGATTACATTTTGTAGCTCCTAGTAATTATTCATTCTCCTAGCTAGGTTCTCAATAGTTGATCATTGATCGATGAATCTTGCCTTGAGAACATTGAGTTTAGCATTTTCCACCACAAGCATTTGCTTCGTGTCCTTATGGTGCCTGAAATCGACCTCATACTACAAGTAAGACTTGGCCACCTACTTTTCAAGTTATAACCATGGACATTTGATAATCAGCATTGCTAGATTTGCTTATTGGAGATTGGCTAGTTCCATATATTCTGTCATCTCTTCGATTTCCAATTCTCTTATGTGGATCTTCACTTTGTTGTAGCCATTTATCCCATCAATGATAGGCTGCCATACTTCTCTTCCTTGCTAGAGTTGCTGGAGGGCCTCATTTAGTTTCACCTTAGTCACTTGGATGTGTTACTCATTCATCTCCTTCTATAGGCCAGCCTAGTCTTTGTAGTGATTCTTGAATCTTTCAAATTTGAGAGCTTCATTTTTCCAAGTGGCAATTTCAACGGCCAATTTGTGGCATAAGGCAAAAACTTCCTCCATAGAGAGATTGTGATTCTTTACTACCAATCTCCTCAATTCTGTATTTTCTTTGGCTAGTTGCTGCTACTATTGATGGATTCTTACATCTATTATTTTTTTGCATAAACATTTTGTAGGTGATGGTTTTCTGTGGTCAACATTTCATTTTCTTGGCACATCTGAACCAAGTCCTTTTGAGCAGAATAGGCCTTTAGTTCGGCTATGAACTAGTTAAAGATAAACATTACCATTACCTTATCAACTTGTTTTAATCATTCTTAAAGTTGTTGAAAATATTCATCTCTTATTATTATAGGATTGAGGAGTGTCGAATCAGCAAAATAGGCACATAATTCAGTAACCTCTAAGGCCAAGTGTTGGTTTTTTGCTTGAGCCATTTCAAGTTGCCCTTCTAGGATGACACATTTGCCCTTTACTGCAAGCATCTATGACTATGTTGTAGTAATTTTATCTAGAAAATCAAAGATGTCCAATCAGTTGCCTAGTTCCCACTAGTTGGTCCAGCAAGTCTTTGTGCTGGGTTGCACTCAATCTTTTGCTGAAGGTTCTTGTGAATGTCTACACATCTCTAAGTGTATAAATGTTTGGTACAGACACTACAAATGTGTTTCATGCCTTAGTGATTTGACTAGCAACCACTCTTGTGGCTTTCTCCTACCCTTGGTGCTGCATCACTAATATAGTTGCCCCCTTTCCCTTCTCCAAGTGCACTAAAAATGAGGTGGCATTCTTAGAGATTTTTGGGAATAAGTGGTGGTGAGAGAGAGACACTATCACCTCTCAGGCACTGGGATTCGATCTCATAGGCAACTAGGTTTATTAGGCTGAAAATACTAGTCCTCCTTCCTCCATATGACTAATTGTTCGAGCCACTTAATTGAGGTGACTCATAGCAAGTTGGTATGCAGATGAAGCCCCACCATTCATTCCTGCTTACTACTCCTACTATTGCAAGAGCTATTCTTAGATTTTGTGTAAGCACTCAATGGCAATACAAGCTTCTAGCATTATTTCCTGAATAGGTGGTGGAGGTGGTGATTGCTGCTTCTCATCTTTAGAAATGGCAAAAGTATTGTTCTTCATCATTTTGGACCAAGAGGCAATGGGAGTATGCCTGATTATGTCATCTGTGTAATAAACTGCCCTTTTGCAAAGTTTTCTGATAAGACATGGAAAGGGTAGGGTTTTCCTTCTACGTTCATTCTCTTTGAAATACATTTCTATCTCTAGATAGATTAATAATTGAAGGTTTGTTGGAAACTTTTTGCTTAGAGGGGTACATGCCTAGGAAAAGAAGGTAGTCACCTCACTATGCCTCATTGTTGAATTGAGGTAATAGGCCACTATCTTGAACTGTATGTTCTCTGCTGGTGTGAGCACATCAAAATCCTTATGGTCAACCTCATAAGACTACTGGGCACACTCCTTTTTCACCTCTGGACTAGCTTGTGTAGAAAGTTTTGCTAGTTGTGTCCTAGAATCAGGCAACCCAAGAGCCTATGCGATGGCTTCAGCCAGGTAGGATACCTGAATATCCTTGATCTTCACAGGAGAACTGAGCATTGGACATCATAGGGACTAATTTTGTTGAGGTAGACTTATGGTAGTGTGACTTCAAGTCTTGGTATGGGCCATGGTGCCTCTCTTCGCTGTGATTATTCTATTGGAGCCTCTTCCTTGGGAATCTTTCAAACAAAATCCACTTCGAGCTCCTCCCGAAGAGGTCCCATTGCATGGGTCTCCTTTGTTTGATCTTGGTCTTGTTCTTGCTAGCCCCTTCCAGCTTTGGGTCATTTCTCCCTTTGTTGAGATGGTTGTTCCTCCTATGGTCATTTCAATCTTGGTGCCATCTCTAACACCAACATGACCATGGGTTAGCAATTATTGTGTAACATGAAATAGTTGGGATACCTTATCTTGCTAGGAAGGATACAATTGGCTAAGTTGTGATTATGACTAATTTGACTAATTTTAATCATTAATTTATTTGTATTTTAATGTTAATAAGTGATTATAGTCATACTAAAGGTTGTTGAAAGGGTCAAATTCTCAAAAATTGATCATTTAATACCATTGTATTCATTAACCCTGTGGGGGAGTCAAAAAAATTTTTAAAAAAAATTCTCATAAAAAAATATTAAGGTTTGTAGCCCTCATGATGAAGGGCTTACCTTCAGTAGTTGTAGGATCAAAGAACAAAGTAATTTGGGCAAAAGGTCAAAACGTTATGGGCTATGGAAGGTTTTGGGCTCTGAAAAATGGCAAAAGCTCCTCTCTTGTTGTGAAGCAAATGATGAAAATTTCAAAGTATTCAATGGTATTTATAGATTTTTTTTGTGTTAGGTTGATTAGGCATAGTCAATGAGGCCTTGTTGATGGGGTTGACTGCGTCGACTAGGCCTAGTTGATGTAGTTGTTGACCACCATTGACTTTGGGAAAGTTTGAAAATACAAGGAATTTTTTAGTGAAATTGGGATTAGATGGAAGGCTAAAAAGTCACAAACATGATGAAAAAATAGAAGAGGGTGTTGGAGTTTAGAAAATTCAGAAAATTGAGAAAATGATTGGAGAATGAAGTTGTATGAAATTTTAAGGAGCACAGAGTTGGATGCACAATGGAGCACAGAGATGATTGTAGCAATTTTTACGATAAAGAACTTAGCTATCCAACCCAAGAGCAATGCAAGTGGATCCTCCCCATAGTAGGCACATGCCCTTTTTGCCCTTTCATAACCTCAACTAAGGAGTCCATGGTTTCTATAGTTAATTAATGGTTATGAAAAGTTAAGGCCAACATGGAAGAATCTATCCAAGAATTCCAACACCTTAAACTAAGACATTGAGCATAACATGGAAACCGATAGTGAGGTGAGTGATGGACAACATAAGTGGATGATTGAGAGGATGGAATGAAGTCCCAAATCAAGGTCATAAGAAGTCCCTTATGGAGTTTATGTTTAAAATTACCTAAGAAGATCCATCCTTAATCCTGATCAAAACCAACCACTTTCAATGACTTTGCATCACCACACCAAGACTAATCCACCCCCTCAAGATACAAGAGTACTCCCACAAAACCACCACCATTCCATAAAGAGAAGAAAAAAGAAGCAGGAAGTGATAGGGGGCCTTAGTTAGAGGGGATCTTTAGGCATGGGTAACATGTCTTTCTAGTCCCATAACTAGTGCTTGTAGCATGTTTAGTTGTCTAAGGGATGTGCTTTGAGTTCCTATCATGTTCTTTTTTGTACGAGAACCACACCATGCAAAGATGTATGTCAACTTCCTAGTATTGGACAATGTGGAACAGTAAGAGGTCCATAAAAATGCTCATGCAATCAAGCAAGTAGAAAAGTACAAAGAGTTTTGAATCCCCTTGAAGTCACACACTATGCAAGCCTTTGAATCCTTCCCAATTCTAGAAACTACAAAGGTCACAAATTTATTAAAATTTTATTTAATGGAAGGAACCTTAAATTTTCAAAACAAGGAAAACCATCGAGTTTGTGGATGGGTGGATGTTGTGGACTTACTACCTATTGTATGAAAAATAAACCATGTTCTAGTCATCAGACATCAAAATTCAAAAATAGAAACCAAACATTAACAACCAAAACATTAAGCTCAAATTGTCATTAGTAAACAACAACATTGGCACGATGTCGTGTAGTAATAAAGCACTCTTATTATTAGCAAAAATAATGAAAAGTCACAAAAAAATAAAGTAAAATATATAAGAAAGTACAAAATATTTAAGAAAGATAAAACATACTAACAATGTTGTAAAACAAAAAATTGATACAATCAATAGAGTAAAAAAACTAAAAAGAGGTGAAAATCAACAAAGTGTAAAAGAAAAATGTGTAAAACAAAAAGTCAAAAATTGAGGAGCCACGTGCATGGTTACCATGGATGGCCATCTCCCCCATGACTAAGTTGAAAGGAGAAGATGTAGAATATAGAGCATGGTTGTCCATCTGATGAGGTATTAGTTGCATTGGCTTGCTTGGCTCAAGTAAAGGTTTCACTTGTTGGATGTTGACCAACTACTTTTTTGTTTGGGGTCTTAGTTTGTAGATTAACATGGCCCTTATAGGAAAGGTTTTATCAATTATATAAGATCTCTCCCATAATTTTTGGAACTTTTTTTTGAGGTACATGGGTGGGGTTCTAGTAGAGAACCCTATCTCAAGGTTGAAATTTTACTTTCTGTATTTTGAGGTCATGAAACTTCCACTTGTATACCTTGTGGAATTTATTGAAAGATAGGTCTACTAATTGGTTTTCATATAGCACATTTAGGTTGATCAATCTTTCTTTGTGTGCTAGGCTTAGGTCTAGGTCCAGGTCATAGGTTGTTGAAAGTATACAGAGCTTAGATTGGATTGGAAGTATTAGAAGTTTGCTATACAATAGCTCATAGGGAGTTTTCACATTGAGTAGTAGGCCTAGAGGGAATCATTGAGGTTTTTGCTCTAGTCTCTCCTATATTTTCTTATAGTTCTTGTTAGGATCTTTGTGATCTCCCTATTGGTGACTTCTACTTGAACGTTGGCTTCAGGGTGATATGGTGTTGTTAATTTATGTTCCACCCCCAAGTGTTGCATCATCTTTCAAAAGGTAGTACTTGTAAAATGGGTTTCATTATTAGAAATTACTGCATGTGGCACACCAAACCTATTTACAATGTGTTGTTATACAAACCTAGTAGCAGTGGATGATGTATAGTTAGTGATGGCTAGTACTTTTTTCCATTTGCTGTAGTAGTCGACTACTATGATGATGTATACCTTTCCATTGAACATGGGTGTGATGGGACCCATGAAGTCTATGTCCCATTTATCAAAGGGCTCTAGTGGTTGAATTCATTGCTAAGGATCCTCCATTTGAGTAGTCATCCCACCATCTTGTTGAAAACATTCATAGGATCAGACAAACTAGTAGGAATCCGTGAAGATTATAGGTCAATAGTATCATACCATTAAGATTCTTATGGATATGCATCTCCTTAGATATTGGCCTCAACAAAGCCCTTTGTGAGAATCCTTGAGAATGTAGAATTGGTTTGCATTAGAAACACATCAATGAACTAGGCCATTAGTCCACACCTTGTAAAGGTATTCATTGATTTCCATGAAGTACTTAGCCAGATGAACAAAATTGTTGTCTCTTCCTAAAGTTCAAAACTTGTGGCATCTCTTGAGTAAAAAGGTAAGTGAGGATGCCATCATACCATTTTAATTCGATGAGCACTTGGTCATTTATCACTCCTATAAAGAGGAGTTTATTTGGAAATTAATCAGAGAGTGGGCTCTCCTACTCTTTGTTATCCCATCTTAATCGAGAGAGATGGTCAACAACCACATTCTTAGTCCCTTTTCAATCTACCATTGTGAAA
Source organism: Gnetum montanum (assembly GCA_015680685.1). Taxonomy (NCBI): domain Eukaryota; kingdom Viridiplantae; phylum Streptophyta; class Gnetopsida; order Gnetales; family Gnetaceae; genus Gnetum; species Gnetum montanum. The sequence continues at coordinate 422,541 of MNCI01021879.1, forward strand.
TCAAATTCTTGGAAGATCATGAGTCACTGTATGATATGGTGACTCACCATTGGCTTGTTCATTAGGAAGTGGATGGCACTATTATCTGTGTGCACAAACACTTTATCGCGAAGTACATAGTGCCTAAATGTTTCAAGAGCATACACCATTGCCATTAGTTCTTTCTTAGTTGTGGTGTAATTCAACTATGCACACACAATGCTTTGGCTTATGGAGTTGATGTAATATGCACATTTCTTATCATCCAACTATGTAAGCATGACTTAATTAGATGCATCTATAATTATATGAAATGATCTAGTCTAGTTTGGTGCCCATAGAATTGGAGTTTCTACGAGCTTTTCCTTTAGCTATTGAAATGCATGTTCACACTCCTTGGTCCAAACTAATGGAGCATCCTTCTTTGTGAGCTTGACCAACAACTTTTAAATCTCAAAGAAATTCTCTATAAATTTTTGGTAGTAGCCAATGTGTCCAAGGAACGATTGGACATCTTTGACTATCTCTGGTTGTAATGTGATTCCTTGGATGACCCGTATCTTTTTCAAGTCTACCTCAATCTCTACATGAGTAATTCTATGCCCTAGTACTATGCCTTCTTGGACCATTAAATGACATTATTGCTAATTGAACCTAAGGTTTATTTCAACACATATTTTTAGTACTTGCTCAAGGTAATCCAGGGCTTGCTCAAATGTAGCCCCATTAAAATAAAGCATAGCTAATTAAAAACATAGCTAATTAAAATAAAAATAATAAAAGATTTATAAAATAAAATGACTCATGAAAAAACAATTCTAATTTGTTTCTACATAATCTTAAGAATTTTCTCTTAAAGAAAAAATAGTAATACATTTGTTCTAATTGAGAGAAGCTTTTAACCTTTTTCTTAAAATTAGCTTTTGGCTATTGCAACATAATAAGATAGGTTTCTACTAACTTAAATATTTAGCTACTGTCTATTGAAAGAGAATAGGTTTATACAAACTTAAGAACTTACTCATTATTTACATCTCATCTCTACATGTTCATTGAAGTCTCCTCCATGAAATTTTTAAAAGTCTTATAATATCATCATCAAAGCTGATCAAAAATAAATAATAGAACATTACCAACTCTTACCATATGAATAATCATTTGAGCACTAATTACATCATACTGCATCCTTGACTATCTGATTTAGAACATGTCACATTGATAATGAAATATATGTTGGTGTATAGTTTTATTATGTGTTACCATCTTCTGTGTATTGTAACTTGGCTATCACCCACAGTATCAAGAGGAGTATAAAACATACATGAAGATACACTAGAGCCATGCATTTACCTTAAAGTAGAAAGTTTACAGTCATAGCGATAATCAAGATGACAGTGGGAAGCCATAAAATTTTACACAATTTTGGTAATTTACTAATTTAGTATTGGTGGATCGCAAGAAACCGGTATTCACGAACATGTTTTATTAGGTAACTAAAAAAGTGCAAGAATATACCAGGCATAGAAGATTTGGTTCTTTATGAGCATAATCACAAATTTTGTCATCAATGTAAAGATTCCTTCAATTTACTCTGTTGTTGGTTATTTTTATTTCACGTAAAAATGTTATATGAAGACTTAGTAATTTTCTTAATAATTTTTTGAAGAGTCATAACAGTATTCAAGGGTCTAATTATCTAAAAGATTCATATCTCATTCACTTAATAAAATTTCATTTCTGTTATAGTTTCATAAAGAGTGGCTAACTGAAGCTAATTTTTATTTTCTGGATGATGATAAAATAGAGAATATAGGTAGCATGCATGCATGTTTTCTTAACAATTTTTAAGAGCAGGTGTTGAAATTGCATGAAACTGGAGTGAAGTTGCATTTTTGATTATTTCAGATCAAATTGTAGCAAGTCTTCATGCACTTTGTGTGTGATTTATCACAACATTGACAAACATTACTAGCTTATATATATTGGCCGAGATGATTTTAAAAAAAATGATTTTAATGAAGCTGGACTTCTGGACGAGGTAACAAGATAACTAAAAATGGAATCACTCACCCCTCCTCTATTTCTCTACCACTTATCCAATTTAGTTTTACCCTCTCAATCCAGTTTGCTCTTTCTTTGTTTATTCATGGGATTTTTGAGAAATAAATCTCTTGCATAAATAATGCTAAAAAACATCATGAATAAACAAAGAAAGAGGAAACTTGACCAAGAGGGTAAACTAAATTGGGTAAGTGGTAGAGAAACAAAGGAGGGGGTGNTAACAAACATTATAGAGCTATATAATAGCATTGAGCAAAAGGAAAAATACAATGATAACTGTGAACTCAATATGCCTAATCCTCCAATTGTGCAATACAAACTTACTATGCAATTCTACTTTGGAGATGTTTAGCATCTGAAATCTTTCTATATCTTTGCACATAGAAAGGAGGATGAATTTTTAAAAAATCAATGGTCTTGACTCCAAATAATGCAACAAACATTAGACCCATAAGTTCTCTTATAGAGTGGTTTTGTAGGCTATGAGCAGAATTTAATTATTTTTTTATTTTTTAAGTTATCATCACTCTTTGCATTCCAAATAATATATACTAGTAAACATAAATTGGTTAAAATAAAATTTTATATATTTTGTATACATTGATGAAGGAATACATTGCAAAATTATTGCAACAAACATTACAGAGCTGTATAATAGCATTGAGCAAAAGGCAAAATACAAGATAGCTATGAACTCAATATGCCTAATCCTCCAATTGCACAAAATGAACTTCCTATGCAATTCTACTTTGGAGATGTTTAGCATCTAAAATATTTTTGTATCTTTGCATAGAGAAAGGAGGATGAATCTTCAAAGAATCAATGGTTTTGACTCTAGATAATGCAACAAATGTTAGACTCGTAACTTCTCTTGAACTAATGTCAATAGTAGCCTTATCTAGCGTCATTCCTTATGATTTATGAATAGTCTTGGCCCATGCTAACCGTAATGGTATCTGACGAGATGCTCCTTAGACCACAGGTATAATTGGTACATGATGAGAATTACCATTATCAAATGCACATCCAATGTAGGAGTCAAAATCAACAATAACATACGATGGTAATGCAAGTGGCTATTTACCTTGAGGATACATAATACTATGAATTTTGCAAAGTGCACCATTCACCAATCCTACTTTTGGCCAAAGGTTAACGATGAGCATTACCCTTGCACCTTCACATATGAGCAGAGATCACTCTATATCATTACTATCATCATCTGAGATTCTAAATCTATGGGGATATCTATCTGCTACACACAATGCAATAGGTCTCTTCATTATTTGCAACATCTTCTTATTGTGTGAAAGGACTTTATCCTTTCTATCATATAAGTGTGTTGATTCTTCAAAACCATCTAATCCACTCAAAGTGGATGGAAGCTTCATTCGAGTAGATAATAAATTATAATCTTTATCATGGATTTTCCCTTCTTTGATATGCATCAATGCTTCCCTAAATCTTTGTCATTGAAGATCATTTCTAGACTGACAAAAAATTACATCTAAAATAACAAATGTATCAAATGATTCCCAAACCCCTATAATATCTGGATTTTTGGATGCATAAGGCACAACATCAAGCATAGGAGAAAGCTAACCCAAATCACCTATCAATATAACTGATCTTCCTCCAAAAACTTCATTGTGATGTCCTGGAAAATTTTCTCTTAGTCATTTATCAATGCTTTGTAATAATCTTCCTCTCACAAAACTCATTTCATCAATGATGAGACGCGGTTTGCGTCATCAATAATGAAAAATGGGAGTAAGAGTAATCAAAAGGGCACTCGAAAATCAAACGTTGTTCTAGGGGGTCCCACTGGAAAGACATGCACCCATGCCTGATGGTTGGCGACTTCTCTAGATTCAGTAAAGTGAAAAAAAAAAAAGAGAAGAAAGAGAAAAGAAAAAGGAAGTGCCATAAAATAAAAATCACTCCTCCCTTGTACTAAACGCCAAGTGATCGTACGCCTTGTTGTTATGGTACTCTCATAGTTGTTCATCATGGGATGAAACAATGCGATGTCACTGTTTAGAGGGATGGACTTGGTCCTGATCTTGGAACGATGGGTTAATGACACATTAACCATGCTTTACACGCAGGATTCATTGTACCCTGAGTTAGATACCTCATGTCCCGATCTCTACGATCCCTTTCTCTACTCCGTCTCATCTCACTGTT